>CANNZV010001579.1:0-143883 GCA_947561585.1 Caprella mutica | reverse complement strand
CCCATTTGTTCTATTTTTTTCTAAATCTCACAGAAAAGTACTGTAATTCGCAGCTTTCTATTTAATTTATGTGAATAAATATCGATTGATCATATTTCAGCCTCGAAATATTTGGAGCAAGTAACGATAACGGACCAGAAATTATCCTAGTAAAGATAACGGACCAGAAATTAAGCTTGTGAAGTTAACGGACCAGACAGCTTTTTTAGTTTTAAAAAATATTTGCTTCAGTATTTTATAAATTTACATCTTATAAATGATAATATTAATGATTATACATTAATTTTGCATATTTTATTAATTGAAAGAATTTATTAAAAAAAGGTGATCCATTTTGAAGTTGTGAAGAACGAACGAGTAGTAAAAAGATGGAAAAAAAACTTCTGCTTAAATCCTTTAATGTGGTATCTATGATTCAAAAATTATATTCTTTTTCCAATTATTGGACAAAAATATTTAATAATTTAACCAAGTTATCTTTACTTGCTCCAAATATTCATATAAAATTCTACACTATGCCCAATTTGCTGAGCGTGTGCAAAACTAAAATTTCTTTTTCTCCTACATTGAAACGCAAAAATTGGAGCCCTGGGTACAGAATATAAGAGTTTATAGAAAATGTTATCCCACTTTACTCATGAATCCATACTGCAGTAACTGTGAAAGTGCTCTCCAAGAAATTTCTTTAAAGACTCTCAGATTGTGCCCTAGCATTTCATCTGTTAATAACATTTGATCATCAAAAATGTAACTTGAATCATTTTCTAATTGATGTGTTCATTTTGAAATTGATGTATACTTTTTGGAAGTGATGTTTACATTTTGAAATTGATGTGTTTTTTTAAAGCATCGGGTTCATTTTGTAATTGATTTTGTGTTTTTCAGATTGATGTGGTCCATTTTAAAATTCATTTGGTCTACGGGAGAGTTTTCTTTAGGGTCATATTGAATTTTATGCCGGTGTCCTCAGAATGATCCCAAAAGCTCGATGATAATGGGAAGGAAATGAGATATCTAGTTGATGCATCAAGTAAGTATTCGTATGGCACACATCATTCATTTAGTTCGAAAAAAAGGCAGTTAGGCTCCCTCACCTCTTATATCGTATATAAATACTGACAGAACAGCATTTCACACGGCACAGCTCTTGATGTTGAATTCGGCACCGTTAGCCGCTTCCTAATTATCTTACTTCAAATTTCTCCTGCATGAATATCACAAGGTAACTGAATTTTTTTGCAATCTAATATGCTAAATAGTATTTTTCCATAGGAGAAAAATAAGTTTATTCATCATCTATCTCGCACCGCTCCAGCATTTCACTTATTTGGTGGTTCTCCAATCCATTTAAGTGTAGTTATTTATGATGAGTATCCTAAAGTACAGGGCTCACTTGAATTGTCACTGTTCTTTTTTCTACGTTTTACTGGTATCGTATCTAAGCCGTGTCTAAAGCACTCGCTAAATTTTGTGGTCTCTTGTTTGACCTTGTATTCCTGATGAAAAACTGAGATGTGTTGAATTAATGCAATTATGCTTCGTGGGCATTTTCTTATTTTTCTGACTCTCGATAGTTTATTCACTAGAATCTGAGATTGTTGCATCATGAAGTGATACGCACCATATAATATTTGAATTATATTGCTTGCAAAGAAAACCTTGTTATCCTGATGAAAAATTGTTGGGTTGGTTAATGTACTGTAATCCTGTTTGTTGTTAATAATTTATGCACAACATTCTGAAACAGTCTCCTCATGAATTTATGCGCACCATACGATAATGGAATTATAAGGCTTGCGAAGCAAGCCACCAAACAAATAAGGTTAGACTCATTGAGTTGCTCCCTTCCACGGAAATCTTTAGTAAAAGGCGAAAGATTTATGCGTTCTGAAAGGAAGCCAGAGTGAGTTGCACAGCAGGGGTGAGTCAAGCTGTTAGCCAACTCCTGAAACCTTTTCTCACATTTCAATATATATTTGCCCTTCGATTCCTGAACAAAGAGTTTTGAATTTTTCATTTTGATATTAAAAGCATCTCTAATGCATGCACAGAATTTCAGATCCATCTCTATGCACGATGAATTTTAATTTGTTGGTTTTTGACCTGATATCCCTAACATGGCTTACGACACTATTCCGATAGTGCGTTCACTTAAGTTACCGTAGATAGATCCTTCGTTGGAAGGTTCGCTGACATCGATCATTTTGTTTTAGTTCGAGATTTTGCACAATGTAGTTGTTAAATTGTTTTTCTAAACATCACTTCATTTGATGAGTTTGCAAAATGCCTCGTCTTGTCATCACGGCATTACTGAACCGATTGACAAAATGTGTTCAGTTCTCTGAATTAGGTGTCTATTTCCCGACTCGGCTGGTATCGCTTCTCGGCCTTTTGGCTAAGATCAAAGTGTAGTATCTGTTCTTATCAGCTTAATATCTGATACGGAGCCCACGCGGCTCCAACGATATTAATCTGATTTTTGGATCATGGCGAAGTGTTAGAAGCTTGCTTCAGCTTTGCCGCGGATCGACCCGGTATTGCACTACCTCCGGGACCGGTCCACGAAAAAACTCATCAGAATTTGATCGCTCGCTGCAACATCTGTCATTCTCGAAAGAGATATTTCGCTTGCACGAATTTTTTAACAAAGTTTCCAAGCCAGGTAGGTATTTTTTTCACCACTAGGACAATTTACCTTCCTTTTCATGACGATTTATTATTTTGCTGATTTGAGCTGATGTTGAATGAATTCACTAATACACCAAGTTCACTATGCGCATCACTCAAAATAATTGCTAGCAAAATTACGCTCTCGTGACAAAGCCCGTAGCACAGAGCCAACTGTCTGCTCGCCTTTTTCGGGCCGTTACTCAGAAATAGCTCAGTTACCCATCTATATTTCGACTAAATGGACCTTTTAGTTTAGTAATTTCATGTTTTTGACTGTTGAATGAGTATTTTTTATTATAGATATAGAATCATCACCAAATAAGAATGATTTCATCTCAAATGACCACGGTATTCATTCGATTTCTCCCTTCTATGCATTTTCCTAATTTCTGTTCTCAGGGAGTGACATACGGTTTCCTCAGAACACTAAAGAAATCATACTTACCTGGCACAGGGGATACCATGATCATGAAGGTGGTTCCCCCAGGGTGAGGCTCACCATTGCACTCCGGTGTTGCTGACCCCTGCGATTACCCCAAATGTGGGTAACTCGGGTGCGTAATTTTTGGTAGCGGGAGACTGCGTTCGCGCTATCTCCCACACAAACTCTAACAAAACAAAAGGACAATGTAACTAGCATCCTACGCACCCGTCCTGCATGGGTGCGATCTCCACTAAGCTATTCTAATTCGCTTCTTGTTAATTGAGAAGAGCAGTATGCAATGTTCACTCCTAAAAAACTATACCTGTCTTGTTGAATTCAATGTCTAAATCACCAACCAAATTATGATCCAGTTATTCGTTACAAACTTCACGTTGCTTCATTTATCATCGAATTCGAGATGTTTTTTTAAGACAATTCTTAGTAGCTACCATGCGTTTGATTAGATTGAATGGAACACCTTGTTTGACTGATTTGGGTACTGTTGACCTCAAAACTATTTTAAAAAACTGCATTTTCGCGTTTTGTAGCTATACATCATTCTTCAATTCGAAAAGGCGCAACTTATTTGTTCCCTATCTCACCTATGTAAGGGCAATAGCATAGACTGAGAGAACAGCACAGTTCTTGATGTTGCATTTGACACCGTTAGCCTCCCGTCAATTTTTTCACTTCATATTTCTACTGCCTAAATAAGACATTGTAAATTAATTTTTTTGATATTTAAAATGCTAAATAGTATTTTTCCAAAAGAAAAAAATAAATTTACTTACCGACTATCTCGAACCACTATGGAAATTCAGTTATTTCACGGTTTATAAATCCATTTTAGTGTACTTATGTTAAGCGTCCAAAAGTGCTTGACTTACTTGAATTTTCACTGTTCCCTTTACCACGTTTTACTGGTATCGTATCTAAACCGTGTCTAAAGCACACACTAAATTTTGTGGTCTCTTGTTGGACCTTGTTATTCTGATGAAAATCTGAAATGCATTAGATACATGCTCAATATTGTTTTCATATGTACACTTTACTTTAAAAACCTACAGGACTGAATGAAACCATTTTTCAGTTTTGCTATCTCTGCAGAGTCCTTTGTGTTTCTTCTTCAAGTCCCATTTGTTCTATTTTTTTTCTAAATCTCACAGAAAAGTACTGTAATTCGCAGCTTTCTATTTAATTTATGTGAATAAATATCGATTGATCATATTTCAGCCTCGAAATATTTGGAGCAAGTAACGATAACGGACCAGAAATTATCCTAGTAAAGATAACGGACCAGAAATTAAGCTTGTGGAGTTAACGGACCAGACAGCTTTTTTAGTTTTAAAAAATATTTGCTTCAGTATTTTATAAATTTACATCTTATAAATGATAATATTAATGATTATACATTAATTTTGCATATTTTATTAATTGAAAGAATTTATTAAAAAAAGGTGATCCATTTTGAAGTTGTGAAGAACGAACGAGTAGTAAAAAGATGGAAAAAAAACTTCTGCTTAAATCCTTTAATGTGGTATCTATGATTCAAAAATTATATTCTTTTTCCAATTATTGGACAAAAATATTTAATAATTTAACCAAGTTATCTTTACTTGCTCCAAATATTCATATAAAATTCTACACTATGCCCAATTTGCTGAGCGTGTGCAAAACTAAAATTTCTTTTTCTCCTACATTGAAACGCAAAAATTGGAGCCCTGGGTACAGAATATAAGAGTTTATAGAAAATGTTATCCCACTTTACTCATGAATCCATACTGCAGTAACTGTGAAAGTGCTCTCCAAGAAATTTCTTTAAAGACTCTCAGATTGTGCCCTAGCATTTCATCTGTTAATAACATTTGATCATCAAAAATGTAACTTGAATCATTTTCTAATTGATGTGTTCATTTTGAAATTGATGTATACTTTTTGGAAGTGATGTTTACATTTTGAAATTGATGTGTTTTTTTAAAGCATCGGGTTCATTTTGTAATTGATTTTGTGTTTTTCAGATTGATGTGGTCCATTTTAAAATTCATTTGGTCTACGGGAGAGCTTTCTTTAGGGTCATATTGAATTTTATGCCGGTGTCCTCAGAATGATCCCAAAAGCTCGATGATAATGGGAAGGAAATGAGATATCTAGTTGATGCATCAAGTAAGTATTCGTATGGCACACATCATTCATTTAGTTCGAAAAAAAGGCAGTTAGGCTCCCTCACCTCTTATATCGTATATAAATACTGACAGAACAGCATTTCACACGGCACAGCTCTTGATGTTGAATTCGGCACCGTTAGCCGCTTCCTAATTATCTTACTTCAAATTTCTCCTGCATGAATATCACAAGGTAACTGAATTTTTTTGCAATCTAATATGCTAAATAGTATTTTTCCATAGGAGAAAAATAAGTTTATTCATCATCTATCTCGCACCGCTCCAGCATTTCACTTATTTGGTGGTTCTCCAATCTATTTAAGTGTAGTTATTTATGATGAGTGTCCTAAAGTACAGGGCTCACTTGAATTGTCACTGTTCTTTTTTCTACGTTTTACTGGTATCGTATCTAAGCCGTGTCTAAAGCACTCGCTAAATTTTGTGGTCTCTTGTTTGACCTTGTATTCCTGATGAAAAACTGAGATGTGTTGAATTAATGCAATTATGCTTCGTGGGCATTTTCTTATTTTTCTGACTCTCGATAGTTTATTCACTAGAATCTGAGATTGTTGCATCATGAAGTGATACGCACCATATAATATTTGAATTATATTGCTTGCAAAGAAAACCTTGTTATCCTGATGAAAAATTGTTGGGTTGGTTAATGTACTGTAATCCTGTTTGTTGTTAATAGTTTATGCACAACATTCTGAAACAGTCTCCTCATGAATTTATGCGCACCATACGATAATGGAATTATAAGGCTTGCGAAGCAAGCCACCAAACAAATAAGGTTAGACTCATTGAGTTGCTCCCTTCCACGGAAATCTTTAGTAAAAGGCGAAAGATTTATGCGTTCTGAAAGGAAGCCAGAGTGAGTTGCACAGCAGGGGTGAGTCAAGCTGTTAGCCAACTCCTGAAACCTTTTCTCACATTTCAATATATATTTGCCCTTCGATTCCTGAACAAAGAGTTTTGAATTTTTCATTTTGATATTAAAAGCATCTCTAATGCATGCACAGAATTTCAGATCCATCTCTATGCACGATGAATTTTAATTTGTTGGTTTTTGACCTGATATCCCTAACATGGCTTACGACACTATTCCGATAGTGCGTTCACTTAAGTTACCGTAGATAGATCCTTCGTTGGAAGGTTCGCTGACATCGATCATTTTGTTTTAGTTCGAGATTTTGCACAATGTAGTTGTTAAATTGTTTTTCTAAACATCACTTCATTTGATGAGTTTGCAAAATGCCTCGTCTTGTCATCACGGCATTACTGAACCGATTGACAAAATGTGTTCAGTTCTCTGAATTAGGTGTCTATTTCCCGACTCGGCTGGTATCGCTTCTCGGCCTTTTGGCTAAGATCAAAGTGTAGTATCTGTTCTTATCAGCTTAATATCTGATACGGAGCCCACGCGGCTCCAACGATATTAATCTGATTTTTGGATCATGGCGAAGTGTTAGAAGCTTGCTTCAGCTTTGCCGCGGATCGACCCGGTATTGCACTACCTCCGGGACCGGTCCACGAAAAAACTCATCAGAATTTGATCGCTCGCTGCAACATCTGTCATTCTCGAAAGAGATATTTCGCTTGCACGAATTTTTTAACAAAGTTTCCAAGCCAGGTAGGTATTTTTTTCACCACTAGGACAATTTACCTTCCTTTTCATGACGATTTATTATTTTGCTGATTTGAGCTGATGTTGAATGAATTCACTAATACACCAAGTTCACTATGCGCATCACTCAAAATAATTGCTAGCAAAATTACGCTCTCGTGACAAAGCCCGTAGCACAGAGCCAACTGTCTGCTCGCCTTTTTCGGGCCGTTACTCAGAAATAGCTCAGTTACCCATCTATATTTCGACTAAATGGACCTTTTAGTTTAGTAATTTCATGTTTTTGACTGTTGAATGAGTATTTTTTATTATAGATATAGAATCATCACCAAATAAGAATGATTTCATCTCAAATGACCACGGTATTCATTCGATTTCTCCCTTCTATGCATTTTCCTAATTTCTGTTCTCAGGGAGTGACATACGGTTTCCTCAGAACACTAAAGAAATCATACTTACCTGGCACAGGGGATACCATGATCATGAAGGTGGTTCCCCCAGGGTGAGGCTCACCATTGCACTCCGGTGTTGCTGACCCCTGCGATTACCCCAAATGTGGGTAACTCGGGTGCGTAATTTTTGGTAGCGGGAGACTGCGTTCGCGCTATCTCCCACACAAACTCTAACAAAACAAAAGGACAATGTAACTAGCATCCTACGCACCCGTCCTGCATGCGTGCGATCTCCACTAAGCTATTCTAATTCGCTTCTTGTTAATTGAGAAGAGCAGTATGCAATGTTCACTCCTAAAAAACTATACCTGTCTTGTTGAATTCAATGTCTAAATCACCAACCAAATTATGATCCAGTTATTCGTTACAAACTTCACGTTGCTTCATTTATCATCGAATTCGAGATGTTTTTTTAAGACAATTCTTAGTAGCTACCATGCGTTTGATTAGATTGAATGGAACACCTTGTTTGACTGATTTGGGTACTGTTGACCTCAAAACTATTTTAAAAAACTGCATTTTCGCGTTTTGTAGCTATACATCATTCTTCAATTCGAAAAGGCGCAACTTATTTGTTCCCTATCTCACCTATGTAAGGGCAATAGCATAGACTGAGAGAACAGCACAGTTCTTGATGTTGCATTTGACACCGTTAGCCTCCCGTCAATTTTTTCACTTCATATTTCTACTGCCTAAATAAGACATTGTAAATTAATTTTTTTGATATTTAATATGCTAAATAGTATTTTTCCAAAAGAAAAAAATTAATTTACTTACCGACTATCTCGAACCACTATGGAAATTCAGTTATTTCACGGTTTATAAATCCATTTTAGTGTACTTATGTTAAGCGTCCAAAAGTGCTTGTCTTACTTGAATTTTCACTGTTCCCTTTACCACGTTTTACTGGTATCGTATCTAAACCGTGTCTAAAGCACACACTAAATTTTGTGGTCTCTTGTTGGACCTTGTTATTCTGATGAAAATCTGAAATGCATTAGATACATGCTCAATATTGTTTTCATATGTACACTTTACTTTAAAAACCTACAGGACTGAATGAAACCATTTTTCAGTTTTGCTATCTCTGCAGAGTCCTTTGTGTTTCTTCTTCAAGTCCCATTTGTTCTATTTTTTTCTAAATCTCACAGAAAAGTACTGTAATTCGCAGCTTTCTATTTAATTTATGTGAATAAATATCGATTGATCATATTTCAGCCTCGAAATATTTGGAGCAAGTAACGATAACGGACCAGAAATTATCCTAGTAAAGATAACGGACCAGAAATTAAGCTTGTGAAGTTAACGGACCAGACAGCTTTTTTAGTTTTAAAAAATATTTGCTTCAGTATTTTATAAATTTACATCTTATAAATGATAATATTAATGATTATACATTAATTTTGCATATTTTATTAATTGAAAGAATTTATTAAAAAAAGGTGATCCATTTTGAAGTTGTGAAGAACGAACGAGTAGTAAAAAGATGGAAAAAAAACTTCTGCTTAAATCCTTTAATGTGGTATCTATGATTCAAAAATTATATTCTTTTTCCAATTATTGGACAAAAATATTTAATAATTTAACCAAGTTATCTTTACTTGCTCCAAATATTCATATAAAATTCTACACTATGCCCAATTTGCTGAGCGTGTGCAAAACTAAAATTTCTTTTTCTCCTACATTGAAACGCAAAAATTGAAGCCCTGGGTACAGAATATAAGAGTTTATAGAAAATGTTATCCCACTTTACTCATGAATCCATACTGCAGTAACTGTGAAAGTGCTCTCCAAGAAATTTCTTTAAAGACTCTCAGATTGTGCCCTAGCATTTCATCTGTTAATAACATTTGATCATCAAAAATGTAACTTGAATCATTTTCTAATTGATGTGTTCATTTTGAAATTGATGTATACTTTTTGGAAGTGATGTTTACATTTTGAAATTGATGTGTTTTTTTAAAGCATCGGGTTCATTTTGTAATTGATTTTGTGTTTTTCAGATTGATGTGGTCCATTTTAAAATTCATTTGGTCTACGGGAGAGTTTTCTTTAGGGTCATATTGAATTTTATGCCGGTGTCCTCAGAATGATCCCAAAAGCTCGATGATAATGGGAAGGAAATGAGATATCTAGTTGATGCATCAAGTAAGTATTCGTATGGCACACATCATTCATTTAGTTCGAAAAAAAGGCAGTTAGGCTCCCTCACCTCTTATATCGTATATAAATACTGACAGAACAGCATTTCACACGGCACAGCTCTTGATGTTGAATTCGGCACCGTTAGCCGCTTCCTAATTATCTTACTTCAAATTTCTCCTGCATGAATATCACAAGGTAACTGAATTTTTTTGCAATCTAATATGCTAAATAGTATTTTTCCATAGGAGAAAAATAAGTTTATTCATCATCTATCTCGCACCGCTCCAGCATTTCACTTATTTGGTGGTTCTCCAATCCATTTAAGTGTAGTTATTTATGATGAGTATCCTAAAGTACAGGGCTCACTTGAATTGTCACTGTTCTTTTTTCTACGTTTTACTGGTATCGTATCTAAGCCGTGTCTAAAGCACTCGCTAAATTTTGTGGTCTCTTGTTTGACCTTGTATTCCTGATGAAAAACTGAGATGTGTTGAATTAATGCAATTATGCTTCGTGGGCATTTTCTTATTTTTCTGACTCTCGATAGTTTATTCACTAGAATCTGAGATTGTTGCATCATGAAGTGATACGCACCATATAATATTTGAATTATATTGCTTGCAAAGAAAACCTTGTTATCCTGATGAAAAATTGTTGGGTTGGTTAATGTACTGTAATCCTGTTTGTTGTTAATAGTTTATGCACAACATTCTGAAACAGTCTCCTCATGAATTTATGCGCACCATACGATAATGGAATTATAAGGCTTGCGAAGCAAGCCACCAAACAAATAAGGTTAGACTCATTGAGTTGCTCCCTTCCACGGAAATCTTTAGTAAAAGGCGAAAGATTTATGCGTTCTGAAAGGAAGCCAGAGTGAGTTGCACAGCAGGGGTGAGTCAAGCTGTTAGCCAACTCCTGAAACCTTTTCTCACATTTCAATATATATTTGCCCTTCGATTCCTGAACAAAGAGTTTTGAATTTTTCATTTTGATATTAAAAGCATCTCTAATGCATGCACAGAATTTCAGATCCATCTCTATGCACGATGAATTTTAATTTGTTGGTTTTTGACCTGATATCCCTAACATGGCTTACGACACTATTCCGATAGTGCGTTCACTTAAGTTACCGTAGATAGATCCTTCGTTGGAAGGTTCGCTGACATCGATCATTTTGTTTTAGTTCGAGATTTTGCACAATGTAGTTGTTAAATTGTTTTTCTAAACATCACTTCATTTGATGAGTTTGCAAAATGCCTCGTCTTGTCATCACGTCATTACTGAACCGATTGACAAAATGTGTTCAGTTCTCTGAATTAGGTGTCTATTTCCCGACTCGGCTGGTATCGCTTCTCGGCCTTTTGGCTAAGATCAAAGTGTAGTATCTGTTCTTATCAGCTTAATATCTGATACGGAGCCCACGCGGCTCCAACGATATTAATCTGATTTTTGGATCATGGCGAAGTGTTAGAAGCTTGCTTCAGCTTTGCCGCGGATCGACCCGGTATTGCACTACCTCCGGGACCGGTCCACGAAAAAACTCATCAGAATTTGATCGCTCGCTGCAACATCTGTCATTCTCGAAAGAGATATTTCGCTTGCACGAATTTTTTAACAAAGTTTCCAAGCCAGGTAGGTATTTTTTTCACCACTAGGACAATTTACCTTCCTTTTCATGACGATTTATTATTTTGCTGATTTGAGCTGATGTTGAATGAATTCACTAATACACCAAGTTCACTATGCGCATCACTCAAAATAATTGCTAGCAAAATTACGCTCTCGTGACAAAGCCCGTAGCACAGAGCCAACTGTCTGCTCGCCTTTTTCGGGCCGTTACTCAGAAATAGCTCAGTTACCCATCTATATTTCGACTAAATGGACCTTTTAGTTTAGTAATTTCATGTTTTTGACTGTTGAATGAGTATTTTTTATTATAGATATAGAATCATCACCAAATAAGAATGATTTCATCTCAAATGACCACGGTATTCATTCGATTTCTCCCTTCTATGCATTTTCCTAATTTCTGTTCTCAGGGAGTGACATACGGTTTCCTCAGAACACTAAAGAAATCATACTTACCTGGCACAGGGGATACCATGATCATGAAGGTGGTTCCCCCAGGGTGAGGCTCACCATTGCACTCCGGTGTTGCTGACCCCTGCGATTACCCCAAATGTGGGTAACTCGGGTGCGTAATTTTTGGTAGCGGGAGACTGCGTTCGCGCTATCTCCCACACAAACTCTAACAAAACAAAAGGACAATGTAACTAGCATCCTACGCACCCGTCCTGCATGCGTGCGATCTCCACTAAGCTATTCTAATTCGCTTCTTGTTAATTGAGAAGAGCAGTATGCAATGTTCACTCCTAAAAAACTATACCTGTCTTGTTGAATTCAATGTCTAAATCACCAACCAAATTATGATCCAGTTATTCGTTACAAACTTCACGTTGCTTCATTTATCATCGAATTCGAGATGTTTTTTTAAGACAATTCTTAGTAGCTACCATGCGTTTGATTAGATTGAATGGAACACCTTGTTTGACTGATTTGGGTACTGTTGACCTCAAAACTATTTTAAAAAACTGCATTTTCGCGTTTTGTAGCTATACATCATTCTTCAATTCGAAAAGGCGCAACTTATTTGTTCCCTATCTCACCTATGTAAGGGCAATAGCATAGACTGAGAGAACAGCACAGTTCTTGATGTTGCATTTGACACCGTTAGCCTCCCGTCAATTTTTTCACTTCATATTTCTACTGCCTAAATAAGACATTGTAAATTAATTTTTTTGATATTTAATATGCTAAATAGTATTTTTCCAAAAGAAAACAATAAATTTACTTACCGACTATCTCGAACCACTATGGAAATTCAGTTATTTCACGGTTTATAAATCCATTTTAGTGTACTTATGTTAAGCGTCCAAAAGTGCTTGTCTTACTTGAATTTTCACTGTTCCCTTTACCACGTTTTACTGGTATCGTATCTAAACCGTGTCTAAAGCACACACTAAATTTTGTGGTCTCTTGTTGGACCTTGTTATTCTGATGAAAATCTGAAATGCATTAGATACATGCTCAATATTGTTTTCATATGTACACTTTACTTTAAAAACCTACAGGACTGAATGAAACCATTTTTCAGTTTTGCTATCTCTGCAGAGTCCTTCGTGTTTCTTCTTCAAGTCCCATTTGTTCTATTTTTTTTCTAAATCTCACAGAAAAGTACTGTAATTCGCAGCTTTCTATTTAATTTATGTGAATAAATATCGATTGATCATATTTCAGCCTCGAAATATTTGGAGCAAGTAAAGATAACGGACCAGAAATTATCCTGGTAAAGATAACGGACCAGAAATTAAGCTTGTGAAGTTAACGGACCAGACAGCTTTTTTAGTTTTAAAAAATATTTGCTTCAGTATTTTATAAATTTACATCTTATAAATGATAATATTAATGATTATACATTAATTTTGCATATTTTATTAATTGAAAGAATTTATTAAAAAAAGGTGATCCATTTTGAAGTTGTGAAGAACGAACGAGTAGTAAAAAGATGGAAAAAAAACTTCTGCTTAAATCCTTTAATGTGGTATCTATGATTCAAAAATTATATTCTTTTTCCAATTATTGGACAAAAATATTTAATAATTTAACCAAGTTATCTTTACTTGCTCCAAATATTCATATAAAATTCTATACTATGCCCAATTTGCTGAGCGTGTGCAAAACTAAAATTTCTTTTTCTCCTACATTGAAACGCAAAAATTGGAGCCCTGGGTACAGAATATAAGAGTTTATAGAAAATGTTATCCCACTTTACTCATGAATCCATACTGCAGTAACTGTGAAAGTGCTCTCCAAGAAATTTCTTTAAAGACTCTCAGATTGTGCCCTAGCATTTCATATCATGTCTGTTAATAACATTTGATCATCAAAAATGTAACTTGAATCATTTTCTAATTGATGTGTTCATTTTGAAATTGATGTATACTTTTTGGAAGTGATGTTTACATTTTGAAATTGATGTGTTTTTTTAAAGCATCGGGTTCATTTTGTAATTGATTTTGTGTTTTTCAGATTGATGTGGTCCATTTTAAAATTCATTTGGTCTACGGGAGAGTTTTCTTTAGGGTCATATTGAATTTTATGCCGGTGTCCTCAGAATGATCCCAAAAGCTCGATGATAATGGGAAGGAAATGAGATATCTAGTTGATGCATCAAGTAAGTATTCGTATGGCACACATCATTCATTTAGTTCGAAAAAAAGGCAGTTAGGCTCCCTCACCTCTTATATCGTATATAAATACTGACAGAACAGCATTTCACACGGCACAGCTCTTGATGTTGAATTCGGCACCGTTAGCCGCTTCCTAATTATCTTACTTCAAATTTCTCCTGCATGAATATCACAAGGTAACTGAATTTTTTTGCAATCTAATATGCTAAATAGTATTTTTCCATAGGAGAAAAATAAGTTTATTCATCATCTATCTCGCACCGCTCCAGCATTTCACTTATTTGGTGGTTCTCCAATCCATTTAAGTGTAGTTATTTATGATGAGTATCCTAAAGTACAGGGCTCACTTGAATTGTCACTGTTCTTTTTTCTACGTTTTACTGGTATCGTATCTAAGCCGTGTCTAAAGCACTCGCTAAATTTTGTGGTCTCTTGTTTGACCTTGTATTCCTGATGAAAAACTGAGATGTGTTGAATTAATGCAATTATGCTTCGTGGGCATTTTCTTATTTTTCTGACTCTCGATAGTTTATTCACTAGAATCTGAGATTGTTGCATCATGAAGTGATACGCACCATATAATATTTGAATTATATTGCTTGCAAAGAAAACCTTGTTATCCTGATGAAAAATTGTTGGGTTGGTTAATGTACTGTAATCCTGTTTGTTGTTAATAGTTTATGCACAACATTCTGAAACAGTCTCCTCATGAATTTATGCGCACCATACGATAATGGAATTATAAGGCTTGCGAAGCAAGCCACCAAACAAATAAGGTTAGACTCATTGAGTTGCTCCCTTCCACGGAAATCTTTAGTAAAAGGCGAAAGATTTATGCGTTCTGAAAGGAAGCCAGAGTGAGTTGCACAGCAGGGGTGAGTCAAGCTGTTAGCCAACTCCTGAAACCTTTTCTCACATTTCAATATATATTTGCCCTTCGATTCCTGAACAAAGAGTTTTGAATTTTTCATTTTGATATTAAAAGCATCTCTAATGCATGCACAGAATTTCAGATCCATCTCTATGCACGATGAATTTTAATTTGTTGGTTTTTGACCTGATATCCCTAACATGGCTTACGACACTATTCCGATAGTGCGTTCACTTAAGTTACCGTAGATAGATCCTTCGTTGGAAGGTTCGCTGACATCGATCATTTTGTTTTAGTTCGAGATTTTGCACAATGTAGTTGTTAAATTGTTTTTCTAAACATCACTTCATTTGATGAGTTTGCAAAATGCCTCGTCTTGTCATCACGTCATTACTGAACCGATTGACAAAATGTGTTCAGTTCTCTGAATTAGGTGTCTATTTCCCGACTCGGCTGGTATCGCTTCTCGGCCTTTTGGCTAAGATCAAAGTGTAGTATCTGTTCTTATCAGCTTAATATCTGATACGGAGCCCACGCGGCTCCAACGATATTAATCTGATTTTTGGATCATGGCGAAGTGTTAGAAGCTTGCTTCAGCTTTGCCGCGGATCGACCCGGTATTGCACTACCTCCGGGACCGGTCCACGAAAAAACTCATCAGAATTTGATCGCTCGCTGCAACATCTGTCATTCTCGAAAGAGATATTTCGCTTGCACGAATTTTTTAACAAAGTTTCCAAGCCAGGTAGGTATTTTTTTCACCACTAGGACAATTTACCTTCCTTTTCATGACGATTTATTATTTTGCTGATTTGAGCTGATGTTGAATGAATTCACTAATACACCAAGTTCACTATGCGCATCACTCAAAATAATTGCTAGCAAAATTACGCTCTCGTGACAAAGCCCGTAGCACAGAGCCAACTGTCTGCTCGCCTTTTTTCGGGCCGTTACTCAGAAATAGCTCAGTTACCCATCTATATTTCGACTAAATGGACCTTTTAGTTTAGTAATTTCATGTTTTTGACTGTTGAATGAGTATTTTTTATTATAGATATAGAATCATCACCAAATAAGAATGATTTCATCTCAAATGACCACGGTATTCATTCGATTTCTCCCTTCTATGCATTTTCCTAATTTCTGTTCTCAGGGAGTGACATACGGTTTCCTCAGAACACTAAAGAAATCATACTTACCTGGCACAGGGGATACCATGATCATGAAGGTGGTTCCCCCAGGGTGAGGCTCACCATTGCACTCCGGTGTTGCTGACCCCTGCGATTACCCCAAATGTGGGTAACTCGGGTGCGTAATTTTTGGTAGCGGGAGACTGCGTTCGCGCTATCTCCCACACAAACTCTAACAAAACAAAAGGACAATGTAACTAGCATCCTACGCACCCGTCCTGCATGCGTGCGATCTCCACTAAGCTATTCTAATTCGCTTCTTGTTAATTGAGAAGAGCAGTATGCAATGTTCACTCCTAAAAAACTATACCTGTCTTGTTGAATTCAATGTCTAAATCACCAACCAAATTATGATCCAGTTATTCGTTACAAACTTCACGTTGCTTCATTTATCATCGAATTCGAGATGTTTTTTTAAGACAATTCTTAGTAGCTACCATGCGTTTGATTAGATTGAATGGAACACCTTGTTTGACTGATTTGGGTACTGTTGACCTCAAAACTATTTTAAAAAACTGCATTTTCGCGTTTTGTAGCTATACATCATTCTTCAATTCGAAAAGGCGCAACTTATTTGTTCCCTATCTCACCTATGTAAGGGCAATAGCATAGACTGAGAGAACAGCACAGTTCTTGATGTTGCATTTGACACCGTTAGCCTCCCGTCAATTTTTTCACTTCATATTTCTACTGCCTAAATAAGACATTGTAAATTAATTTTTTTGATATTTAATATGCTAAATAGTATTTTTCCAAAAGAAAAAAATTAATTTACTTACCGACTATCTCGAACCACTATGGAAATTCAGTTATTTCACGGTTTATAAATCCATTTTAGTGTACTTATGTTAAGCGTCCAAAAGTGCTTGTCTTACTTGAATTTTCACTGTTCCCTTTACCACGTTTTACTGGTATCGTATCTAAA
The DNA here is from genome assembly GCA_947561585.1 of Caprella mutica. NCBI lineage: Eukaryota > Metazoa > Arthropoda > Malacostraca > Amphipoda > Caprellidae > Caprella > Caprella mutica. Next base: position 127,164 of record CANNZV010001579.1, on the reverse strand, counting down.
CCGTGTCTAAAGCACACACTAAATTTTGTGGTCTCTTGTTGGACCTTGTTATTCTGATGAAAATCTGAAATGCATTAGATACATGCTCAATATTGTTTTCATATGTACACTTTACTTTAAAAACCTACAGGACTGAATGAAACCATTTTTCAGTTTTGCTATCTCTGCAGAGTCCTTTGTGTTTCTTCTTCAAGTCCCATTTGTTCTATTTTTTTCTAAATCTCACAGAAAAGTACTGTAATTCGCAGCTTTCTATTTAATTTATGTGAATAAATATCGATTGATCATATTTCAGCCTCGAAATATTTGGAGCAAGTAACGATAACGGACCAGAAATTATCCTAGTAAAGATAACGGACCAGAAATTAAGCTTGTGAAGTTAACGGACCAGACAGCTTTTTTAGTTTTAAAAAATATTTGCTTCAGTATTTTATAAATTTACATCTTATAAATGATAATATTAATGATTATACATTAATTTTGCATATTTTATTAATTGAAAGAATTTATTAAAAAAAGGTGATCCATTTTGAAGTTGTGAAGAACGAACGAGTAGTAAAAAGATGGAAAAAAAACTTCTGCTTAAATCCTTTAATGTGGTATCTATGATTCAAAAATTATATTCTTTTTCCAATTATTGGACAAAAATATTTAATAATTTAACCAAGTTATCTTTACTTGCTCCAAATATTCATATAAAATTCTACACTATGCCCAATTTGCTGAGCGTGTGCAAAACTAAAATTTCTTTTTCTCCTACATTGAAACGCAAAAATTGAAGCCCTGGGTACAGAATATAAGAGTTTATAGAAAATGTTATCCCACTTTACTCATGAATCCATACTGCAGTAACTGTGAAAGTGCTCTCCAAGAAATTTCTTTAAAGACTCTCAGATTGTGCCCTAGCATTTCATCTGTTAATAACATTTGATCATCAAAAATGTAACTTGAATCATTTTCTAATTGATGTGTTCATTTTGAAATTGATGTATACTTTTTGGAAGTGATGTTTACATTTTGAAATTGATGTGTTTTTTTAAAGCATCGGGTTCATTTTGTAATTGATTTTGTGTTTTTCAGATTGATGTGGTCCATTTTAAAATTCATTTGGTCTACGGGAGAGTTTTCTTTAGGGTCATATTGAATTTTATGCCGGTGTCCTCAGAATGATCCCAAAAGCTCGATGATAATGGGAAGGAAATGAGATATCTAGTTGATGCATCAAGTAAGTATTCGTATGGCACACATCATTCATTTAGTTCGAAAAAAAGGCAGTTAGGCTCCCTCACCTCTTATATCGTATATAAATACTGACAGAACAGCATTTCACACGGCACAGCTCTTGATGTTGAATTCGGCACCGTTAGCCGCTTCCTAATTATCTTACTTCAAATTTCTCCTGCATGAATATCACAAGGTAACTGAATTTTTTTGCAATCTAATATGCTAAATAGTATTTTTCCATAGGAGAAAAATAAGTTTATTCATCATCTATCTCGCACCGCTCCAGCATTTCACTTATTTGGTGGTTCTCCAATCCATTTAAGTGTAGTTATTTATGATGAGTATCCTAAAGTACAGGGCTCACTTGAATTGTCACTGTTCTTTTTTCTACGTTTTACTGGTATCGTATCTAAGCCGTGTCTAAAGCACTCGCTAAATTTTGTGGTCTCTTGTTTGACCTTGTATTCCTGATGAAAAACTGAGATGTGTTGAATTAATGCAATTATGCTTCGTGGGCATTTTCTTATTTTTCTGACTCTCGATAGTTTATTCACTAGAATCTGAGATTGTTGCATCATGAAGTGATACGCACCATATAATATTTGAATTATATTGCTTGCAAAGAAAACCTTGTTATCCTGATGAAAAATTGTTGGGTTGGTTAATGTACTGTAATCCTGTTTGTTGTTAATAGTTTATGCACAACATTCTGAAACAGTCTCCTCATGAATTTATGCGCACCATACGATAATGGAATTATAAGGCTTGCGAAGCAAGCCACCAAACAAATAAGGTTAGACTCATTGAGTTGCTCCCTTCCACGGAAATCTTTAGTAAAAGGCGAAAGATTTATGCGTTCTGAAAGGAAGCCAGAGTGAGTTGCAGGGGGGGCGATGCCAGACAGATCTAGAAGTAGTGGGAAGGGGGGACCAGTTTGGTCAGAAGAGGGGGAATGAACCTAGGTTCGAAAAGGAAAGAAAGTAGAAGACACAAAGGCGAAAAGTTCGCATTGTTTGAGTGGGGAGTAGGTATGAGGTGTAGTTTAAAATAAGCTGAATTGAGTTTTTAACCCTTCAGGGCTATTTATTTTTTGGTTAAAGGTGATAGAAGGTTTTAGTGTGAAGATTTTCTATTTTGTTTGATCAGTAGTGTGATCTATATATACAATTTTTTTTTTTTTTTTTTTTTTTTGAACAAAGAACGCAGAACAAGTAACAAGAACGAGAACAAAGAACAAGTAATTATAAGTATTTACAATTATATAATATTTACAAGGTAGATTTAAAGCCGCTTGAAACTTCGTTCTCTCCCCCCGAATGTGGTTACTGGGGCTCCTCCTCTTCGCCACACCCGGGTACTGAGAGTAGCGTAGGGTGGGTTAAAAGACTATTGTTACAAATTTTAATAGTTTTCAACTCTCGGACCATTGTGGTTCTCTCCCACGAGTGGGTTAATGAGGCTCCTCCTCTTCACCACACTCGTGTACTGGGAGAAGTGAGTTGTTGAATCGAATAAGCAGTAAGCATGCGACATGAGGTTCTCTCCCAACGGCTGTGGCTACTGAGGCAACGTCCTTTTCACCACAACCGCGTACTGGGAGATGCTTAAAGTTGGAGATGTTGCTTTGAACACAGATTGTGAGGTTCTCTCCCAACGGGCGTGGATACTGGGACAATGTTCTCTTCACCACACCCGCGTACTGGGAGATGCGTGTTTTGGTTAAATAAAAATTTGGTTACGTACATAGGATATTACTAAAAAATAAAGAATATGATGCATGAAAAAAGAAAATATATAGTCGTCTTAGTCAGTCTTATTTGTATAATGGAATGGGTGGATCTGATAGTGCTATTTTTTTGCTACTTGGAAAATGTGATTTTTTGCTGTGGAATTGATTGGTTTGGATTGGGAAACTATTGTAAAGAGTTGGGTTGTTTATTTGAATTTTGTTCCAGATATTGTTTGCGAGATTGTGGAGATGTATGTTGATGGGGTCTAGATTGGCTTGTTGGTGAAGAGTTTGAGATGGGATTTTGTCTATTAATCTATTGCCTGTAATGAATCGGATTGCTTTGTTCTGTAGTCGTTGGAATTGTGTCATTTGTGTTTTAGAGATGGTGTGAAGGGGAATGGTGGGGTAGAGGAGGGTGGATCGGACAGTTGATGTGTATAAGTATTTTTTAGTGTGTTGGCTAAGGTCCCTAAATCTATATAGTTTGCTGAGTCTATTTTGTGCTATTGCTTTCCTTTGTGCTATTTGTGGTGTGAACCCTAGTCTATTAATTGTTAACCCTAATACTTTCCCTTCCCTTTTGTATGGCACTACTGTTTCCCCTATGTCTACTATTGCTGTCTTTTTCCTACCTATGTTAATCAAATTAAATTTCCCTACATTTGTCCTTATTTTCCATCGTTGTTCATAGTCGTTGATTTGTCGTATTGCACGTTCTGTCAGTTTCCCTAAGTATCTAAAATTGTCCCTAGTTGAAATAATTTGTGTAATGTCGTCAGCAAATAATATATAGTCAGTCTTGGGTATTGGGTCAGGTATGTCGTGAGTGAAGTAACTGTAAAGAGTTGGGGAGAGACAGGCGCCCTGGGGGACGCCTGTCTTTAAGGGGAATTCCGGTCCTACGTGATTGCCTATTCTTATTGATGCATATCGGTCGTCGAGGTAGTTGCATAAAGTCTTCGTCATACAGTCATCAAGTCCTAGTAAAGTTATTTTAAATTTGAGTCCATTGTGCCAGACCTTATCAAAGGCCTTGGCAACGTTCCTAAATACTAAGTCGATATTGTTCCCTAACCTAATGTCCCTAGAAATTGTTTCATTTAAAGTCGCTAAAGCTGTATGTGTTCCCCTATGAGCCCTAAATCCATGTTGCCTAATGTTGATGTTCCCTGATTGTTGCAGTTTGTGGTTCAGTCTATTGTTAATTATCTTGTCTAAAATCTTGCCATGTATATCTAATAATGAAATGGGTCTATAGTTTTTTGTTTTGTTTTGGTTGATATTTGATTTAGGAATAAGGATCATGATTGCTTTTTTGAAAGGTTTGGGGAAATAGCCTAATGAAATGGAAAGGTTGAATATTGATATGAGTGCTATGGTCATATTTGGGGGTAAATTTTGTAATTGAAGAAGTTTTATTTTACTGGGTCCTGGTGCTTTATTTTTAAATGTCTTGAGAGTCTTCTTGTATTCTTCTATTGTGATTGGTGGAAATGATTGTTGGAGTCTATTAATGTCGGCTGTGTCAAATGGTGATACTATTTCGTCAATCGTAGACATGTGTCGTTCAATTTCGTTGGTAAAGTCGTTGTCTTGCTGTCCGTCGTCCGTAAAAATTTGTGAAAAATGCTGCCTAAAAATGTGTTCTTTTTCATTGTCTGAGTTGTATTTTTGTCCATTGTCATCTGTCAAATATGGTGCTGTTTGTTTGTTGTTTCCTTGTAGTCGTTTGATTGTCTTCCAAAATTTACTGGGGTCGTCTTCTAAATCTAAGTCGTTAATAAGTTGTTCCCATGTCGTAGCCCGTTTGTCCCTATATACTTGTTGAATGGTAGTCTGTAGTATGTGCATTTGCCTGTATTTGTCTATTGATGGTCCGTATGTTGTAATATTATCTAGTAATCTATTGTAGTCAGCTTGGAGTTGTAAAATTGTGTTGTCTGGTCGAACTCCGGGTATTGCTCTTTTGTAAATTGTTGGTGTGGTTTGATTTGTTGCGTTAGTGATTGCGTCAGTCCATTTGTATATATAGTCGTCGATGTCGTTTGTAGTTGCGTCGTGTTTCATATCTAAGTTAAAGTTCGATAAAATTGTCTTATACATGTCCCAGTTGGTTTTATGAAATTGTTGTCGAGGTTTGATTGGGTAATGAATGAGTGATGTTGATAATTTAGCTATGATGGGGATATGGTCTGAAGGGGTTAGGGGGCCTGGTGCAAGATGGAGGTTATAATGGAATGTACTATTAGTTAAAACAATGTCTGGGGTCCCACTGCCTGTGGGACCTATGAAAGTCGGAAAATCTGGTCCATGGTGGGTTAGGTTGTATTTTTGCATTATTTTAATTAATTGTCTGCCCGTGTTGTTTGCCCTTCTGTTGTTGAGTCCAAAATGTCGTGCGTTTAAGTCTGCTATTATTATCGTCGGTCTGTCGTCATGTAATAGTGTGTGAAAGTCAATGTAATTTAAAAAGTCGTCTCTAGGTGGATTGTAAGTCGTCGCTATTGTAATGTTGCCTTGTATTGTTTCTATTGTAATTGCTAGTAAGTCCGTATGAAAATTGTCGTGTAGTCTGTAAGTTAAATTTTTCCTAATGGCTATTGCTGATCCGCTATTGTTTTCGTCTTTTTTGTTGCTATATATGGTGTTGTAGTTAAATATTTTAAAGCTATTGCCTGATTTAATGGAGTGTTCGTTGATTAAAATTACGTCTGGATTGATATTATTGTAAATGTTTGAGAGAGCAAATCTGTTAGTTGTCCAATTTCGTACATTATGCTGTATAATAGTCAAGTCATAAATATTAAGTCTGTCAGTCATTAGTAATTTAGAAAGAATATGTTGGTCCTTTTATTGTATTCGTCGTGGTCAAGAAGTTGTATTATATCATGTCTATGGAATGTCGTGCCTTTGTTTGTCTTTAGTTCTTTTATCAAAATTGTTGGATAAGCCCTGTCTATTACCCCTATTTTAATTTTCCCCTGTGACAGTAGTTGATATAAGTCGAAGTCAGAAGTCGTTTCGTCGATAACTGGATTGTTAGTAGTTGCGTCCATGTATATATAATATGTTTCGTCTGGTTTTGTGTGAGCGTTGTCTATAGAATGTATTTTGTGGGATGTGATTGAATTTGATCTAGTATGTTTTTCGGATATGGATTGAGTTCGTTGTCTATTGCGGGATCGTTCATTTTGTCTTTGTGGTTGTGGTGAAGGTAGGTCTGTTCTGTCTTCTTTTGCAGTCTTTTGTTTTTGTGGTGGGGGTTGGTCATTGGTAGTTGGAGGGGTTGTTCTATGTCTCTTTTTAGTCTTTTTTGATTTTGGTTTTGTTGAGGGTCCGTCGTCAGTGTCAGTTGAGGGTATATTGTCAGTTTCCATGCGTTGGGTCGTCGAGTCGTCAGATCTATCAAAGTATATATTTAGTATTTCTTGCGAGTCACGGTCGGGAAATTTGGCGTCAATGTCGTAATTTAGTTTTAGAGATTCGGAGAGTGTTTCTCCGAATCTCTTTTTTCCGGTTAATGTGGCTATATGTGCTTCTAAAATAAGTGCTATTAATTTAATGTCCATGTTTGATGATAAATTTATTTGTTTTGGTTGTGTGTTTTCGACTGTTGTTTTGACTATTTTTGCATATGTAGCATTTTCAGTTATTTGTTGTTGTTGTTTGTGATTTGAATCTATTGTCTTTATGGTTTCTTTTCTGTATGGGCAACTGGCTGCTAGGGTTCTATGGGGTTGATTACAGTTGAGACAGGATTTGTGGGGGGATTTGCAGTCTATGTGGGTGTGGCCTTCATTGGCGCATTCTGAACAAACTATTTTAGTGGAGGTGCATTCTTTAGTGATATGGCTATTGAATTTGTAGCATTTGTAGCATATTAAGATGTGGGTGAATTTTTCTATGGAACATTGGTGGGGGGAAATGCGGGTGTTGAAAAGTAGTAGTCCATCTGTGATAATTCTATTGGCCATTGCAGTATCTTGTAATTGGAGTTTAAGAACGTGTGTGTATTGTTTGATTTTGGTAACCTCCCTGACCTGGAGCCAAGGGTGGTTTCGTTCAAGCTCGGCCTTCAGCTCGTCAGCTGTTCGACTGCCGACCGAATGGTCGAGCTGTCGAACGAACACAGACCTCTTGGCTCTCAGTTCAGGGGGAATAGATGGTTCGAGATTGATAGTACGGAGGGACTGGATGGAAGCGGGGGTGAGGAGTTTGTCAATATTTTCTTGCTTGTCCGTGTGTGCATAAAAACCATTGTGGGTGTCTTTGATTCGGGTTAGGGGGGTGTCTATGTCTCTGAAGGTAACTCTAAATATTTGTTCATGTGTTGTTGGGGTATTGGGATTAATTTTCCTAAGTAGTATTTTGTAGTTTTTTCTATTTGAGTTGGAGGGTGAGGGGCCACTAGGGCCCCTGTTGTTTTGTCCTAACATGTCATATCTACCTAATAACAAAAATTTATGACTTACCTAGTAATAATTAAATATTTGACCTACTAATGGGTAGTGGTAAACTACCGAAATAATGATATAGATATAACAAATACAAGGGACTTGTAATAAACTTGGGGTGTACGGGGCCCCAAGCGGAAAGGAGGCAGCGCTTTGTAGAGGATAGAGAAAGGAGAAAATTATTTACAAAACTGGAAAAAAGAGCTACAGAAAATAGACTAATAGATTTAAGACGAAAAACCCTATAATAATTTTTTTGGGTTTTTAAGTTTATTCCTACCTAAAATAAAAATGGCTAAACTAAGCTATGCCAACACGTGACACGAGGTTTAACTAACCAATGGCCCAAGTCGCCAATGGAAGTGAGTAGGCAGGGCTAGGCCCCGCCCCCTCGGGTGATGTCACGCAATGGAAAGGAATAGAGGCAATAAGAAGAAAAAGCGCTGTTCCTTCCATTTGCCTAAGGCCCCGTGTGGGCGCTTAGCAAATCATCAAAATCCAGAGACAACTGATTAAATATGAATTATATACATAAAAAATCAGCGCCAATAGGAAATATGAGAAAGAAATTTGAAATAAGCGGCAATAATAACAATCCTAAGATAGTTTATAAAGTGCAACGGTGAGAGCGTTCACACTAGATAACCTTCCTCTGAGAGATCTGTTTGATCTTCCGTGAGTTGCACAGCAGGGGTGAGTCAAGCTGTTAGCCAACTCCTGAAACCTTTTCTCACATTTCAATATATATTTGCCCTTCGATTCCTGAACAAAGAGTTTTGAATTTTTCATTTTGATATTAAAAGCATCTCTAATGCATGCACAGAATTTCAGATCCATCTCTATGCACGATGAATTTTAATTTGTTGGTTTTTGACCTGATATCCCTAACATGGCTTACGACACTATTCCGATAGTGCGTTCACTTAAGTTACCGTAGATAGATCCTTCGTTGGAAGGTTCGCTGACATCGATCATTTTGTTTTAGTTCGAGATTTTGCACAATGTAGTTGTTAAATTGTTTTTCTAAACATCACTTCATTTGATGAGTTTGCAAAATGCCTCGTCTTGTCATCACGGCATTACTGAACCGATTGACAAAATGTGTTCAGTTCTCTGAATTAGGTGTCTATTTCCCGACTCGGCTGGTATCGCTTCTCGGCCTTTTGGCTAAGATCAAAGTGTAGTATCTGTTCTTATCAGCTTAATATCTGATACGGAGCCCACGCGGCTCCAACGATATTAATCTGATTTTTGGATCATGGCGAAGTGTTAGAAGCTTGCTTCAGCTTTGCCGCGGATCGACCCGGTATTGCACTACCTCCGGGACCGGTCCACGAAAAAACTCATCAGAATTTGATCGCTCGCTGCAACATCTGTCATTCTCGAAAGAGATATTTCGCTTGCACGAATTTTTTAACAAAGTTTCCAAGCCAGGTAGGTATTTTTTTCACCACTAGGACAATTTACCTTCCTTTTCATGACGATTTATTATTTTGCTGATTTGAGCTGATGTTGAATGAATTCACTAATACACCAAGTTCACTATGCGCATCACTCAAAATAATTGCTAGCAAAATTACGCTCTCGTGACAAAGCCCGTAGCACAGAGCCAACTGTCTGCTCGCCTTTTTTCGGGCCGTTACTCAGAAATAGCTCAGTTACCCATCTATATTTCGACTAAATGGACCTTTTAGTTTAGTAATTTCATGTTTTTGACTGTTGAATGAGTATTTTTTATTATAGATATAGAATCATCACCAAATAAGAATGATTTCATCTCAAATGACCACGGTATTCATTCGATTTCTCCCTTCTATGCATTTTCCTAATTTCTGTTCTCAGGGAGTGACATACGGTTTCCTCAGAACACTAAAGAAATCATACTTACCTGGCACAGGGGAAACCATGATCATGAAGGTGGTTCCCCCAGGGTGAGGCTCACCATTGCACTCCGGTGTTGCTGACCCCTGCGATTACCCCAAATGTGGGTAACTCGGGTGCGTAATTTTTGGTAGCGGGAGACTGCGTTCGCGCTATCTCCCACACAAACTCTAACAAAACAAAAGGACAATGTAACTAGCATCCTACGCACCCGTCCTGCATGCGTGCGATCTCCACTAAGCTATTCTAATTCGCTTCTTGTTAATTGAGAAGAGCAGTATGCAATGTTCACTCCTAAAAAACTATACCTGTCTTGTTGAATTCAATGTCTAAATCACCAACCAAATTATGATCCAGTTATTCGTTACAAACTTCACGTTGCTTCATTTATCATCGAATTCGAGATGTTTTTTTAAGACAATTCTTAGTAGCTACCATGCGTTTGATTAGATTGAATGGAACACCTTGTTTGACTGATTTGGGTACTGTTGACCTCAAAACTATTTTAAAAAACTGCATTTTCGCGTTTTGTAGCTATACATCATTCTTCAATTCGAAAAGGCGCAACTTATTTGTTCCCTATCTCACCTATGTAAGGGCAATAGCATAGACTGAGAGAACAGCACAGTTCTTGATGTTGCATTTGACACCGTTAGCCTCCCGTCAATTTTTTCACTTCATATTTCTACTGCCTAAATAAGACATTGTAAATTAATTTTTTTGATATTTAATATGCTAAATAGTATTTTTCCAAAAGAAAACAATAAATTTACTTACCGACTATCTCGAACCACTATGGAAATTCAGTTATTTCACGGTTTATAAATCCATTTTAGTGTACTTATGTTAAGCGTCCAAAAGTGCTTGTCTTACTTGAATTTTCACTGTTCCCTTTACCACGTTTTACTGGTATCGTATCTAAACCGTGTCTAAAGCACACACTAAATTTTGTGGTCTCTTGTTGGACCTTGTTATTCTGATGAAAATCTGAAATGCATTAGATACATGCTCAATATTGTTTTCATATGTACACTTTACTTTAAAAACCTACAGGACTGAATGAAACCATTTTTCAGTTTTGCTATCTCTGCAGAGTCCTTTGTGTTTCTTCTTCAAGTCCCATTTGTTCTATTTTTTTTCTAAATCTCACAGAAAAGTACTGTAATTCGCAGCTTTCTATTTAATTTATGTGAATAAATATCGATTGATCATATTTCAGCCTCGAAATATTTGGAGCAAGTAACGATAACGGACCAGAAATTATCCTAGTAAAGATAACGGACCAGAAATTAAGCTTGTGGAGTTAACGGACCAGACAGCTTTTTTAGTTTTAAAAAATATTTGCTTCAGTATTTTATAAATTTACATCTTATAAATGATAATATTAATGATTATACATTAATTTTGCATATTTTATTAATTGAAAGAATTTATTAAAAAAAGGTGATCCATTTTGAAGTTGTGAAGAACGAACGAGTAGTAAAAAGATGGAAAAAAAACTTCTGCTTAAATCCTTTAATGTGGTATCTATGATTCAAAAATTATATTCTTTTTCCAATTATTGGACAAAAATATTTAATAATTTAACCAAGTTATCTTTACTTGCTCCAAATATTCATATAAAATTCTACACTATGCCCAATTTGCTGAGCGTGTGCAAAACTAAAATTTCTTTTTCTCCTACATTGAAACGCAAAAATTGGAGCCCTGGGTACAGAATATAAGAGTTTATAGAAAATGTTATCCCACTTTACTCATGAATCCATACTGCAGTAACTGTGAAAGTGCTCTCCAAGAAATTTCTTTAAAGACTCTCAGATTGTGCCCTAGCATTTCATCTGTTAATAACATTTGATCATCAAAAATGTAACTTGAATCATTTTCTAATTGATGTGTTCATTTTGAAATTGATGTATACTTTTTGGAAGTGATGTTTACATTTTGAAATTGATGTGTTTTTTTAAAGCATCGGGTTCATTTTGTAATTGATTTTGTGTTTTTCAGATTGATGTGGTCCATTTTAAAATTCATTTGGTCTACGGGAGAGTTTTCTTTAGGGTCATATTGAATTTTATGCCGGTGTCCTCAGAATGATCCCAAAAGCTCGATGATAATGGGAAGGAAATGAGATATCTAGTTGATGCATCAAGTAAGTATTCGTATGGCACACATCATTCATTTAGTTCGAAAAAAAGGCAGTTAGGCTCCCTCACCTCTTATATCGTATATAAATACTGACAGAACAGCATTTCACACGGCACAGCTCTTGATGTTGAATTCGGCACCGTTAGCCGCTTCCTAATTATCTTACTTCAAATTTCTCCTGCATGAATATCACAAGGTAACTGAATTTTTTTGCAATCTAATATGCTAAATAGTATTTTTCCATAGGAGAAAAATAAGTTTATTCATCATCTATCTCGCACCGCTCCAGCATTTCACTTATTTGGTGGTTCTCCAATCCATTTAAGTGTAGTTATTTATGATGAGTATCCTAAAGTACAGGGCTCACTTGAATTGTCACTGTTCTTTTTTCTACGTTTTACTGGTATCGTATCTAAGCCGTGTCTAAAGCACTCGCTAAATTTTGTGGTCTCTTGTTTGACCTTGTATTCCTGATGAAAAACTGAGATGTGTTGAATTAATGCAATTATGCTTCGTGGGCATTTTCTTATTTTTCTGACTCTCGATAGTTTATTCACTAGAATCTGAGATTGTTGCATCATGAAGTGATACGCACCATATAATATTTGAATTATATTGCTTGCAAAGAAAACCTTGTTATCCTGATGAAAAATTGTTGGGTTGGTTAATGTACTGTAATCCTGTTTGTTGTTAATAGTTTATGCACAACATTCTGAAACAGTCTCCTCATGAATTTATGCGCACCATACGATAATGGAATTATAAGGCTTGCGAAGCAAGCCACCAAACAAATAAGGTTAGACTCATTGAGTTGCTCCCTTCCACGGAAATCTTTAGTAAAAGGCGAAAGATTTATGCGTTCTGAAAGGAAGCCAGAGTGAGTTGCACAGCAGGGGTGAGTCAAGCTGTTAGCCAACTCCTGAAACCTTTTCTCACATTTCAATATATATTTGCCCTTCGATTCCTGAACAAAGAGTTTTGAATTTTTCATTTTGATATTAAAAGCATCTCTAATGCATGCGCAGAATTTCAGATCCATCTCTATGCACGATGAATTTTAATTTGTTGGTTTTTGACCTGATATCCCTAACATGGCTTACGACACTATTCCGATAGTGCGTTCACTTAAGTTACCGTAGATAGATCCTTCGTTGGAAGGTTCGCTGACATCGATCATTTTGTTTTAGTTCGAGATTTTGCACAATGTAGTTGTTAAATTGTTTTTCTAAACATCACTTCATTTGATGAGTTTGCAAAATGCCTCGTCTTGTCATCACGGCATTACTGAACCGATTGACAAAATGTGTTCAGTTCTCTGAATTAGGTGTCTATTTCCCGACTCGGCTGGTATCGCTTCTCGGCCTTTTGGCTAAGATCAAAGTGTAGTATCTGTTCTTATCAGCTTAATATCTGATACGGAGCCCACGCGGCTCCAACGATATTAATCTGATTTTTGGATCATGGCGAAGTGTTAGAAGCTTGCTTCAGCTTTGCCGCGGATCGACCCGGTATTGCACTACCTCCGGGACCGGTCCACGAAAAAACTCATCAGAATTTGATCGCTCGCTGCAACATCTGTCATTCTCGAAAGAGATATTTCGCTTGCACGAATTTTTTAACAAAGTTTCCAAGCCAGGTAGGTATTTTTTTCACCACTAGGACAATTTACCTTCCTTTTCATGACGATTTATTATTTTGCTGATTTGAGCTGATGTTGAATGAATTCACTAATACACCAAGTTCACTATGCGCATCACTCAAAATAATTGCTAGCAAAATTACGCTCTCGTGACAAAGCCCGTAGCACAGAGCCAACTGTCTGCTCGCCTTTTTTCGGGCCGTTACTCAGAAATAGCTCAGTTACCCATCTATATTTCGACTAAATGGACCTTTTAGTTTAGTAATTTCATGTTTTTGACTGTTGAATGAGTATTTTTTATTATAGATATAGAATCATCACCAAATAAGAATGATTTCATCTCAAATGACCACGGTATTCATTCGATTTCTCCCTTCTATGCATTTTCCTAATTTCTGTTCTCAGGGAGTGACATACGGTTTCCTCAGAACACTAAAGAAATCATACTTACCTGGCACAGGGGATACCATGATCATGAAGAGGCTCACCATTGCACTCCGGTGTTGCTGACCCCTGCGATTACCCCAAATGTGGGTAACTCGGGTGCGTAATTTTTGGTAGCGGGAGACTGCGTTCGCGCTATCTCCCACACAAACTCTAACAAAACAAAAGGACAATGTAACTAGCATCCTACGCACCCGTCCTGCATGCGTGCGATCTCCACTAAGCTATTCTAATTCGCTTCTTGTTAATTGAGAAGAGCAGTATGCAATGTTCACTCCTAAAAAACTATACCTGTCTTGTTGAATTCAATGTCTAAATCACCAACCAAATTATGATCCAGTTATTCGTTACAAACTTCACGTTGCTTCATTTATCATCGAATTCGAGATGTTTTTTTAAGACAATTCTTAGTAGCTACCATGCGTTTGATTAGATTGAATGGAACACCTTGTTTGACTGATTTGGGTACTGTTGACCTCAAAACTATTTTAAAAAACTGCATTTTCGCGTTTTGTAGCTATACATCATTCTTCAATTCGAAAAGGCGCAACTTATTTGTTCCCTATCTCACCTATGTAAGGGCAATAGCATAGACTGAGAGAACAGCACAGTTCTTGATGTTGCATTTGACACCGTTAGCCTCCCGTCAATTTTTTCACTTCATATTTCTACTGCCTAAATAAGACATTGTAAATTAATTTTTTTGATATTTAATATGCTAAATAGTATTTTTCCAAAAGAAAACAATAAATTTACTTACCGACTATCTCGAACCACTATGGAAATTCAGTTATTTCACGGTTTATAAATCCATTTTAGTGTACTTATGTTAAGCGTCCAAAAGTGCTTGTCTTACTTGAATTTTCACTGTTCCCTTTACCACGTTTTACTGGTATCGTATCTAAACCGTGTCTAAAGCACACACTAAATTTTGTGGTCTCTTGTTGGACCTTGTTATTCTGATGAAAATCTGAAATGCATTAGATACATGCTCAATATTGTTTTCATATGTACACTTTACTTTAAAAACCTACAGGACTGAATGAAACCATTTTTCAGTTTTGCTATCTCTGCAGAGTCCTTTGTGTTTCTTCTTCAAGTCCCATTTGTTCTATTTTTTTCTAAATCTCACAGAAAAGTACTGTAATTCGCAGCTTTCTATTTAATTTATGTGAATAAATATCGATTGATCATATTTCAGCCTCGAAATATTTGGAGCAAGTAACGATAACGGACCAGAAATTATCCTAGTAAAGATAACGGACCAGAAATTAAGCTTGTGAAGTTAACGGACCAGACAGCTTTTTTAGTTTTAAAAAATATTTGCTTCAGTATTTTATAAATTTACATCTTATAAATGATAATATTAATGATTATACATTAATTTTGCATATTTTATTAATTGAAAGAATTTATTAAAAAAAGGTGATCCATTTTGAAGTTGTGAAGAACGAACGAGTAGTAAAAAGATGGAAAAAAAACTTCTGCTTAAATCCTTTAATGTGGTATCTATGATTCAAAAATTATATTCTTTTTCCAATTATTGGACAAAAATATTTAATAATTTAACCAAGTTATCTTTACTTGCTCCAAATATTCATATAAAATTCTACACTATGCCCAATTTGCTGAGCGTGTGCAAAACTAAAATTTCTTTTTCTCCTACATTGAAACGCAAAAATTGGAGCCCTGGGTACAGAATATAAGAGTTTATAGAAAATGTTATCCCACTTTACTCATGAATCCATACTGCAGTAACTGTGAAAGTGCTCTCCAAGAAATTTCTTTAAAGACTCTCAGATTGTGCCCTAGCATTTCATCTGTTAATAACATTTGATCATCAAAAATGTAACTTGAATCATTTTCTAATTGATGTGTTCATTTTGAAATTGATGTATACTTTTTGGAAGTGATGTTTACATTTTGAAATTGATGTGTTTTTTTAAAGCATCGGGTTCATTTTGTAATTGATTTTGTGTTTTTCAGATTGATGTGGTCCATTTTAAAATTCATTTGGTCTACGGGAGAGTTTTCTTTAGGGTCATATTGAATTTTATGCCGGTGTCCTCAGAATGATCCCAAAAGCTCGATGATAATGGGAAGGAAATGAGATATCTAGTTGATGCATCAAGTAAGTATTCGTATGGCACACATCATTCATTTAGTTCGAAAAAAAAAGGCAGTTAGGCTCCCTCACCTCTTATATCGTATATAAATACTGACAGAACAGCATTTCACACGGCACAGCTCTTGATGTTGAATTCGGCACCGTTAGCCGCTTCCTAATTATCTTACTTCAAATTTCTCCTGCATGAATATCACAAGGTAACTGAATTTTTTTGCAATCTAATATGCTAAATAGTATTTTTCCATAGGAGAAAAATAAGTTTATTCATCATCTATCTCGCACCGCTCCAGCATTTCACTTATTTGGTGGTTCTCCAATCCATTTAAGTGTTGTTATTTATGATGAGTGTCCTAAAGTACAGGGCTCACTTGAATTGTCACTGTTCTTTTTTCTACGTTTTACTGGTATCGTATCTAAGCCGTGTCTAAAGCACTCGCTAAATTTTGTGGTCTCTTGTTTGACCTTGTATTCCTGATGAAAAACTGAGATGTGTTGAATTAATGCAATTATGCTTCGTGGGCATTTTCTTATTTTTCTGACTCTCGATAGTTTATTCACTAGAATCTGAGATTGTTGCATCATGAAGTGATACGCACCATATAATATTTGAATTATATTGCTTGCAAAGAAAACCTTGTTATCCTGATGAAAAATTGTTGGGTTGGTTAATGTACTGTAATCCTGTTTGTTGTTAATAGTTTATGCACAACATTCTGAAACAGTCTCCTCATGAATTTATGCGCACCATACGATAATGGAATTATAAGGCTTGCGAAGCAAGCCACCAAACAAATAAGGTTAGACTCATTGAGTTGCTCCCTTCCACGGAAATCTTTAGTAAAAGGCGAAAGATTTATGCGTTCTGAAAGGAAGCCAGAGTGAGTTGCACAGCAGGGGTGAGTCAATCTGTTAGCCAACTCCTGAAACCTTTTCTCACATTTCAATATATATTTGCCCTTCGATTCCTGAACAAAGAGTTTTGAATTTTTCATTTTGATATTAAAAGCATCTCTAATGCATGCACAAAATTTCAGATCCATCTCTATGCACGATGAATTTTAATTTGTTGGTTTTTGACCTGATATCCCTAACATGGCTTACGACACTATTCCGATAGTGCGTTCACTTAAGTTACCGTAGATAGATCCTTCGTTGGAAGGTTCGCTGACATCGATCATTTTGTTTTAGTTCGAGATTTTGCACAATGTAGTTGTTAAATTGTTTTTCTAAACATCACTTCATTTGATGAGTTTGCAAAATGCCTAGTCTTGTCATCACGGCATTACTGAACCGATTGACAAAATGTGTTCAGTTCTCTGAATTAGGTGTCTATTTCCCGACTCGGCTGGTATCGCTTCTCGGCCTTTTGGCTAAGATCAAAGTGTAGTATCTGTTCTTATCAGCTTAATATCTGATACGGAGCCCACGCGGCTCCAACGATATTAATCTGATTTTTGGATCATGGCGAAGTGTTAGAAGCTTGCTTCAGCTTTGCCGCGGATCGACCCGGTATTGCACTACCTCCGGGACCGGTCCACGAAAAAACTCATCAGAATTTGATCGCTCGCTGCAACATCTGTCATTCTCGAAAGAGATATTTCGCTTGCACGAATTTTTTAACAAAGTTTCCAAGCCAGGTAGGTATTTTTTTCACCACTAGGACAATTTACCTTCCTTTTCATGACGATTTATTATTTTGCTGATTTGAGCTGATGTTGAATGAATTCACTAATACACCAAGTTCACTATGCGCATCACTCAAAATAATTGCTAGCAAAATTACGCTCTCGTGACAAAGCCCGTAGCACAGAGCCAACTGTCTGCTCGCCTTTTTCGGGCCGTTATTCAGAAATAGCTCAGTTACCCATCTATCTTTCGACTAAATGGACCTTTTAGTTTAGTAATTTCATGTTTTTGACTGTTGAATGAGTATTTTTTATTATAGATATAGAATCATCACCAAATAAGAATGATTTCATCTCAAATGACCACGGTATTCATTCGATTTCTCCCTTCTATGCATTTTCCTAATTTCTGTTCTCAGGGAGTGACATACGGTTTCCTCAGAACACTAAAGAAATCATACTTACCTGGCACAGGGGATACCATGATCATGAAGGTGGTTCCCCCAGGGTGAGGCTCACCATTGCACTCCGGTGTTGCTGACCCCTGCGATTACCCCAAATGTGGGTAACTCGGGTGCGTAATTTTTGGTAGCGGGAGACTGCGTTCGCGCTATCTCCCACACAAACTCTAACAAATCAAAAGGACAATGTAACTAGCATCCTACGCACCCGTCCTGCATGCGTGCGATCTCCACTAAGCTATTCTAATTCGCTTCTTGTTAATTGAGAAGAGCAGTATGCAATGTTCACTCCTAAAAAACTATACCTGTCTTGTTGAATTCAATGTCTAAATCACCAACCAAATTATGATCCAGTTATTCGTTACAAACTTCACGTTGCTTCATTTATCATCGAATTCGAGATGTTTTTTTAAGACAATTCTTAGTAGCTACCATGCGTTTGATTAGATTGAATGGAACACCTTGTTTGACTGATTTGGGTACTGTTGACCTCAAAACTATTTTAAAAAACTGCATTTTCGCGTTTTGTAGCTATACATCATTCTTCAATTCGAAAAGGCGCAACTTATTTGTTCCCTATCTCACCTATGTAAGGGCAATAGCATAGACTGAGAGAACAGCACAGTTCTTGATGTTGCATTTGACACCGTTAGCCTCCCGTCAATTTTTTCACTTCATATTTCTACTGCCTAAATAAGACATTGTAAATTAATTTTTTTGATATTTAATATGCTAAATAGTATTTTTCCAAAAGAAAACAATAAATTTACTTACCGACTATCTCGAACCACTATGGAAATTCAGTTATTTCACGGTTTATAAATCCATTTTAGTGTACTTATGTTAAGCGTCCAAAAGTGCTTGTCTTACTTGAATTTTCACTGTTCCCTTTACCACGTTTTACTGGTATCGTATCTAAACCGTGTCTAAAGCACACACTAAATTTTGTGGTCTCTTGTTGGACCTTGTTATTCTGATGAAAATCTGAAATGCATTAGATACATGCTCAATATTGTTTTCATATGTACACTTTACTTTAAAAACCTACAGGACTGAATGAAACCATTTTTCAGTTTTGCTATCTCTGCAGAGTCCTTTGTGTTTCTTCTTCAAGTCCCATTTGTTCTATTTTTTTCTAAATCTCACAGAAAAGTACTGTAATTCGCAGCTTTCTATTTAATTTATGTGAATAAATATCGATTGATCATATTTCAGCCTCGAAATATTTGGAGCAAGTAACGATAACGGACCAGAAATTATCCTAGTAAAGATAACGGACCAGAAATTAAGCTTGTGAAGTTAACGGACCAGACAGCTTTTTTAGTTTTAAAAAATATTTGCTTCAGTATTTTATAAATTTACATCTTATAAATGATAATATTAATGATTATACATTAATTTTGCATATTTTATTAATTGAAAGAATTTATTAAAAAAAGGTGATCCATTTTGAAGTTGTGAAGAACGAACGAGTAGTAAAAAGATGGAAAAAAAACTTCTGCTTAAATCCTTTAATGTGGTATCTATGATTCAAAAATTATAATCTTTTTCCAATTATTGGACAAAAATATTTAATAATTTAACCAAGTTATCTTTACTTGCTCCAAATATTCATATAAAATTCTACACTATGCCCAATTTGCTGAGCGTGTGCAAAACTAAAATTTCTTTTTCTCCTACATTGAAACGCAAAAATTGGAGCCCTGGGTACAGAATATAAGAGTTTATAGAAAATGTTATCCCACTTTACTCATGAATCCATACTGCAGTAACTGTGAAAGTGCTCTCCAAGAAATTTCTATAAAGACTCTCAGATTGTGCCCTAGCATTTCATATCATGTCTGTTAATAACATTTGATCATCAAAAATGTAATTTGAATCATTTTCAAATTGATGTGTTCATTTTCAAATTGATGTGTTTATTTTGAAATCAATGGGTTCATTTTGTGATTATTTTTTTCTTTTTTCAGATTGATCTGGTCCATTTTAAAATTCATTTGTTCTGCGGGAGCTTTCTTTTGGGTCATATTGAATTTTATTCCGATGACCTCAAAATGATCCAAAAGCTTGATCATAATAGGAAAAGAGATATCTAGTTGATGCATCATAAGTATTTGTATGACATAGGTACAACATTCTAATTTTTCCTCCAATATGACATGGTAACTGAAAGTTTAGTTAGGTAGTTAATGTAGCCTACCAGCTACCTGTAGTAGAAAAGACTAAAGACACCTGAAAGAATTTCAACCCTAATTATTGAATATTGAACTGGCTGCTGAACATTTAGACCAGTCTGTAGGTATTTGGTGTACAAAATCTCACTCATTGAAAAAGCTTTAAAAATCCTTTTTTATATGTTTTATATCAATTTGTTTGATATGCCAAGATTTCCCCAATTTAGCCTACCTGTTAGCCTAAAAGCTGAGTGGACGGGCTGCGGCCCACCACAGTAGCTACGGCGCACAATAGTACAGCTCTGTTTGACGTTTGTTTGTTCTTTCTAGTAATGGTCTCAATATAAATGGCTATTATACCTAAGTGTTATGTAATATGTGGATTGTTGAATTACACACTTCACACTTGAACAGTGAACACTTCCCAGTCTGTATTTGGTGCACAAAATCTCACTGACTTTTTCAAAAAACTGAAAAAAATCTACCATGAATTTCCAGTATTTTAGCTGATTCACCAACATTTTCCCAATTTATCCACTGAAAATTAAGGGTAGCTAACATAGGAATAAATAGCTAAAACCCACCGACTTTACCAGAGTATTATTGCAAAGGGGTGTGCCTAAAAAGCGTCCGGTAGCGTCCGAAAGCGTCCGGTAGCGTCCGAAAGCGTCCGGTAGCGTCCGAAAGCGTCCGGTAGCGTCGATTAGAATGTATTGACGCCCTTTACAGTGTACATTATTATTTATATCATATGATGAATGGTAATTTACATTTTTGAAGGTTACGGTTATATATTGGATAGTTCACGCTCCCGGACGCTTTAAAGGTCCCCTCCAAGCAAATATTTTTATAGCTTAATTTAACGAGGCTAACGTTCCTTATCATTATGCTGCAAACTGCATCGAATTTGGTAGCGTATTTTTAATTTTATATGCTTTTAAAGATTTTTAAAATCAAAACTCTACAAAACCTATTTTACTTCCGACTTACTAATTTAAGAAATTTTCAGCCTGAAGAAAAAGAATGTACACCATTTGTTTTGATTGTCAACTAGGTATTAGGTTTAATAAATCCATTTAATATTCACGTAAAGGTATAAAATTGAATGAACTTATAATAGAAACGTTTATATACTTTAGAAAACAATTAATATCTAAGATAATTTAAATAAAGGACGAAAATGCGTGGTTTGTTTATAAAATTCAAATTTGTAATCAAAACAAAGAGTGTACAATCTTCTTCTTGAGCATCAGATTAGTGATTCGCTCAATTGTTGCTCACAGAGTATTAAAAAACTTTAAAAACAAATTATAAAATATATATTGAACCGAATTGTATGCGGTTTGCAGAATAATGATCGTAGACCTTAGTTCTATAATATTATGTTATAAACTCATTTTTTTCCCGGAGCCTGGAGAGGACCTTTAAAAGCGTCCGGAAGCGTTTAGAATAGTCCGGTAATATCTAGTACCGCCCTGTACACTGTACATGATTATTTATATCATATGATGAATGATAATTTACATATTTAAAGGTCACGGTTACCTATTTGATAGTAAACGCTCCCGGACGCTTTAAAAGGCACAAAAGCGTCCGGAAGCGTTTAGAAGCGTCCGGTAATATCTAGTACCGCCCTGTACACTGTACATGATTATTTATATCATATGATGAATGGTAATTTACATATTTAAAGGTCACGGTTACCTATTTGATAGTAAACGCTCCCGGACGCTTTAAAAGGCACAAAAGCGTCCGGAAGCGTTTAGAAGCGTCCGGTAATATCTAATACCGCCCTGTACACTGTACATGATTATTTATATCATATGATGAATGGTAATTTACATATTTAAAGGTAACGGTTACCTATTTGATAATAAACGCTCCCGAGCGTTTTAAAAGGTACAGGAGCATCCGGTAATATCTAGTACTGCCCTGTACACTGTACATGACTATTTATATCATTTCGTGAATGGTACTATACACATTTAATGATTAACGACCGACAAACTTGTATATTTGTTAATTGCTTAATTATAAATCGTCCGGGAGCGTTTGGAGGCATCTACTGGCGTCCGGTACCATACGTTAGTGTCTAGTACCGCCCTGTTCACCGTATATAATTATTTATATCATTTGGTGTACAATAATTTACTTATTTAAAGGATAAGGTTACATATTTGATGGTTTGTATATGTGTTAATTGCCTAAAAAGCGTCCGGTATCGTTTTTTACCGTCAGTTACAGCGACAGGTAAACAGTTAAATGGGTTATATGCCTTCAATTGCCTAAAAGCGTAATTTTGGTATTGCCCGGTAATTGGGTTGGTAAACCTTATTCATTAGGGAAAGTAAATGATTTTGATATCGTTGGGTAATTAGTTAGTGTTCGGTGATTAAGCAAAGTCCAGTGACTTTGATATCTGATTACGTTCGATAATAGGGTAGTGTTCGGTGATTGTGTAAAGTTTTGTGAGTTATAGGTCGTAGGCGTAGTATTTTTCTCCTGATTTATGAGTTACAGTAGAATTCCTATATAATAAACTCCTGTATAGTGAATTATCCTATATAGTAGAGCCCTGTATAGTGAACTACCACGTATAATGAATATGTTTTATTTAGTCTGCCATAAAATATCCATTATAGTTTATATAGATATTTCTAAAAAGTAAGCTCTGTATAGCGAACTGGATTTTAGTATATTATAGATCAGTTATAATGAACTAGAGTCCTGAGAAATTATGTACCTCATGTAATGAAATAATGTTGTAAGAACAGCCTGTACAGTAAAGATATTGATTTTTATTGCAGAACAGTAATCTTTAAAAAAATGGTAAATTACACGTATCTAATGAATTCAAATAATAAATTACATGAAAAACGTGACATATTTAAAACCTAGAAAATAGCGTAAATATTGTACAACAACTTTCGCAAAAGTAGCTTCTACTAAACTTTAATTTGAGGCTGTCTCATTATTAACCCCCTTATATAGTTGAAGTGTGTAATTTAATAGTCTTTGGTTTCCTATGCATCTCTTGACAGGTATAATGAACTAACTCTCTTAAGTGAAGTAGTGGTAGTTCACTATAGAGGAGTTCTACTCAGCTACTGTAGTGTTTAACAAAAAATATATGCGTTCTGCACAGTACTCGTTGCCGAACATCCCACCTCCTACCAGAAAAAGTTGCACGTATATATAATATTGCGTACGTATGTGCATAATTTCTTTAAATTATTAATTAGTATATCTAATATCCTTTCTAGGTCGATGATTGCGTACTGTAAACCATCTTGAGCATTAAGTAGATCGAGGCATTGGATTTTTTGCTCTGGGGTTATTGTCCTGTCACCAGTAACCATACCCTAACTCAATTAGGGATGTGAGCTAAGAATTTACCGAATATTTTTTGAGTTATAAATGAACTGGACCTTTGACCGGATCGATCCCAAAATTCTATCAGATGGTTCTTGGACATTGAACAATCGTCCCACCAAATTTCAGACAATTTGGTTGAATATTTTTTGAGTTATGCGAATAACAAGATGATAAATAAATAAATGTCGGCTAATATATAACTTCCAACAAATTTTGCGAAGGTAAAAAAATGAAGGTATTAATGCACGCTCGGCAATAGATGGGTAGCGTGGGTATTCTCGAGATTGTGCAAATCGGCAATGGACAACCAAAGTGAAGTGAGTTGGGTTCCTTTTTAGATTATCGGCGGACGGCGAAATATTCCTATGTTATTCGTACGGGAGAAAAAGTAGGTAGTAAAACATCCCTTACAGCTGACTATTTACTTACTCTTAGAAAATTCTAAGTCGATAATTCAATACCTAATACCTAAACCGACGCATTCATGGATACAAAGTTCATTGTGATGTGTATTCAAGTAAAAAAAGTTATGAGCAATTTAATTAGAAATAACGCATCTAAACGCTTCCGGACGCTTTTGTGCCTTTTAAAGCGTCCGGGAGCGTTTACTATTAAATAGGTAACCGTGACCTTTAAATATGTAAATTAACATTCATTATATGATATAAATGATCATGCACAGTGCACAGGGCAGTACTAGATATTACTGGACGCTTCCGGACGCTTTTATGCCTTTTAAAGCGTCCGGGAGCGTTTACTATCAAATAGGTAACTGTTACCTTTAAATATGTAAATTAAAATTCATTATATGATATTAATAATCATGTACAGTGTACAGGGCAGTACTAGATATTACCGGACGCTTTCGGACGCTATCGGACGCTTTCGGACGCTTCCGGACGCTTTTTAGGCACACCGTTGCAAAGGGGAAAAAATTCCACCGACATGTCGGTGGAATTAACCACGAAATACAGACTGGAACACTTCATGATTACCTTTGCAGAATGTGGGTAGGGTATATTATTGGCAGCATTTATTTATTTATCATCTTGTTATTCGCCTAACTGTGAGTGTTCAACCTAATTGCCTGAGATTTGGTGAAACTGTTGGTCAATGTCCAGTGACCTGCTGGTAGAATTTTAAGAGTGACCCGGTCAAAGGTCAAGGTCAATAGTCATGGTCATTTCTAACTCAAAAAGAATTGCACCATCTTGCATGAAACTTGGTGGGACGATTGGTCAATATACAGGACCACGGGAACCATTTTGTTTGATTTTGGGAGCGATCAGGTCAAAGATCATTTATTACTTAATAACTTTAAAAGTATTTCAACCAAATTGTCTGAAATTTGATGGGACGATTGGACAATGTCCTCGAACCATCTGGTAGAATTTGGGAGCGATCCGGTCAAAGGTCAAGGTCATCTATAACTCAATAACTCAAAGTATTGAACCATATTGCATGAAACCTTGTGGGTTGATTGATCACTATCCAGTCACTAGGTTATTAGATTTTGGCCAGACTGTAGGAACTGGTAAACTGTTCTCCAAGAAATCCTCTCTTTTGGCTTCTGTTCTCCATAAAATACATGTAAATATAGGAGGAAATTAAGGATTGTTCGCACAGAAAATGTTACAAATGTACATATTCTGCAGTCTGGGATTTTGGTAGCCCAGTCTGTATTTGGTGCACAAAATTCCACTGACTTTTTGAAAAAGCTGAAAAAAAATCCACCATAGATTTCCAGTAATTTGGCTGATCCACCAACATTTTACCCATTTTTTCCACCGAAAATTAATGGTAACAGGAATAAATAGCTAAAAATCCACCGACTTTGCCAGAATATAATTTTAAATGAACAAGAATTCCACAGACATGTCGGTGGAATTTACCATGATATACAGACTGGTTTGTAGCAAACGGATAAACTGTGGCGAAGGTATGCGCTCTACTGAGTGCACGTAATCTAGTTGTTTAATGATCTGACAGGCTGTGGCAGGGGTGTCACCTCAGACTGAGAGTTTATTATTGTTACCCCATAAAATAATTACAGTTTTCTGTGATAATTTTTTTTCTATTGCAAATCAAATATCTCAATTAAACCGTGTGGCAAATCTGTCTCCCAATATTTCATTTTGAGGACACTCTGTCTCCAAAGATTTTCAAATCTGTCTCCAAAATTATCATAATTCTCTAAAATGTCTCCAATAATTACATATAAACATTGGAATTAATTAGAAAATTGTGTCCAAGATCTTACAAAGATTTATTTTCTCCTCAAAAAAATGTCAACAAAAATCTTTGGCAACATTGAGTAATGGACGCGCTTTGCAGACTGGTTAAACTGGGTTGTAACTTGTATGAACATTGGATTCAAGCCCCCTCATTCATAAATTTGATACAAAAATAAGTATCAAATTCACTCCATATATATCATAAATCTGCATTCAAGTTACTTATTTGATAGAACATACAATGGTGCGCCTTATTATTGTGTGCCATACTTTAGTTCGTCATCAGCTTTTAGGCACGTTTAATTTAGCCACTGCAAATTAATGTTAACATAGGAATATGTAGCTAAAAACCTAGTGACAGCTAGAATATTATTTTCATTTGGGAAAATTTTACCATGAACTACAGTCCGGCAATGGCATCATATCGGTCTGCAAAGCCGGCACAATCAGTCTCTCGATATATTATTTTTGGGGCAATTTGTCTCTAAACATTATCTAATTTCTCGTAGACATTTAGGTTTATACAAGTAACTGTTATGGTTAAGGCTGGTATTGATCCTATTGAAATGGAAAATAGTGCAGAAGAACTTGTAAATTTATTGGAGATGAATGGCTCTTCTTATATTGAGTTCAGGTGAATTCAGCCAAATAACTATATCCATGAAAATTTTGCTAGAAGTAGACCAACTTCCAGCTTCACTCATCTTAATATATAAGATTTTTTATCACACCATTCATTTATAAACCATAGCAATGTTACCATTGTCATAAGTTTGGACCAAAGAGTGTTCTTTATTCTAGCAAGCATTAAGGGGACCGTTCTCGGGAAAAATGGCAAAATTAAAAAAAAAAATTTATTGTGTAAATAGTTGCTTTTTAACCTACTATTAGTGTGTGCAAAATATCAGACCTCTCATGTTACTCTAACCCCCTGGGGAGAGGGAGAAAGGAAAAAGGGGACTCATGTACTCTAAAAACCAACTTTCAGCCCATTATAATTTGTAATAATCAATTATCTCACTATATCTGGTATCTAACGTGCCACTAGTCAGATGCACACTAAGGTATGCCCCTCAGTTACCCGCAAACCTTCACAGGAGTCGTATGCAGTGTGTCAGATTATTAAACTTTGAATGGGATTTTCTATTAGTTCAGAGATCTAAAAATCTTGCAATTCAAAAGCCTAGGGCGTTTATAATTTTGAAGCTACGGCATTGCGATTTTTTGCATTCGATTCTCCCCGGAATTCTCTACAAACTTTGGAAGAGTTTTATTTAATTTTCGAATTATTTTTCAAAATATTGAATTTTGAAATTTATATTTTTTCAATTTTTTTTTTCACTAAAAATTCCAATAAGCCGCAAACCAATTCGAAAAATCAAAAAAACGCTTCCACAGTTTGTAGAGAATCTTGTGAAGAATCGAATGCAAAAAACCATAATGTCATAGCTACAAAATTGTAGTATCCATTTATTAATTTTCACACTGTTCAAAACTCGAATAACTCGTTTTCTATGGGTCGAATCGAAAAAATGTCAAGACACAAAAACATCTTAGAATTCATTTTATATATGTGTACAAAGTTTCACAACCGTTGCTGCAATAATAAAAAACTTTTCAAAATCGGGGAACGGTGCCCTTGAGTGGAGCTGTGGAGGACTGTTCATCTATGATGCATTTATGATGAAAATCATCCTAAATGCTCTTGCTTGGCTAATCTATAGAGATGTATATAACCCCAATATTTACCTGGTAATGTTGATGAACCTTATAAACTATCATTGGAATTTGTAACTATGAAAGCCCCTACAGTACAAATGATATTTTATTATACAATGGGGTTCATCATCTGTGCATGTTACAAGAAAATATCTAAGCAGCTTTTTCAACCATAAAATCATCAATCAACCAGATGATCATTCAAATAAAAACTGCTGTTTGATGCATGTTTGGCATATTCGTCACATTTCTTTTTTGTGACCGAACTGCTTATAATTCTTTGTATTTGCTTGTAAATATCTATATGTTTAAAGTCATTTTATATGGGTTTCGTGTAAAAGATAAGTAAAAATGATGATTTTTATGTGTAGATATACTTCCATTAGTAATACAATTATAAGCCAAAAATTGAACCATAATGATTAAAAATTAACTACTACTTATTAACCACAAAAAATATTATTAACTTAGTAATTTAAGATTTTCCAGTCACTCCGTGGTCACATCAAAGTAGTTCTAATCAGCTGATTACCATACCCTATACGTTATTGTATCCTGGGGAATCTAGTTGGTAAGGTACCAATCTAGCTAGACAAAAAATAAATTTTAAATAATCATGTATCGGCATCGTTGAAAAAATTGATGTCATTCCGTCACTAAAAAAATATCTAATTATTATTATTTAAAGGTCCCCTCCAAGCAAATTTTTTTATTGTTTAAATCAACGAGGCTAATGTTTCTTATCATTTTACTACAAACCGCATCAAATTTGATAGTATATTTTAAATTTCATATGCTTTTAAAGATTTTTATAATCAAAATTCTACAAAACCTACTTTACTTCCGACTTTCTAATTTTCAGTCTGAAGATGAAGAATGTACACCATTTGTTTTGATTGTCAACTAAGTATTTGGTTTAATAAATCTATTTATTATTCGTTTAAAGGTTAAAATTTGGATAAACTTATTATAGAAACGTTTATATACTTTTAGAAATAGTTAATATCTTAAAAGAATTCCAAAAACGCGTTGTTTGTTTAAAATTCTAAATTTGAAATCAAAACAAAGAGTGTACAATCTTCTTTCTCAGCGTCAGGTTGGAGATTCGCTCAATTGTGGCTAACAGAGTAATAAAAAACTTTAAAAGAAAATAATAAAATATATACTGAACCGAATTGTATGTGGTTTGCAGAATAATGATCGTAGACCTTAGTTCTATAATATTATGTAATAAACTCATTTTTTTCCCGGAGCCTGGAGAGGACCTTTAACCCTTTAGCGGGCATTTACTGATAAACTCGTCAGATTGTTCTAAATTTTTAGTATGTCATAGTTTAACACTTATAAGATATTTTTATTCATGTGAATTTTTTTTAATTTTTTTTTTTTTTTTTTTTCAACTGATATTTTTCTATTGTTTTTTTATTGATTATTTGAAAGACAACAAAGTCTGTTATTGTCTGTGGTATATTAATACAATATAATGGTAGAAAAACATGTGAGAATAATAATGAACTAAAAATAATGGTGTATCACTCGAGTGATACTTGCCTGCTAAAGGGTTATAATTAATCTTAATTATTGACCTTGATGCCTGCAGGTATATAAATCACAGTAATTACTCATCTATACTGAGTGAGAGTTAAGCTGTGGTTGAATTTTAAATGGTATGACATTGAGGAGTTGTGCAAGACTATATGAGATGTGCAACAAGACCTGTAATGCTATATTGATCAAATATGTTGCAGGAATAAGGTGTCAGAAAAGGATTCTGAGAAAGCAAATGCTAGAAACCTGCAGTCTGAAGAACATAGTAAGTTTAGTGAGAAAATATGGCCTAAGATGGTTTGATTACGTCAGTAGGGCTAGTGAGGAGAGCTTGATTGGGGGAGCTCTAGCTGTGGATATTGAAGGAAGAAGAAGAAAAATTGAAGAGGATGTATTGCAGAAGATAAACAGCTGTTGGGGGATAGTGAATTTGGGAGACAGAGAAGATCGAAAAAGTCATCACACATTCTACCCCAAAAAGAAATTAAGAATAAAGATGATTATGATGATTGTCACCCCCGAAGCCACCGCATCTGCGTTGTGGGGATACCTTCTCCCCGGATTCACTCAGGGGATGACCAAATGGTGGCTCTGTGTTCCTGTTGATCATTGATAATTAAGGCTCGGACATTGGAGCATTTATAAGTTAAATGCCACTATCGCTCATAATGCTCCATATGTACTCTGGTTGACTTCTATTCCGCACCAAGATTGAGTAATGTCAAATAACTGTATGATTCTTACCGGGTGTAAAACTGCACTTTTAAGTGTATTTATGGTTCATAGAGCTTAAACGTGAATGATCGAACTAATTTCACATAGTTATCTACCAGTGATTGCTGAAACTGTTTATTTAGGTAACATTAATAATTCATACATTTCTTTCCCCATTCTTCCTATAACCAATAATTAGTTCGTATAAATATACTTAAAACTAAAAAATAGATTGAAATACGAATTTGATATTGATAGAGAGATAGCTTCAGTGAAATACCAGGGTATGTGTTTGTGTCCTATTGCCTAGGTACCATCAAAGAAATTGTATCCGTATTTATTTTTTGATAGTTAACTAATTTCAAATGTTGAAGAGAAATCATATTACAGGTAAAGTTCGTAAAGCTCGGCAAAAAATATCCGTTCTATAAGGGCCATGTAGCTCTTACAATGACATCTTTAAATTATATGGATTAATAAATATATTCTATGTCTACCATTAATCTAGTCATGCATTGATTAATTAGATTATGTTCACTTAATGAGTTAATGTATTGTTGTTCAGTTTTTTTAATGATTTAATTTTGTTACCCTTTTCTTATACATTTTCTTTGATTAGAAAAGTTCTATAAAAATTAAAAAGAGGTGTAACTATTCTAATAGTAACCCTAGATTTTCACGTAATTCATATATATTTAGCTGCTAATATCTGTTTTATTTTACATACCTTATTTTTTCGTACATTTGTTTGAATAAGTAAATACTGGGTTGAATGTTTTGCAAGGCGTAGTGAAGAAACCAGACTAAAATCTTTCCCGAATTGACTCCCTAAGATATTTCCCGCTATGCTAGTGCCCCTGTTACATCCACAGAAGTAGAGATTATTCTTTTTATTGAAATATTTGGTCTCAGATAGACGATGAAGTGTCAAAAAAAATGTTAAGGAAGTAATGGATTTATCTTGTTAATATGGGTTAACTTTCACATTTTTACCAAACTTCAACAACATGTGATGCTAGAATTTTCTGTAACATTATAGACTCAATATAGATTCCAATTATTATATGTACTGTATATGTTCGTTTTGGTTTCAACATCTATTGTTCTTTTTCTTATGTTTTTTCAAGTATTGCACAATACTTTTGAGCCTTACATATTTACATAATGATTTTTCAAAATGAATTATTTATGGATAAAAATTAAAGATAATTCTTGTTTATATTACATCCAAAAACTCCAAAAACAAAACCTCGTTGAAATTCTTACTTTGATAAGTAACACGCTTTTTCTTTCGGTGCATGAAACACTTCAAAAACTGCCTCAATTGCACCTATA
Organism: Caprella mutica; assembly: GCA_947561585.1. Taxonomy (NCBI): domain Eukaryota; kingdom Metazoa; phylum Arthropoda; class Malacostraca; order Amphipoda; family Caprellidae; genus Caprella; species Caprella mutica. The sequence continues at coordinate 96,332 of CANNZV010001579.1, read as the reverse complement.
ACTGTCCCCAAATTCACTGATAAGTGCTTCAAATGCTCTGATAAGTGCCCCAAATGCCCCGATAAGTGCCCCAAATGCCCCGATAAGTGCCCCAAATGCTCTTTTTTATCGCTCCTACTGCACATTTATAGCGCTACAAGTGCTCGTTTTGACCGCTACTACTGCTCTTTTTTAAGTGCCCCAATGTCCTAGCTCTATTGATAATGTATTCAAGGCAGAATTGATTGTGGTGGCAGAGATTTATTCATACAGTAGAACTCCTATATAGTGAGCTTCAACTGGTTCACTATAGAGTTTACTCTACTATAGAGATATGAATGAAGAACGTTCCTTTCCATGGCAGACTTTATAAAATATTCTATTTCTTTTGTGAAATAAATTAACACTTTACTTGCCACACTCATAAAACAACTTTTCAACTCCAACTTTAAATCTAACCTTTCATTTTTCTCTTAACTATATAATTTCTTTACTAAGGTACAAAACAGTTTTTGTAGGTCCAAAATCTTTGAACATATTATTACAAGCAATGATTCACATATATTGACTTTTAACTGCAGCGTATACCTCGGGTGAGTGCGTTTTGCTGCAGTTAACATGTTAATTATAGTTACAAGGTATTTATTTCTCATAACTCCAAATATCAGGATGGTTCACTACACGTGACTTCATTGTAGAGGAGCTGTACTTGTACAATGAAGATCTCCTGTTTCATGACATATAATTAATTTACTATATAGATATTCATAGAAAACTTATAGTTGTTTGTGGCAAACTAAATTTGAACTAAATATGTTTTCTATAGAGGAGATAACTATAGACGTAATTGCACTTTACATATGTTCACTATAGATGAGTTCTACTGTATATTGAGATTCATAGAACATTTACAAATATTTGTGGCAGACTAAACTAAATATGTTCACTATAGTTCACTATACAGGAGTCTACTATAAAGGATAATTCACTATACAGGAGTTCTACTGTACATTAAACTTCATCATTCTAATGAAAGTGGTTCCATGTGAACATGTTGCTCTTCAAAAGTCGATATTGATCAGTGATCACCATGCAAATTAAAATTGAAAAAATGAAATTTGAAACCTTCATTATATTGTGACAATGTGTAAATCATTTATAGCACGGATTTTATCATACTCACATAATTAAGAGCTACTCATACGCTATCACTACCGTGGCAAACTTGATACTGCAGCAATAACGCCACGCCTACAATCAACTCTCCGCCTCTCATGTGCCAATATCTCAAATGCGCCTGGATCTCAACTCTGCCTAATACACGGGCTGGGAGACTATAGGCTCAGGCTCAGGAGGTCAATCTCACCAAACCTGCCACGATTGCGGCTCTGTCAACCAAACCGTACACCATATCTTTGACAGCATTGCAAGTACCACCTCACTCTCTCCAATCGACCTCTGGCTGGACCATGGGGCAGTGGCTGACCATCTCCTCACACTCCCAAGCTTCAGTCATCTCCCGAGGCCTCCCCTGAACCCACACCTCCCAGCCACTGTCCCTCCCTCTTTTTAGACGAGTGCAATCCTTTCCAGTGAAAGAAACAACAACATTGCCATTTAATGTTGATAACAATAGTGAAGGAAAGATAGCCAGACTGGAGAAAGGAATAAAAAGTGTAAAATATTTATCAATTGTAATGTTTTTCTATAACAAATATATATAAAAAGATTATTGATGAAGCTAAGTCTCTTAAGATCTATCTCATTGTACTCTTGGGTGTACATTGAATTTGGCGTGCGCAGTAGTTAAAAACAGAAATAGCGAAACTGCTAGATTAAATTGTGTAATGTGAAAGTAAATTTTAAAATGTGTTTATTGATAGGATTTCAGATTTTATAAATTCTGATGGGGCAGAGAGGATGAATAATTGAATATGTTAAAAAAAATTGAGTGAATTCTGATAGAGACTGCCGATGATACTAGTTAAGAAAACCTTCTTTAGAACTGTCAACTGTTTCATATTAATTATCTATTCATTTTTTCAGACTTTTCATATATAATAATGCAAAGCATTTCTTCTCTGTACATTAGAGGGTGTAAACACCTTTCTCCTTACAACTTCAGACAAAAGGCTCTTTTTGCTTCAAATTTTAAGAGACCCAAACAACAAAATCTTTGCCCTCCTGAATTCAGTAATCTATTCTTAGATGATTCTACTATAATCAAAACAACCAAAAAGAATAAGAAATTTAAAAAATGGTCAAATAAAGAAATCAATTTAAGACTTAAAATGCATAGCACTACTGATGAATTGTTTGGATCAAAGAGTTCAGCAATTGAAGATCTAATTCGAGAGAAGAGGATGGATGAAGCCTTAATATTCATACAAAATGCTGATCATCTGGACTCTTACCACCTCAGAAGCAGCTCATTGAAAGCATTATGCAGTGTAGCAGCAAGAAATGGTAGAATAGATCTTGTCAAGAAAGTACAGAATATCACATTGCAGTTACATTCCAAGTTTTACCATAACAATTTAAGATTTGAGCATTATCTCTCTCAATCAGAATATAATGCAGGGTTTTACCAGAAGGCTTTCAATTCAATAGCAAAGTTATACCAGGTAGAGCTGTCTGATGAACCATATGGTGATGAAAACTATCATAAAAATCTAAGTTTTAGTAATATTCCAAGAAATAGAAATATTGATGAAGAGCAATGGAAAGTTATCTGTCATAAGAAACTGAAGGATACCAGCTGCCTCCTAGTCAAAAAAGTTGTGTCTATTGAGGACCCTCTTCTCTGGAATCAGGTCAGAATTAGTGTCAATTTAAAGGTAGGTAGATACGTGATAGTTCATGTATTGAATATGATGGGTAGAATAGCTATTTGTTGACCATTTAGCTAGTTGTTGCCTATTTTATTCTCCACATAGATACTGGCTAACAGAACAATCTAGTTGTTGTTTATTTACTTACATATATTAGACAAAGATAACTTATACGATTCTTTGTTCATATTTATCTAGTCCTTAAGAATTTCGTTTTAAGATTGGAACTCTCCACATCAAGCTGATTAATCTAAGTTAACTTTAATTGTGACTATATTGTCTCTCCTAACTTCTTTTCTTCTTTTGGTCAGGTAGAATGTCTCGTCAGATTGCTGATCTTCCACTACAATGTTATTCCGCCTTGCTTTTCACTCTGGCTCACATTCTTCACACACAAACATCTGGAGGTAATTAAGTAGTTCAAAGTATTATGTTGTTGCTAAAGTTCCTCTTATCAGTTCACTGGTTTCTAGACAAATTTGGTCAATTTTTTTAATCTTCATTTAAAATTAAATAATGAAATTTTGTACTTCCTTTCATCTTTTTTAACAGTTTGGTACACTTACAATATTTTATAAAGCTATAAATTTTGCCTTGTGAATATTGAATATAATGTTATGCAAATCCTATTGACACTCTTATGCATGCTATTTTGGTAAGCATCAATATTTTTCCATAATATCTATCAACTGATCTAACATTTCCTTCTGTCACATAAATGAATTCTCTTATTTTTTTGAATTACAACTCTGCTACCTCTTCGTATTCAGAGGACCCCCGTGGAAGTAGCCTTGTCGCGGTGGGGGGGGGGGGGGGGGGATTTTCATACCTCAATGAAGTGAAGATCTGGGTACTTGGACAAAATGCGTAACGGTCAAAATGCCCAATGGTCAAATGGATAAAATATATGAATAATGGAATGTAAATATACAATAATGATGTAAAAGGAACTTGGAAAGATAATAAATTAGTAAACTCCATATTTTAATATAAAGGCAGAATAGAAAACATTGAAGTGATTATTGGTTATATTGTTATAAATCTTCTCATTTAAAATCAAATACCATTATTAAAAATAAAATATACTTTTCATATCAGCTACAATTTGTAAGGGATAGTTAATTGAATGTCAGCACTAACTTATATAAACATTGAAATTAACTTACCTGCTTTAGAATTTCAAAAGCAACTTAAAACATACTTAAAGATTGAAGATAATTGTTGTGAGTAATATACTCGGAGAGCACGTTGCAAACATTAGTAACGACAGATCGTATTTTCCAGAATTCCTAACTTCAAAAACCAGGGAAGAATATAATGCTATAAATTTTCATACCAGAATGCAAGAACCCTATATCCATGAATAAAATACAATGTTGCTTGCAGCTCCCCAAGAACTTGGCCTCTACACCGGATGAAATTCACTTTGTGATTATTAAACACGATGGAGAGACGCATCAGTCATCACCATCAGAAAACTAGGAAAATATTCTCATCTCCCCACTAGGTACGGATACTTGTGTATCATGCAAGCTCCTTGAGATAATAATCAACCCATAGACTAGTACATGAATTAGAGAAAAACAATTTCTTATCTCCAAATTAATATGGCTTCAGAAAGATGCGTGGTTGTCCAGACTAGACTCTCTTGCTCGCCCGGAAGCAGACATCTTTTGAGTCTTTTGCAAGAAAACAACATCTCTTTGCTGTGTTTTTCGATATGGCCAAGGCGTACGACATGTCATGGAGGAATCTCATTCTGAGAAACATTTACAGCTTTGGCAATCGTGGTCTGATAGCTATTTTCATCCAAAACTTTCTCAATAATAGATATTTTATGGTTTAAATTAGTAATAAACTGTCTGACAGATATAAAGAGCAGCAAGGAGTTCCAAAGAAAGTGTGACGAGAGTCACGCTAATACGCAATTCACATTAACTGTCAATGATGTCATCAATATGTCCCTCATGATATTTGTAAGTCTTCATATGTTGATGACCCAGCATTGTATCACTCATCAAACTCCTAATTACATTGAAAGAAAATTACAATCACAACATTGGGATTTGGGATCATTGAATAAAATAAATAATAAAAAAATTGGCTTGGAGGGGACCTTTAATAGTTATTTTTTTAATTCTTAGCGATATTTTCAGAGCGGACACTAAAGACACTATTTTTCTTACTTGTTTATTTATTTATTCAGAGGGCGGATAATCTCTTTGAGAAGGAGGTGCGCGTTCGCTCCTACATCCCCAAACGACTGCAGTCCGTTCTGAGGACTCTTTTCAGCACCAACAGCACTGAGTTGGTGCACCACCTCATCACTCAGCTGCTGAAATATGACCTGAAGGAGTCCCTAGCGCCTGTGGTGGCACTGCTCATCGCCATGCACAGTGAGTGTTGTCCCTGATTTAGCCCTACACAAAAAATGAACTCATTAAATTTAAGTTGCCAGGATAATTTTCAAAGCAAATGAGTAGCTGTAAATGAGTAAAATATGAATGTTTGCTAGCTCTCATCTGAAATGACCATGAAATCAAAATTTAGTGTTTTTTCGATATGTAACTTCAAAATAGTCTTATTAAATATACGTTATAATTAGTTAAAGTACCTGTTTCTTGAGAATCCAATTAACATAATGGGTTTAGGATTATATTTTAGTGCAAGTTCATATTCATAATAATTGCACTGATTTCACAAGAAAAACTCTAAAGATCAAAACTATATTTTTTTTTTAAATTATATTAGTGTGGCCCGTAGCCTTGATTTTGCCACCAATTATTAATTTTTTCTTTTAGTTTGTATTTCTTAATAAAAGTGTGACAAACGGAAGGTGGGACGTGGCTCTTATTATAACTAGTACAGTACCTGTTATTGAATCTAAATAATATTCGAATGCCTTTCTTAGGGTAAGTTCGGTGAATGGAAGAGAAGGGGGGAGGGGGTTGGCGTCCCTTGGGCCAATTGACTTTTCATATTCACCATTTTTTTTAAAGGTTAATGCTACTTGCAGTTTCAGAGGATATCGCTAGGGTTATGCTCTACACATGCGAGGTGTTAGTTTTTTTGTGTTAGTTAGGCTCGTAGGCTTCATTTACCATCACGTCTTCCTTTTCCATCCGTGAGTTCAGCCACCGCCCACCGGTGCTTGTGTCTCTTTTCATCCATAGTAAGTGACTGCAATCCCGGAGTATACTTTCTGCATCCATGAGCATAGTCACCGACGTCGATGTTAACATACTTTGTTCATGAGACCACTTTCCTTTCTGATTGCTTCTTTGAGTCCCTTGTATTTCATTTCCTTTTGACGTCAGCGATAGGGCCTATGGTTCCGAAGCAGACGTTAATCACCTACTAAATTAATTATCGCACGGTTCTATATTTACGGGCACGTTAAAATTTATATTATATATAATGATCATTATTTAACCTTTAATTTAAACTAGTACAGTACCTGTTATTGAATCTAAATAATATTCGAATGCAAGTATGTATCATGGATACACATATTTTGATTGAACAAAAATGTCTCCACGCCAAAATGTAAAAAAAATTTTTTTTTTCATAATTAGTGTTAATATTATTGTAACCCGTAGTCATGATACTGTCACAAATGATTTGTTTTCCCTTTAAAAAGTATTTCTTAATAAAAGTGTGACACACAGACAGACAGCGGGCGCGGCTCTTATTTTAGTATAGATATAGATCAGTATTACAGTGTGTCCGCAAAAATTGTATCCACTGCCATTAATTAAGTACTTTGGAAAATTCATCAATTAATCTACGTATCTATTGTCCCAATATAATATGCATGTTATCGTAGAATTATGAATTTTTAGAATCAATGCCAGTGGATACATTTTTTGCGGACACACTGTATAGTATACTAGTGTACTTTCCCGTTAAAAATTACGGGTCCTTATCAATACCAATTTATTACCAGTCATTAAGTTACTTTTATATAGTGAATTCAATTAAAAAATATTTTTCTGTATAGTCTAATACATTTCATAGATGAAATACATATAAAATGAATTAAAAAAATCAGAATTTAAATATCAAATCAATGTATTCCAGTGCGTATCATAGTTACATTCTTCATGTTTAATACCCGTCGTGTAAAAGCGGACACCAAATAAATAAATACACTACGGGTATTATTAGGATAGATATAGATCAGTATTATAGTATAGATATAGATCAGTATTGTAGTATAGATATAGATCAGTATTGTAGTATAGATATAGATCAGTATTGTAGTATAGATATAGATCAGTATTATAGTATAGATATAGATCAGTATTAAAGTATAGATGATCATCGCTCAGTGACCATCGACCAGCAACTATCGCTGATCACTACTGCAATGCTATTCCTATTCCTAACGAGCGATTATCGCTAAGCACTAGATCAATTCAATGCATTCCTATTGCTGGGCGATCATTGCTGAGCGATGATCGCTATAATCGCTACATGCAAAACGTACCTTTAGGGCGGGCTTGAAAGAGCATCACTTATATTCCATTAATGAAGAAGAGAAGGATGGAAAATTGAACTATTGGTAAAAAAACAGAATTGCGCAGTATACATGTGCAGAGGGCGTAACGTAACTGACAAACTTAATTTATAAATAGCTAAGCAATACAAGCCTCGTGAAATTTAACCTCATGATTAGAATTATTTCTAATTAGATATTAGTGATAGGGCTCTTGGCTGCAATAATACCCACTGATAATGTTTGTCTCTCCCTCAGGCTCTGCAGGTAACTCCACAGCTGTGCTGGAGGCTCTGAAGTTCTCCTGCCGCCTCAACATCGCCTTACCAGCCAATGCCATACTTAGGGCACAGCAGACACTCTACGAGGCACACAGGCCCCTACCCTTAGAGTTGATGCATTTGAAGTACCCCTCGTACAGAGTCTATGAAAACCATAAGCCTCCGCCATTGAACTTCTAAAAAACTCCTGTTCATAGTGAAAGAGAAAATTATTATTTTTTGCAAATGTTTTATTTATCCGCTAATAGATTAGGTTTATCAATTCTCACTTTTTAAAAACTACTTGCGGTTCATGATGCTGCTGTTGGTTCGATGAATATTGAAAATATACAGTAAAGGTCTTACTAATTTTCATACCATTAAATCTTAATTGTTAAAAGTTAAGAATGTGGCTAAAATTTTGCTCTCTAATTTAAGGAACAAGCAATAAAGTATTTACCAAACAACTGGATAGTACACTGGGGGCAACTGAGAGGGCCTTAGAGACAAATGTGTAGACTTCAATACGAGTACATAAACTCTACATGTACAGAGATTATGGATCTCTCACAACAGATCACGAGGAAGGAATAATAAAGAGTCTTGCGTTTTTCTTTATTCCAAACAACCTGTAATTCTGAAACAATGAAGGAAGAATAGTTTCAGAAAATTACACAAACTAAGTTTTCAAAACAAAGAACAAATTTATGACTACCAAATACAAAGAACTTCGTAGAAAAAGACGGAAACCGTTCCAAAACGTAAGTGGAACAGAAAAGTATTATTGTTAGTTCCAATAAACTAATAATTAGTATTCCAATGAAAGGAAAAACACTGAAATTCATAGATCGGAGGTTAAGTGAATTAATTCACTCTTAAAGTTCACAGGTAGAACTCTGTAGCTAAATTAGGGTGAAGTATAGTATTAGTGGCAGTAACGGAATTTAGAATGTTAATTCTATTCATACTAGAATAAAATTAGATGGTTACCCCAGACTTACTTGTAAGTTGCAGGGTGACCGTAATTTCATTACGACAGTCTGTTTCCTTCACTGGAGCTGCGTCTTTCGCAGTACGATAGTCAATTAGTGAGATGTCCATAGTCTGGTATGCCATTAGTGTAATTGTCAGTATTTAAAGATACGACCATTTGCGTGTATAGTTAATAAATAGTTATGGGTGAGAAGTAACCACCGGGAGGGAAAGACTATCTCCAGGAAGGAACCCGAGTGTCTACATGAAATTACGGTCACCCTGCAACATACAAGTAAGTCTGGGGTAACCATCTAATTTCATTACGACACTCGGTTTCTTCACTGGAGCTGCGTCTTTCGCAGTACGATAGTCAATTAGTGAGATTTTAAAGAACACGCAAATTGTCGGATAAGGTAAGACCATTATCAAAACACAATTTTATTATAGAAAGTTTTGAAAGTCTGTGCATTAGACCAAACGGCCGTATTCATAATGTGATCAACATCTACATTGGCATCATAGGCTGCTGACGATGCAGCAGCTCTAGTACTATGAGCTTTAAAATAATCAGTATCTAATCCAGATTCATATAATACTGTCCGAATCCATCGGCTAATGGTTGCGGAGCTAACAGCAAGATATGGTCTATTGTAACTAAGGAATAGTTTATGAGAATTCTTACGAAATTGTTTGGTACGTTCTATATAATAAAGTAAAGTTTTACATAGGCAAATACAGGGTGGGGCGTAAGTTTGGAAGCAATTTTTCAAACATTAATATAATTCTTAAAAATAAGTTCCTAAGTAGGTGATAGGGTTTGAACTATAGTAGAGACACTACATTATGACGTGGCAGTGTTATTTTCTTTACAAAAATTTAGTCAATTCAAAAATGTCAGACAAAAGAGAAGCCATTATTGCTCTACACCGTGCCGGGAAGTCAGATTCCGTCATTTCAAAGACTCTCTCAATAGCGAGATCGACTGTTTGGAAGTGTGTGAAGCGTTTTAATGAGAGAGGAGACTTGACTGATCGTCCAAGAAGTGGTAGACCACGCTCACAACGCACCAAACAACTGATAAAATGTGCCCGAGAGAAGATCAGGAGAAACTCGAAAAGGTCAATACGATTGTTAGCCAAAACAGCTAATGTGAGTCCCAGAACAATGAGAAGAGTTGTCAAAGAAGACCTAAAGATGTCCTCTTTCACCCTCCAAAAGAGACAGACTCTGTCAGAAGCTGTAAAGAAAAAGAGATTGGAGAGAAGAAATTGTTTGGTCTGACGAAAAAAATTTCACAGAAAATGGCTCACAACCGGAGAAATGACAGAATAATTGGTAAAAGTGCAAAAGACATCCCATACAACCAAAAAACTGTCCACAGAACCATGAAACCTGCTTCAGTAATGGTCTGGGCCGACGTTTCAGAAACTTGGAGATCTCCTTTAATTTTTGTGGAACAAGGCGCCAAAATCAATGCTAAATGTTATATTGAGAATATTTTGACGCCAATGTTGGAGTCAGCTAAGGATCACTTCCGTAATGACACTATGGACATTTCAGCAAGACGGGCGCGACTTCACATACTGCAAATGTCACTCAAAACTGGTGCCATGACCATCTTCCACGGTTTTGGTCCAAAGAAATGTGGCCTCCCTGCTCCCCAGATGTTAATCCTATGGATTTTTCGGTATGGTCCATTCTTGAATCAAAGGCCTGTGGTAAATTCCATCGCAGTGTGGATGATTTAAAGCGTTCGCTCCAGAGATCTTGGAAGGAAATTTCAAAAGAACAGTTGCGTGCCGCAGTAGAAGTTCGGAGGAGATTTGAGGCTGTTATTAAAAACAAGGGGGGACATTTTGAATAAATTTATGATTTTTGAATTCTCAAAACCCTTATGTAATAATACATAACTGTAAATTATTAAATATATTTTTCGTTGGATTATAATATGCACTTTCATTTGCTTCCAAACTTACGCCCCACCCTGTAGATGGATTTTCAGAATAATAGTTCACGAAAATGTTTTAGCTGTTCATTTATTGTAATCAAAATACTGTTATCAAAAAATCAATGTTATTAATATCAATAGAAACTAAAGTTTGAATTCTTCGCATAGAAGCGAGAGCTAATAGCATGACACATTTATAGCTAAGTAAACATGACGACAAATCTTCATTAGGATAAAAGTTACTTAGAAAATCTAGAATAATTGAGACATCCCAAATATACTTATAACGAGGGGATGGCGGTTTCAACTCGAAAACTACTTTCATGAATCTTTTAATTGCTGTAGAGTTACCTACAGATAAACCAGATTCAAGTACTAAAAATGTTGATAAGGCAGATCTGGCTGTATTTAGTGCACTGTAACTCTTGCCACTAGAAAATAATTCTGTGAGGAAGTTTAATACATTCACTTCATCACACGACATGGGATCTTTATTCCATCTATGACAGAAATGAATCCATTTTTTAAGTTGGACTTTTTATTGAGATTTAGTGGAATCTCTCCATGAAGCGCACATGATAATATTCCCTGATAATTGACAGGCCATCAAACAAAGAGTCCGATGCTGTTTGTGAAGAACAAGTTTGTTGAATGGGAGCTGTAAAATTCCCAACGGAAGATCAATGAGAGTTGCGATCAGCATCCGCATCATCATCGGGAACCACGTTTGACTGGGCCACAGGGGGGCTATGAAAGTTATGAGAGATTTTTCTTGACTTATCTTCTGTAAGCATGCTGGTATTACGCTGAAAGGAGGGAACATGTAAGGATTATTGAAATCATTCCAACTCCTAGAGAAAGCATTGATAAAGAAAGCATTAGGGTTAGGTTTCTAAGAGCAATATTTCTCACATTGAGTATTCAGGCGGGAAGCAAACAAATCAATATCAAAGTTCCCAAAAATATCTACTAATCTCCTAAATGTACTAGGAGTTAGTTGCCACTCGATATTTACATCGAATACTCTACTAGCTTTATCCGCTTCCAAGTTTTGAGTGCCTGGTAAATCCTCTGCGGATAGATGGATGTCTCGTTCAATAGCCCATAGCCAGATCTCTTTAGCAACTCTGTGACAGGGTAAAGATTTAACACCACCAAATTTATTGATATAGCATACGGCGGTAGAATGGTTAGTTTTAATTCGTACATGAATTCCTCTGCGATGTGCAAGAAAACTTTGCAAACTAAATAGAATAGCTTTTAACTCAAGCACATTAATATGTAACGAGGGTTCGGTATCAGACCAATGCCCTCCAGTGGTCTACGTATCATAATATGTGCCCCAGCCAGTGTGAGAATTCATCAGACTCTATAAATACAGATGGCGGAGCAATACAAATAGGGTTGAAACTTTTGCAAATGTTTTCGGACCACCAATGAATTTCACTCGAAGCTTCAATATCTAGTTCCATAAAGCGTCAAAGTTACCAGCGCATTTCTTCAGACCATCAGATTTGCATTTCTCTAAGAATTTGTAATAGAGGCTACCGTATTGAACTGCTGGTACACTAGAAACAAGTAAACAAATGAACATAGCAACATCTCTAATGACAAAAGTAGTACCAGTCGAAATATATTTGCACAAGTCTACAATCAGAGACTTTTTGTGATCAGACAGTCATATTCTCCTTGTTAATGCAAAAACCAAGGTAGGTTATATTCTGCGTTGGAATTAAACACGATTTCTGATAATTAATTATGAATCCGGCGTCCACGAGCATTTTTTCAGTAGCTGTAACATTATTCACACGTCTGAATATCAGTACCAATTAATAGGGAATCATCTAAATAATACGTTGAATAAAAACCTCTAGATTTTAAATGAGAGAAGATAGGTTTCATGATTTTCGTAAATATTCTTGGAGCGCAACTGATGCCCTGAGCTAAACATGTTAATTGGTAGAGTTTATCATTCCAAATAAATCTCAGGTATTTACGGTAGGATTCATGAATATTTACAGAATAATACGCATCTTTAAGATCAATTGAAGCCATGAAACATTTATCAGAGAGTAAAGTCAAAGCAGAATTCAAATGCTTCATTTTGAAATATTCATATTCAACCAATGGGTTCAAAAGTTTTAAATTAAGTATTATACGTACATCTCCTGACTTTTTTGACACTGAAAATATGGAACGGATATATTCTCCAGAGAAGGAATCAACCTCTTCAATTATTTTGGTTCAATGAAATTATGAACAGCTGAATCAATTTTCAGTTTTTCACTATAAGAACATCGAATGGGTCCAGGTGGATGGTGATGCTCTACATCAGAAGTAAAAGGAATTATCACTACTAAAATATATTGCAAAATTGAAAAGTTTGAAGTGAGTTGAGACCAATATGGGAAAAATTGTCGTAGTCTACCACCAACGATAGCACTTACATTAGATAAAGGTGCAACTTGAACATCCATAGGAGAGAGCCCCTCGGTTACTGTTTGGAGGGGCCTGTTTGCCAGTTTAAAGGCCTTTTTCCTCTAAACCGTTTAGCAGTAGCAAATCTCTTCAAAACATGGCCACGGCCTCGTGTACTACCAGAGGTGAAGCGGTAATCTCTACCTCTATTCCTGAAACCTCTGCCTCTACCTCTGAAAGGACGAGAGATGCCACGCAACTGCTGAGAAACTTTATTTAGCTCTGTTACTTCTTTAATGTCAGTACTCAAATCATTACCGAAAAGGTTAGCACCAGAAAAATCTACAGAGTCCAGACACAAGAGATGCATGTTCTGAGGCAGTTCTTTTTTAGGAGATGAACGGCGATACTGCACCAAATGGAAGTTAGCAGAGCCAGTGAAAGACAGGCTATCACTCAGTTTGAGAATGAGCTCTTTGACATCCAAAGAATTCAAATCATCTTTAGCAGTGTTTAGCTGCTGCATCACTTCATTGATTGGCAAGGACCCATGGAGAAGCTTTTTCTGAATAGATTGTAATGCCACATCATTCCGTTTCACCTCGTGAGAAAGGTTTCCCCACACGGGTTTATTCACTTGAGGTGTTCCATGTTTCCACAAATTCCACATTTTTAGGTGCCAAGTATTTCTCAAATTTATCTTTTTCTGATAGGTCAATGTTACGCTTGAGAAGAGAGTCAACTAATGTCGCGAGTGACTGATGTACATCAGGTCCACGTTTGTCATTCGGGAGATACTCTGACGATACCTCTTGAAACAAATCATTCTCATGAGTAACACCAGCTTCCTCTAGAGGATCTAAAGGGGTTCATTCATCCACTTCTACAACATTAGAATCGTTCAGAAATCCTTGGAACATTTGTTGCAAATTTTGAAAACCAGTGAGCATGATTTGCGAAAGATTGTCAACAGATTCTTGAGTACTAGACTTAGTGGATCTATTCTCCTTATCCCTATGGTCTTTTCTTGAACCATGAGCAGAATCCTCTGATTTAGAACCTCCGGGTTTAGGAGAAGGAAGATCAGATACCTCGTTCCTAGATTTACTAGAAGATTGGGTACTTTCGGGGATATTGGAATCATTCATCATAGTTACAAATAAATCAGACATGATCGAAAGTAACTGAAAGAAATTAATTAGAATTTAAAATCATTATTATCAGGAATTGTTGATTAGTAGCGAGATAACTACTAGAAATTACTATAGTTAGAATACTAAGTGGGAGTTAAATAACCATGAATCACGAGTCGTGATCATTCCTGGAAAGTACATATGGCGTCCAAAATCATTAAAAATATATATTAAATAAAAGGAGAAATATCATATAACTAAATTATGCCCAAGTGGGAAAATTGCCACAGGGTGAACTACCCACGTGGGGGAATTCCCACTGGGTGAACTGCCCATTTGGGTGAATTGTACGCGCCGATGATACCTTAAACTGTTAAACCCTTGAAAATATACAGTAATAAAGTTCCTTTCAATATGTCCTTATTCGTAATATCTCTATCCATCATTTTCGGCTGAGAAACACCCCTCCCCCCTCTTACTGACACAATAATACACGGGACGAGTGTGTGTTTTGTTCATATCGTGTACTTAGTGATGCAGTCAGTGAGAGTTGTGAAATTAATTTAGTAGGGGTTTAACGTGTGCTTGATCGGAACCAAAGGCCAAATCGCTGACGTCAAAAGTAAATTAAATGCAAAACACTAGAAGAAGCAGTCAGAAAGGAAAGTGGCTTCATGAATAAAGTCACTTACCACCGTCGGTGACAATGCTCATGGATGCAGAAAAGCTACTCCGTGAATGCAGTCACTTACCAAGGAATGTGACGAAACGGGACACAAGCACCGGTGGCTGCACTCACGGATGGAATAGGAAAATGAAGAGGTGACAGTAAATGAAGCCTACGAGCCTACCTAACACAAAATCGAATACCTCGTAGTTGAAGAGCATAACCCTAGCGCTATCCTCTAAAACTGCAAGTAGCGTTAAAAAAATGATAAACATGGTAAAAATGAAAAAAGACAATCCATAATCCAAATTACAACAGTTCGGGGCCCAAGGGACGCCACCCCCCTTCTCTTCCATTCACCACAGACAGCTTCAGGATAGAGCCCCTGGGGGCTAATTGTTAATCAGTATAGTCGGCAGCCATTATACAAAATTCTATAATATCCACACATTTTTAGCAGGAATAAGATTACTTTCATATTAAGAGAGTAATAATATCTTAATATTAAGAGAGTAATAATACCCACGGAATCTGAACACAAACTAAGATTATTTTTATATTAAGAGAGTATTCACCAACCGCCCACGGAATCTGAACAAAAACTAAGATTACTTTTATATTAAAAGAGTATTCTATATGCCCACCGCCCACGGAATCTGAACACACACTTACTTATGGTTTGTAAGGTGCATCTTCTTCAAGGGTCTTGGTAGGAGGGTACACACAAGTAAATACGTACCCGTCTACTGGTAACTGTGTAAGCACAGTAAAAAGAAATATTTTGTAAAATATTGATAATAAACATCCTTACGAATTAAAGAATGAACAAAGTAATTAAAACTATGTTATAATAAACAACTATTAATAACCCTGATAACATTGCACTGTCGGGCCAACGTCGGTAAACGTTGGCAAAGGAAAGACACGATCGGGCATTGGCACGCCAATTCTATTACACACTGGACCAATGCAATGAAAACGACATAGGGCCAACAGTTGCCAAACAGCACTGGCCCAACGAAGGGAAACATTGGTTAACCAATCCAGTGATTTTTGGATGTACCAGTATATTCATTATATGGTCTACCGGTTCTATTTAGCATTTATCGCCAGACAATCGGAGAAAATATGCGCAAACGATTTCTCCCAACTTTAATCACACCAAATAGCCAATTTAATACCCTCAATTAAGTAGGTATATCTTTGAAATTGTAACAGTTTCTGGCAATTTAGTATAAATAAGCCTGTTATCCCTTCAATTATTAATTTAACACTTCATTTATTTCATTCATAAAAATGAGCTTGAACGCTAGTTAATTCATATGTTTAGTTTGAAAAGTTATTTTTTCGTTTGAAATAATTATTCACACTGAAAATTATACTTTCTATTTAATTTCAAGTAGAAATATTATTATTTGGTTAAAATAGCGCAAATAAAATTATATACGTAGATATGAGTTTGAATTGGCAACTGTTCTATTTTTTTCCTGACTTTGATCTGTAAAATGTATTTGAAGGATGATTACTACATTGTTATAAGTAGAGCCCGGACTTTTAAGACCTATAAAAAAGGCATTTTAGGACCTAAAAATGGCATTTTAGGACCTATCAAGGCATTTTAGGACCTATCAAGGCATTTTAGGACCTAAATACAACATTTTAGGTCTTATACATACACTTTTAAGATTAATAAATAGGTATTTACAACGAATAAATCAGCATTTTGAAATAAAAAATTGACAGCTTTAAGTCCGTTTAAATGAAAAAAATGGTGAAAACAAATAAATAATTCATCCCTGTAAAATTCAATGAATCTAGTTTATAGTATATATATTCAAATTTAACCTAAAAGTATTATAAAAAAAATGAAACTAATTCCAATATTGAATTCGAAATTTGCATTTATAGCAAACCCTCGTAGTAGACAACCTCAGATTAAACAAATCATACATTAGATAATTAGACCAATTAAGATACTCTGAAATTGTGGTACAGGAAAACCACTTAAAAGACAAAACACAATTTTTGTCGCCTGGCAGTTTTTCTATTGTAAATATTACAAATATCCCTAGCTTGAATAGTTTATTATTCACTATTTTGTGCATGGCAGAGTCTGTGCTAAAAAAATGATGCAAAGAATCACAGAAAACTAGATACAGTGGTGACTATACTAATTCTTGAAGTGATATAAGTAGTTTATTTGTATAATAATTCAGACATATTTTGATTGAATTAAAACGTTCTATAAATTTGTCAAAATAACCCATCAACTTTACAGACTTATCAAATTATTTAATAATATAAAAAGCCCAAAATAAGATTTCGCATCATTTTAGGAGTTTATGATATTTTAGGACTTTATGGCATTTATGGCATTTTAAGGACTTTATGGCATTAATTGACTCTACTGCATTTATTGACTTTATGGCATTTTTTTATGGCTTTGTTGGCATTTTAGGACTTTATGGAATTTGTCCGGGCTCTAGTTATAAGTAACCGTTGTCTTCACGTGTTCTGTATAGCGTAATCTAATTAATACACCTGTTATATGAAAATAGTACTGGCCATAGATGCATGGCATGGGCAACATTAAGTATTGCCAGCAACATTAAGTCGTTTATACGTTGTTATACTGTTCTGGGCCGGTGGTCTTCCACGAGGTGGGCCAATGTCGGGCCTTTGATAGCCTAATACACCGAGACCGGCATGGCAGCGTTGGCCCAGAGTTTCGTTCTGAATTGGGCCAACGTTGGCCCAACATAGTAATGTTTACTGGGAAACAAGTGGCAAGTGTCAATTCACCCAGTGGCAATTCACCCTCATGGGCAGTTCACCCAGTGGCAATTCACCCAGTGGCAATTCACCCACATTTGCAGTTCACCCCCATTGGCAGTTCACCCCCATTGGCAGTTCACCCACATTGGCAGTTCACCCACATTGGCAGTTCACCCACATTGGCAGTTCACCCACATTGGCAGTTCACCCACATTGGCAGTTCACCCACATTGGCAGTTCACCCACATTGGCAGTTCACCCACATTGGCAGTTCACCCACATTGGCAGTTCACCCACATTGGCAGTTCACCCACATTGGCAGTTCACCCACATTGGCAGTTCACCCACATTGGCAGTCCACCCACATTGGCAGTTCACCCACATTGGCAGTTCACCCACATTGGCAGTTCACCCACATTGGCAGTTCACCCACATTGGCAGTTCACCCACATTGGCAGTTCACCCACATTGGCAGTTCACCCACATTGGCAGTTCACCCACATTGGCAGTTCATCCACATTGGCAGTTCACCCACATTGGCAGTTCACCCACATTGGCAGTTCACCCACATTGGCAGTTCACCCACATTGGCAGTTCACCCACATTGGCAGTTCACCCACATTGGCAGTTCACCCACATTGGCAGTTCACCCACATTGGCAGTTCAC
Organism: Caprella mutica; assembly: GCA_947561585.1. Lineage (NCBI taxonomy): Eukaryota > Metazoa > Arthropoda > Malacostraca > Amphipoda > Caprellidae > Caprella > Caprella mutica. The sequence continues at coordinate 78,181 of CANNZV010001579.1, read as the reverse complement.
CCACATTGGCAGTTCACCCACATTGTCAGTTCACCCACATTGTCAGTTCACCCACATTGGCAGTTCACCCACATTGGCAGTTCACCCACATTGGCAGTTCACCCACATTGGCAGTTCACTCACATTGGCAGTTCACCCACATTGGCAGTTCACCCAGTGGCAATTCACCCACATGGGCAGTTCACCCACATGGGCAGTTCACCCACATGGGCAGTTCACCCAGTGGCAATTCACCCAGTGGCAATTCACCCAGTGGCAATTCACCCACATGGGCAGTTCACCCACATGGGCAGTTCACCCACATGGGCAGTTCACCCACATGGGCAGTTCACCCAGTGGCAATTCACCCACATGGGCAGTTCACCCAGTGGCAATTCACCCACATGGGCAGTTCACCCAGTGGCAATGTACCCACATGGGCAGTTCCCCCAGTGGCAATTCACCGTGCACCTCAGAAAAATATGCCACGAGTCGTGGACTTGCATAATATCAGAAAAATATGCCACGAGTCGTGGACTTGCATAATATCAGAAAAATATGCCACGAGTCGTGGACTTGCATAATATCAGAAAAATATGCCAAGAGTCGCGGACTTTTATTACTATACTGAAGGTACTATTCCACGAGTCGTGGACTTTTATTACTATACTGGAGGTACTATGCCACGAGTCGTGGACTTAAAGTCACTTGTACAAGGGTATATACCATCCATATCTCCCATTCGGAGTATTCAGTAAAAGCATTCATACATACACTAGGCCTAAATAAAGCCTTAGCTTTGTTTTTAAGATTAATGAACTGTAGATAGGTATTTGATGCCACGAGTCGCGGGCTTACACACTCGCTTGTACAAGGTTTACCCATCTACCCATAGTGAAAAGTGCAAAAATTGTAAAAGTTAAATAAATAGGTAAATGGGTTAAAATACCAAATATGTCACGAATCGTGGGCGCAATAGAATTTTGATAGGATAGAGTAGGTAAATTGCGGCACTTTAGTAACTAACTTGCAACTTCTTACCATAGAAACGCAAAAGACAGCTTCAGCCTTCAGAAAACACATATAATTTACAAATGCAGCAGGCATGTTGTTTTATAGAGCCATTCAGTATAAATTAGGTTAAGCAAAATTACACACTTTCTTTAAAGAGCCACGATTATAAATTAACTGCCACAATTTACCTGTATCACCCTATTTCAGTTTACGCAGTTCCTAATAGAACCACATACTGCCTTTTCTAGTCACTTTTGAACAATTGTAATACTGCTATAAAAATAGTAATGTGCGTTATAATATTCTTAAGGCTCGTTTACACGAGGCTAGTTTACTCGCTACAAGCTGGCGAGTTTACAAGCTTTTAGTGAACTCGCCTCGTGTCATCATGTTGGCTAGTTGAAAAGAGTATGGGTCATCATCACTATTTCACTCGCCAGCTTGTAAACTCGCCAGCTATCAGCGTGTAAACTAGCCTCGTGTAAACGAGCCTTTAGGGCAAAATATAAAGATACACTAGATATACTCTACCGTACAATCTAAACCAGAAAAAGTAAGAATTTTCGATAGCAGACACATGACAACCACACACTAGCATAATCAGACACAAACTGACAATTACATCTCACTAATTGACTATCGTACTGCGAAAGAAGCAGCTCCAGTGAAGGAAACCGAGTGTCGTAATGAAATTAACACGTAATGGCACTACTGTTAGAATATTCTACCTGAGGAATACAAGTAAACGCAATATATCAATAAGAAATACAGCAATGGCTTGCTTAATATACATATTAGTTATTATTTTATCCACTCGAGATGAATTAATTATATGATGAGATTCACAGAAAAATTTGGTCCTCAGAATTATCTCGCCAGCTTGTCTCTCGGAAACAGTTGATGTTCGAGTAAGCTTAAAACTTGCATCGAGATACGCAAAACTCTGCCCAGCATATTCTCCAAATTTCTCAGAAGCAAAAGTGAAGCTACCACGTGACAGCAAAGAAGTAGGTATAAGTTGCAGCTGAGTTATCTCTTAAAATATTGCCTTTTTAAATGAGACGTCCAGAACAGCATCCACCGACGTATTTCTGCATTTCCATAAAGATGTACCAGCTACATAGTCTGATACTTCTTTAGAACTATCTTCAAGTTTAATAGATCCTCTGACATTCAGCACAGTTTCCTTGAATTCTGTCAAAAGTTTCTCAACCTCTACAGCATCATGTTCATCAACCTTCACATCCTGTGGGCTTCTTTCGGGGAACCCTAAATTAATGGGCACGTCGCGCTTTGTTATGATTTCGGCTATCAGCTGTTAAAAGCAAGGGTACAGCCTGGTTACACTATAGATGGCCTTGTGCAAGAGGTGCCAGCTAACTTTGCCTCCAATCACCTTCACTTCATCGTGTAAATCAAATCATGAAATTAAAACTCTGGGAACAAAAAGGGTTTTCTATTGAGCAAATAATTCCGAATGTTTTTAAGCCAAGTGAACCGCATCAAAAAATAAGTAAGTTTTCTTGTTATTTACAGTGATAAACATTTCATTTTGATCTGAAAAGAAGACAGCAAGTAACTTCTTGTACGCTGAAACGTTGGTGAAATGATCGTCAACTACTACCCTGCGCACGTTGAAGCCAATTTCCTGTAGTTGTCTAATGCTTTTAAGTATCTCATCCTTGAGCCAGTCACCATTGGCAGATCTTTCTGGAACAGCATTTACTACAAAAGGAATGCATCTTTTAAAGCCAACTATCTTAAAGCACATTAAACCTTCGTATAGTTCACCAGCCTCATCCACCCCAGTTGATTCTCCGCCTTGAAATTCTTCACACTTTTAAAGTTATATTTCGTCAAACATTAAAATTACATCTTCGTATATTTTCTTTTTGATTCCAGTAGCTTTGCAGAAAATATGGTATCTATTTTCCCTGACGTCAATTTGCGTAAAAAAGAAACTAATGGCAAATTGAATTAATTTAGTTGAAGCTTCTTCGCAGGAAGAGAAGAAAAGCGCAGCATTAGTGCATATCTGATCAAATTAGTGAGTATAGGCTGATTTTCCGAAAACGAATTGGCCGAAACCAAATTTGCCGAAACGGATTTTCCGAATCACAAATTGGCCGAAAACGGATTTGTCGATGGACATATTTTTCGAAAGACGAATTTGTCGAAAATCAAATTTAATGTATTTAAAAATAACATTCTGTTGGACTTTATATATAGTTCTCATCATTATATCTTATGCATATAAAAACACATTTCTCATATGAGTTTGACATTACTATTGCTATATAAATTTGTATTCCGCTAATTCGGTATCATTTTGCTAAATTCATATTTCTAACTGTATATATTAAACATTAATATGTATATGGCATTACTAAAAAGGGTTGATAGAAATCAATCTTTTTACCTGAAACAAATTTATCCATACAAGTGACACTATCGTTGAAGCTAGAGGTATATTGAGAAGATATAAACATATCTAATTGTTATATTATTTATTACTAATAATTAAGGCTCGGACATTGGAGCATTTATAAGTTAAATGCTACTAGCGCTCATAATGCTCCATTATGCTCCAAACGCTATAAACGCCCCAAAATGCTCCATATGTACTCTGGTTGACTTCTATTGAGCACCAAGATTGATTGAGTCATATCAAATAACTGTATCATTCTTACCGGGTGGACAACTGTACGTTTAAGTGTATTTATGGTTCATAATTCATAAAGCTTAAACGTGAATGATCGAACTAATTTCACATAGTTATCTGCCAGTGAATGCCGAGACTGTTTATTTGGGCAACCTTTTAAATTTATACATTTCTTTCCCCATCCTTCATATTACCAATAATTAGTTCGTATAAATATACTTAAACTAAAAATAGATTAAAATACGAATTTGATATTGGAAGAGAGATAGCTTCAATGAAATATCAGGGTATGTGTTAGTGTACTATTGCCTAGGTACAGTCAAAGAAATTGTATCCGTAATTCTTTTTTGATAGCTAACTAATTTCATTTGTTGAAGAGAAATCATATTACAGGTAAAGCTCGTACAGCGGACGATCTTTTATCGGGCAACAAATATCCGTTCCTATAATGACATCTTTAAATTATATTGTTTAACAAATATATTCTATGTCTACCATGTATCTAGTCATGCATTGATTTAATTTGATTATATTCACTTAATGAGTTAATGTATTGTTGTTCAGTTTTTTTAATAATTTAATTTTGTTGTCCTTTTCCTACACATTTTATTGGATTAGAAAAGTTCTATAAAAATTAAAAGAGGTGTAACTATTCTAATATTAACCCTACATTTTCACGTAATTAATATCTATTTAGCTGCTAATAATGCCTAATATCCTTGTTTTATTTTACATAACTTATTTTTTCGTACATTTGTTTGAGTAAGTAAATACTGGGTTGAATGTTTTGCAAGGCGTAGTGAAGAAACCAGACTGAAATCTTTCCCGAATTGACTCCCTAAGATGTTTCCCGCTATGCTAGTGCCCCTGTTACTTCCGCAAAAGTAGAGATTATTCTTTTTATTGAAATATTTGGTCTCAGATAGGCGATGAAGTGTCCAAAAAAATGTTAAGGAAGTAATGGTTTTTTCTTGTTAATATGGGTTAACTTTCACATTCTTACCAAACTTCAACAACATGTGATGCTAGAATTTTCTGTAACATAATAGTCTCAATATAGATTCCATTATTATATGTACTGTATACGTTCGTTTTGGTTTCAACATCTATTGTTCTTATTCTTATGTTTTTTCAAGTATTGCACAATACTTTTGAGCCTTACATATTTACATAATGATTTTTCAAAATGAATTATTTATGGATAAAAATTAAAGATAATTCTTGTGTATATTTCATATAAATATAAAAAAAAATTATATTTTAAATGCAATGAATGGAATAAATGTTAATAATGTCAGCCAGAAATCACCTTCTGTATGGTATACTATTCAAAATGAATTATTTATGGATAAAAATTAAAGATAATTCTTGTGTATATTTCATCCAAAAACTCTTCAAAAACAAAACCTCGTTAAAATTCTTACTTTGATAAGTGACACGCTTTTTCTTTTGGTGCATGAAACACTCCAAAAACTGCCTCAAATGCACCAATAGCTGTCCCCGAATGCACTGATAAGTGCTTCAAATGCTCCGATAAGTGCCCCAAATACCCCGATAAGTGCCCCAAATGCCCCGATAAGTGCCCCAAATGCTCTTTTTTATCTTTCCTACTGTACATCTATAGCGCTATAAGTGCTCGTTTTAACCGCTACTACTGCTCTTTTTTAAGTGCTCCAATGTCCTAGCTCTACTAATAATTTTATATTTTAAATGCAATGAATGGAATAAATGTTAATAATGTCAGCCAGAAATCACCTTCTGTATGGTATACTATTAACAACTGAATAAAAAATATACAGTAAACATGGAATATTCACAAAAATGAATAAACACGCTAGAAACACACAATCTAAAAACAACCAAACGCTCAAATGAAAGAAATGCAACATGCTCCCATAGCTGACTGACTGATTCTGACTGAATAAAGCTTGAACGTCTTTAAAATAAGAAACGGCAAAGAATATCTTAATGGTACAAAGATTAACACAATGATTAACGAAGAGATAGAATAATTAAAGGATCATTTAGTGTAACTAAGGGTTATGATTTCGTTGTTTCGTTTCTTTTCTGTAATTATTGTGTAATTTTAAATTCTGTTTTAAATAAGTCTTTCGGTAAATTTGTCTTCCGGCAAATTTGGGTTTCGGCGAATCCGTTTTCGACAAATTTGGGTTTCGGCAAATTCGTAATCGGAGAATCCTGTTCGGCGAATTAGTTTTCGGAGAATTTGGTTTCGTATAATTCGTTTTCGGAAAAACAACCGGATACCCAAATTTGTAGAGTGAACAGGTCTACTCTTTATAGATTTCAGCTGTCTCAATTCTTCCAAAATTGAGACACGTGTTTCACATTCATTTTCGATATAATTAAAAAACCATTTTGGTAAAGAGCCTGGTGGTCATTCGTAAAATAATTTCACACGTAGAAAACTGCGTGGTTATTGTATCTCTTCAAATGATAATTCTCCCATAGTGTTTTCAATAGAGAATCAATCACGTCTGTAAAATCATTAATCCTATCCATTCTAAGAAATTCCCTACTTTCATCTTCCTGTAGGTTTCTCTTCGTAGGGGGTTTCCTAGATTTGGTAATGATAGGAAAAGCAGAGCATGAAATATTTTGCGAGATTCTGAAAGAAGTGTAGGGACTGGATACATTTTGGTGATCAAGCGAGTACGAGTATGATTTCTATTCAAATATTTTTCCTCGAAATGTTTTTCGCAAATGAAGATGTATTTATTTCATTGAACCAATCAATATTGATATCCTTTCTGTTGATAAATTTAATCCATATGTTCCGTAAGCTTTCATCTTTTGGTAGCCCAAAAACTGGTCGACTATCATGACCTGGGAAATTGGTGAAGCTTCACCGACAAGTGCATTAGTTGACTATCTTGAATATCTTACTGCTTTTTTTTTATTATTATTCTTCCAGTTGTTTCCATTTTTCATCATGAATATAAAATCATTTTTCACACCTTAAGACAATTGAAACGGAATCTATGATAAAAAGCCTTACCTTCTATTTCAAGAAGAGAAATGTACCAAATTAGGCCGTGTAAGCCATGATATAGCAGTAGTTTCTTACCAGATAGGTAGTCTAACTTAAGGATCTAGTGAATCACTTTTGGAAGGTGGACAACTTTTCACTGAGTTAACACGATAATTATCATATTACTAGTGTACTTTCCCGTTAAAAATAACGGGTTATCATCAATACCAATTTATTACCATTTATTAGCTTACTTTTAATGAATTCAATTAAAATTAAATTTTCTACATACTCTAATTTATTTAAAAAAAATAAAAATAAAATACATTCAAAAATTTAATAGAAACAGGATATATAAATATCAAGTCAATATATTCCCGTGCGTATCATAGTTACATTCTTCATGTTTAATACCCGTCGAGTAAAATCGGACACCAAATAAATAAATAAACACACTAAGGAAATTATTAGTATAGAATATAGATGTATAATCAGAGTTAAGCCTCTCTTATTTACGCATCTGATAGAAAATAGAAAATTTAATAAAGGGGTGGTGCACCCAAAAGCCGGACGTCAACTTCATCTAAGTAATCTGAAAGCTTTATACAACCGGTAATCAAGGTGTTAGTGAAATTCGACGTTCGCACACTAAAATTACAGATGTCCAAGAAAAACTCGAATACAAAAAATAAATGAAATGGCTATTTCTATCATTCGAAAGGAGTAGCCAGTATCATCCACACATGTTAAGAGGGGACAGGGGTCTGCTGATTACAGTAACTAGTCATATTGAAATTTAAATGAAATTGAACTGAAACAACACTCAAGGGCTGTGACACCCTATCACCTCTCTCAATCAAATACTATATGAAAAGAGAGCATATTATCAGTAGATTTGGTAGGTGATGCTATGTAATTTCTAGGGATGTGCTAATTTGAATTACCCTAAATTATTAAGAATGTCAAATTGATATGACACCACCTCTCGAGCTAGTGTAACCATTCATACATGCGATTTGCCTGAAGAGCTTCAGAAATATGTAATGAGAAAATAATTGATTTGTATAATGTCAATTAATTAAACCTTAATATTGCGTAGCGTGCGTAAATATGCAAAAGAAATATTATTTACTTGAAATTTTGTGGATGATCTTTCTATTTTAGAGTATTTTTGAACAAGTTCCTAAAAAATAAAAGTTCATTTAAAATCCTAGATATAAAATACTTTATTGGAATGTTAGATTATAACTCTGTCAAAATTATAAGTTATAATATCTCCTAAGTTTTATCCACTCTCACCATGCCCTAAGTACCTGTAGACCAACTTTGGGTGCTCTTCAATTCGTTTGGTTACTCTTACTCTGTTCTGCTTCCTTCATTGTAAAGGGCCGTACACACGCAGGGTTTTTTAAGTCTTTCCACCAGACTTTTTGCTAAGCTCCTCCTACTTTTTCAACGAGAATATAAGAAAAAACGATATAATTATTATTTATTTCAGTTGGTATCCATGATACCTGCAGGTATCATGGATACCAACTGAAATAATTTATGATTTTATGTTTTTTCTTATATTCTCGTTGAAAAAGTAGGAGGAGCTTAGTAAAAAGTCTGGTGGAAAGACTTAAAAACCCTGCGTGTGTACGGCCCTTACCAATTCATCGTATATATTTATTTTCCTTGCATTTTCATTTTAAATTCTCACATCACAGTAAAACATATATTTTATAATTGTAGCTATTCAATCTATTTCAATGCAATACATTGCTCAGGGGGTGCCTGAGGAAAGAAAGGGGTGTTCGAGAAAAATACTTTGGGAACCACTGGTCTAGACGTTAGAGACAGATTTTACAAGGTCCCAAGGGGCTCTATCCTTAAGCTGTCTGTGGTGAATGGAAGAGATGGGGAGGATGGCGTCCCTTGGGCACCGAACTGTTGTAATTTGGATTATGTTATTTTTTTCACGTTTGAAATTTTTTAACGTACTTGCAGTTTTTATTTAAGATATTATACTACAACAAGATACACTACTCTCAAGAATTTCTGCTTCAAAAAGCGCCCTCTGCATTTGAAAGCGGGTACTAAAGCAACAACATTTGGTGCTTATCAAAACTTTTCAAAGTTTTCAGTGTTCAGGGGAAGTTATACGGGTGACGATTATGCTGGTTCGATAGAAAAATTATTCTAAAATCTATTCATTTTTTATAAATATTGAAAGCTATTCAATTTTTATAGGTAAATAAATTGATACGAATTTTTAATTGACTCGTCTGATATAGCTCTACAGTACCTACCTACCATCAACCTACCTACCTATTTTCCTTTCATGTTTTAATTGCACATCAAAGTTAACATAGGAAATTTGGAATTAATTCAATAATCATACCAGCTACATATGACCTCAATAAATATTTAATTATTTATAACTAGCCATGCAACTAGGTACTGACAGAAGTGCGAAAACTAAAACTTTTCAAAGTTTTGATAAGCAGCAAATGTTGTTGTTGCTTTAGTACCCGCTTTCAAATGCAGAGGGCGCTTTTTGAAACAGAAATTTTTGAGAGTAGTGTATCTTGTTGTAGTATAATATCTTTGGTTTTAGAGTACAGCGCAAAGGTTATGCTCTTCAACTAAGAGTTCTTAGAGTTTTGTTTGGTTGGCTAATAGGAATCATAATTACTGCCACCCATGCTTGTGTCCCTTTTCATCCCTTTTCTTTGGTAAGTGACTGCATTCACGGAGTAGCTTTTCTGCATCCATGAGCTTTGTCACAAACGGTGGGAGGTGACTTTGTTGATGGAGCTACTTTCCTTTTAACTACCTCTTCCAGTCCCTTCTGTTTCATTTCCTTTGGACGTCAACGATATGGCCACTAATAAAATTTAAAGTGTAAGGTCACCAGTTTAGTGCCCATTTTGGTAAGTCATTTAATTTATTTTTCGACAATATGCAGCTCCAATTCCCTATGGCTAATCTGATCATTATTTCGTTTGAAATGAAATTGCGAGTTTTGATAATAAAGACATATATTTAGATAAATCGGATCACCTTGAAAGTAGCTAAATTGGAAGAGGAGATCATGACTTTTTAAATTTTGTTCAGTGGTCAGAATATTATACCCCTGTTCAGTGGTCAGGATATTATACCCCTGGTCAGTGGTCAGAATATCATACCCCTGGTCAGTGGTCAGAATAGTATACCCCTGGTCAGTGGTCAGAATATCATACCCCTGGTCAGTGGTCAGAATATCATACCCCTGGTCAGTGGTCAGAATATTATACCTCTGGTCAGTGGTCAGAATATTATACCCCTGGTCAGTGGACAGAATATTATACCCCTGGTCAGTGGTCAGAATATTATACCCCTGGTCAGTGGTCAGAATATTATACCCCTGGTCAGTGGTCAGAATAATATACCCCTGATCAGTGGTCAGGATATTATACCCCTGGTCAGTGGTCAGAATATTATACCTCTGGTCAGTGGTCAGGATATTATACCCCTGGTCAGTGGTCAGAATATTATACCTCTGGTCAGTGGTCAGGATATTATACCCCTGGTCAGTGGTCAGAATATTATACCCCTGGTCAGTGGTCAGAATATTATACCCCTGGTCAGTGGTCAGAATATTATACCCCTGGTCAGTGGTCAGAATATTATACCCCTGGTCAGTGGTCAGAATATTATACCTCTGGTCAGTGGTCAGGATATTATACCCCTGGTCAGTGGTCAGAATATTATACCCCTGGTCAGTGGTCAGAATATTATACCCCTGGTCAGTGGTCAGAATATTATACCCCTGGTCAGTGGTCAGAATATTATGTTGAAATTTTAGTTTAAATGTATTACACACTCTTTATATGTTTAATGTTAACTTCCTGTTAGACTAGCTCAGCTATATTAAATTACCTATTGTTTAAATAACAATGTATTACTTTTATGAGAAACGAACTTAAGGTCTAAAGTCCATTACAGTTCCGGCGCGTGTTAAATAACACCGCATGTAAATTCTAAAGTTAGTCGGTTCTTTACATTACTCGTTGAGAGATGTGTTCCACTCATCTCTCCAATAGACTTCTCTCTGTATAACATATTACTCTTTAAATAAACTCTATGTCTTAACGTTGTTAACCCACTGTAATTTAACCTAATTCTAACAGGTTATGGGCCCAGTGAACGATAAGAGTTTATAAATCAAATTATGTTTAAACAAGTTAGAAGTTTATTACAGTAATCAATAAAAACTAAGTGCAGTGAAAAAGTGTTAAACTAAATGAAACATATACGCACGAACGTTTGTGTAAGCATATCGTGTTAACGCGCTAATGAGGTCGATTATATTGACTGCTCTAGCGAAAATGTACTTGTTTTTATAGTATAATTATTTAGTATTTGTGCGGAAGAGGTGTCAAGAGAGGTCACAAATTACCTTTAAATCTGTGACCTTATCCTTTGGTAAACAGTCTTTCAACAAAAGGTTCTTGCGAACTAAGACTTGTGTTGCTGTTCCAATTGAATATTAATAATTATATTCAGTGAAGTTATTCTTATGAATTAGAATAATTTTAAAACATCAATTCAGTTAAACAGTAAATCAATTTAACTGCTTTGTTTGTTTATGTTTTTTAAGTATTGAATGATAATAAATACTTTGAAAACATGTCTTCAAATAAGTTACCGGGGATTGTTCCCCTAGACGGAAATAATTACCCCACATGGAGGGTACAAATGAAGATGTATCTCTTAAGAGAGAAACTGATGGATTTTGCTGATGGATCTAAACCAGTTCCAATAGATTCCGTTTCAACTGAGGTTAAAGCTGCCTATGCTAATAACAAGAATAAAGCTCTGGCAGATATAGTACTATCTATTTCACCGGATCAACTGTACTTAGTTGGACAACCCACGGATCCACACGCTGTCTGGACCACCCTTCAAGAAACGTTTCAGAAAAACACGTGGGCGAACAAATTTCTTCTGAAGAAGAAGCTTTACAACTTAAAATTGAAGTCTCCCGAACTACTCAACTCCCACTTGAAAGAACTAACTGAAGTTTTTCAAGAGCTTGTCTTGTTAAATCAAGTGATCAGTGAAGAGGATAAAGTTATTTGTCTGCTATCATCACTACCAGAGCCGTTTGAAGTGCTTGTTACCGCACTTGAAGCTCAGACAGACATCCCTACCTGGATTACCGTAGCTGACACACTCCGGAGAGAAGCTGAAAAGTTGAGTATTAAATCCAATGATGCTTTGGCATTATCAAATACTCAGATTAATGCTGCAGTAAATAAACAGTCAATCAAGTGCCATTTTTGCAAAAAAATGGGATACGTGAAGAAAGACTGCTTTAAATTTAAACGGTATTCTCAAACTAACAGAACTCAAAACCAGCCAAATGGTGTAAATGTAAGTCATATAGAACTTAATCACACAATGTATGCTAATGATATCGCTCTTTGTAACAAATATGCCGACAGTAATATTTGGATAATAGATTCAGGCTCTTCATCACACATGAGTGGTGATAAAAATTTATGTAAAGATTTTGCAAATATTAGCAAACCTATCAATGTTAAAGTAGGTAATGGAGATGTTTTGCAAGCTATTTCACTAGGAACTGTTTCTGTTATTGTGAATATACCAGGTGGTGGAAGTAGAAAATGTACAATAAATGATGTACTATATGTGCCAAATCTAGCTTTTAATCTACTATCAGTGTCAAAAATGACAAGTAATAATAAATCTATTATTTTTGAAAATGATAAATGTAAAATATTGAACGAAAATAAAGAGTTAATTGCTGAGGCTAACTGTGTTGGTCAACTCTATTATCTAAATACTTTAGTACATAAAGCTGCAGTAACTGTTGATCAAAATAAAGTAAACCTTCTATGGCATAGAAGGCTCGGTCATATAGGTAACGATAACTTGACTAAAATGAACCGAACTAAATCAGTAAATGGTCTGGATAGTAAAGTAAAAGCTATAGAAGGTGTGTGTGAACACTGTTGTAATGGGAAAATGCATAAAATACCTTTTTCTACAAGCATTAAGAATAATTGTAAACCTCTTGATTTAATCCACACAGATGTCTGTGGGAAAATTACTCCCACTTCCAGGGGTAATAATTCATATTTTCTGACCTTTATTGATCATACTACTCGATACTCCTGGATATATGTTATTGCCCATAAGAGTGATGTGTTTCAGAAATTTTTGGAATGGAAAGCTATGGTTGAAAATATTTATGAAAGGAAAATTAAAACCTTGCAGTCAGATAATGGAGGAGAATATACCTCAAATAAGTTTGAATCATATTTACGAAATGAAGGTATAATTCACCAGAAATCTATTCCTAAAACTCCTGAACAAAATGGGTTAGCTGAAAGATTTAATAGAACTATTATGGAAAAAGTTAGATGTATGTTATCTGATTCAGGAATTGATAAGGAATTCTGGGGTGAAGCACTATATACTGCAAATTATCTAAATAATAGATGCATTAATTCATTTTTAGTAAATAAAACTCCATATGAAGCTTTAAATCATAGAAAACCTAATGTTAGTCATGTAAAAGTTTTTGGATGCACTGGGTATGCGCATATTTCTCGAGATGAACGATCAAAATTAGAAAATAAAGCTACCAAATGTCTGTTTATTGGCTATGGCACAGTTACTAAAGGGTATAAGATGTATGATATTGAATCTAAAAGAATCTTCTTTTCCAGGAATGTAACCTTTGATGAATCAATTTCATCTAAGATTGAGAACCCTCAACTGATTGAGACTCCTACCTCTCCACTGGTGTTCCCTTGAGAAGATTCAGAACCTGCTGGGCCTGAGAACCAAACTCCTGACAATAATCCTCAAATAATCCTCCCTGATGCGCAACCTGTACCAGCTATCAGTCCTGATGAGGATCTTAGACGATCGTCTAGAATTCGTCGAGCTCCTATTAGATATGGTAGTTGGGATTATAGCCATGATCAGTTTGAGGAGGAGGAGGGTTTATTAGTAAATGGGAATATCAATATCGAGCCTAGGTCGGTATCTGAGGCTCTTAATAGCGGTTCTGAATCCTCTAAATGGAAACATGCCATGGAGAGGGAATTAAATGCTTTTGAGAAACATAAAGTTTTTGAACTCGTAAAACCTACCTCAGATTTAAACATAATTAAATCTAAATGGGTGTTTAAAAGGAAAAAGGGATCTGATGGTAGAGTGGTTTCATATAAAGCTAGATTAGTCGCTCAGGGTTTTTTACAGAGACCTGGAATCGACTATGATGAAATTTTTGCTCCTGTAGTGAGATTTGAATCGGTGCGAACCATGTTATCTTTAGCAGCTAACCAAAAATTATTTGTACATCACTTGGATGTCAATTCTGCTTTTTTGAATGGGGATCTTAAAGAAAATGTTTATATTAGACAGCCTCCTGGCTATGCTATTCCAGGAAAAGAAGATTTAGTATGTAAACTAAATAAATCTATGTATGGGTTAAAACAATCACCCAAATGTTGGAATGATGCTTTGGATGCATATCTAAAATCCTTAGGATTTATTCAGTCCTCTTGTGACTCATGTATATATGTTAAAGTAATCAATAACTCTCCATGCTTCATTTCTGTGTATGTAGATGATATTATTGTAGCATGTAAGAACTATGATGACCTGACTAAAATCAAGACTGATTTAAGTGCTAAATTTGAGATGAAAGACTTAGGAAAATTATCCTATTTCTTAGGCATAAAAGTCGTACAAGACGAAAATAAAATAGCATTAAATCAATCTTCATTTGTCAACGAGTTATTAGATAGATTTGAATTCAATAATTGTAAACCAGTTTCAACCCCAGCTGATGTTAATTCTCATTTGGAACCAACTACTGATGATTGTGAACTAGTAGATAAAACTAAATATCAGTCAGCTGTAGGTGCTTTACTGTATCTATCTACTAAAACTAGACCGGACATAACTTATGCAGTTGGAAATGTCTCTAAATTTTGTTCCAATCCAAACACTAAGCACTGGTCTGCAATTAAGAGAATATTTAGATACCTAAAGGGCACACCTGATCTTGGCATTACCTATGGTAATGAAGATTCTGAGTTTATAGGTTATTCTGATGCCGACTGGGCAGGTAACAGAGTTGATAGGAAAAGTACTTCTGGCCAATGCTTTATGTTAAATAATTCCATTATTTCTTGGCGCTCTGTGAAACAGTCATGTGTTGCTTTATCAACGGCTGAAGCTGAATATATTTCCCTCTCTGGTGCCTCCCAAGAAGCTGTATTTCTAAATAAATTACTATTAGATCTTAAAGTACCTAATGAGAATCATATAGTTTTGTTTGAGGATAATCAGTCAGCTATTTGTATTGCTAAAAATGCTAAAAATCATCCTAGATCGAAACACATTGATATTAAATTTCATTACATTAGAGATCTTGTTGCTTCAAACACAATTAAACTTGTGTATTGCCCCAGTGAAACTATGCTTGCTGACATATTCACTAAACCGTTGCCTACTGATAGATTTACCAAATTAGTTGAATTAATAGGCATGAAAAATATATAATGTCTTGTGAGGAGGAGTGTTGAAATTTTAGTTTAAATGTATTACACACTCTTTATATGTTTAATGTTAACTTCCTGTTAGACTAGCTCAGCTATATTAAATTACCTATTGTTTAAATAACAATGTATTACTTTTATGAGAAACGGACTTAAGGTCTAAAGTCCATTACAGTTCCGGCGCGTGTTAAATAACACCGCATGTAAATTCTTAAGTTAGTCGGTTCTTTACATTACTCGTTGAGAGATGTGTTCCACTCATCTCTCCAATAGACTTCTCTCTGTATAACATATTACTCTTTAAATAAACTCTATGTCTTAACGTTGTTAACCCACTGTAATTTAACCTAATTCTAACATATTATACCCCTGGTCAGTGGTCAGAATATTATACCTCTGGTCAGTGGTCAGGATATTATACCTCTGGTCAGTGGTCAGAATATTATACCTCTGGTCAGTGGTCAGGATATTATACCCCTGGTCAGTGGTCAGGATATTATACCCCTGGTCAGTGGTCAGAATATCATACCTCTGGTCAGTGGTCAGGATATTATACCCCTGGTCAGTGGTCAGAATATTATACCTCTGGTCAGTGGTCAGGATATTATACCTCTGGTCAGTGGTCAGAATATTATACCTCTGGTCAGTGGTCAGGATATTATACCCCTGGTCAGTGGTCAGGATATTATACCCCTGGTCAGTGTTCAGAATATCATACCTCTGGTCAGTGGTCAGGATATTATACCCCTGGTCAGTGGTCAGAATATTATACCTCTGGTCAGTGGTCAAGGATCTTCGATCTAGTTAAATGGCTATTGGGTTATAATAGGACTAGATACTTTAAATTGGTCAGCGGTCAGTGGATTATACCTTTCAATTTGACTCAATACTTTAAGTTGGTCAGCGGGCAGGAAATTAACCTGTGCCACAAAAAGCTAGTAAAAAATGCGTACAAGACCATCACTAGGCGCATTACTTGTCACTATATATTTCTATCTTTCATATACAGATTACAAAATTTCAACGAAACGCATAATCGAAGTAAGGGAAAAAAGTTTTTTTCCCTTACTTCGAATGAATAAAGAGAATGAATATCCTTTTATCAATTTTCATATACATTCAAATAGAACATTTATAATTTCTTGCCTCCAACTAGAACTTAACTAAAGTTAGAAAATTTAACAAGATCACTCATATTAGTCTCACTAGTAATCAAGTTCTTCTTTTTTTTCAAATTGGAAGGAATTGGAAATAATTGTAAGTAATTATTTAGTATATGTTAACTGTTCTGAAAAAGAGCATAACTCTCCTTTTAGCAAAATATCGTTAGTTGGTACAATGAAAATGATCTACTTTCTTTAAAAGTACTGTTATTTTCTATGAAATAAATTGTATAAAAGTAATTAAGAATTAAGTTTGACAAAATATTACCAGTACTCTAAATATTTTTTCATACTAACAAAATAAATAACCGTTTTCAACATGGAGTGATATGAAGAGTCAGTGTTTAAGGATTCATTATAAAGGAACCTTTATCTACCGAAAGGTTCCAATTGATATTAATTCTCATAATGTATTTTATTTTCAATGGTAAAAGTTCCAATATTATTTAAATAATTTTAGCAATTGGAATGAAAATATGCAATAGTCTGTTGTTAAAAAAATTTAAAAAATATAAAGTTAGAGCATAAGAGTTGTAAAAATGCAGAAACCATAATTATTTTAGTAGACCAATACGCATCTAAACAAAATAATTTACAATTACCAATTAATTTAATTAGAAGTTTTTAAGCCATATTGCTACTGTTGAAAAGAAATTGAATACATATATATAAGGGACTTAAAGTAGCAGTTAGAAAGGAATGTGACTCACTGAGAAAATCACCTACCACCAGTAGAGGACAAGCTCATGGATGCAGAAAAGCTACTCCGTGAATGCAGTCACTTACCAAGGAATGTGACGAAGACACGAAATGAACACCATTGTCTGAACTTACAGTCACAGAAGTAAGAGGAAAATGAAGAGGTGATCGTATATGTCTACCGAATAAAAAGTATCTAAGTGCTCGTAGTTAAAGAACAAAAGCATAGCGTTTTCATAACGAATTGTCATTCGTTATGAATTCAATAGAGTTATGTTCTTCTCAAATGAATAGAATTAGTGTAGTGTGTGTGTCGTATGATCACTAGTTAAAAATATGACCTCGCATTCTGCGAAGGTAATTATATATCTCACAAGTTAATAGTTTTGAAATATACAGTAAATGAAGTGAATGCATAATGTTCAATCTATATTATATTTTCCATTGTCTTTAACAATATAGGTAAATGTTACGATTTTGATACATAAATTAATAAATGTATTTTACAGAGTTGCACTACTCGAAAAATATGAATATTTTTTAGCATGTATATAATTTATTTAAATAAAATTACTAAAATACAAAAAGGTTCAAATTAACCAATTTAAGACTTCCGTCGCTGGTTACAGCTGGGGACCACTTCTAGGGAACCACTAATCTTACAAAATGGTAATGGTAGGTTATTCGAGTCATAACTAAAGTGTGAACGGAATTCAAAATAAACCTATCCAGTAACAGATATCATATTTCCAGTATTCTGTAATTATTTGATTTTTATTTTAGTAGGGGTTTTACGTCTGCTTCAGTAATATCATTGACTATATTACTGACGGCAAAAGGAAATTAAACTAGATGACGTACACTCGTAGAGCGCATACATTCGCCGTCGCTAATAAATAAATGACAATAACCTTGACCTTTGACCTGTTTGCTCCAGAAATCTAATGAACTATTTTTTTGGATAATGACCAATCGTCATACCAAATTCTATGCAATTTGGTTGAATACTTATCGAGTTATTGGGTTATAAATGACCTTTATCTTTGACCTTTGACCCTATTCCTATCAAAATCTCATCAAAGGGTTGTTGGACATTGACCAATCGTCCTACTAAATTTCAGGCAATTCGGTTGAATACTTTTTGAGTTTTTCGAATAACAAGATGATAAATAAATAAATGCAGCCTAAAATATAACCTTCTGCACTCTGCAAGAAGCAATCAGAAAGGAAATAAGCTAACCTACCACTGACGGTGACAATCTCATAAATACAGAAAATCTACTCCGTGAATGCAGTCACTTACCAAGGAATGTGACGAAAAGGAACACAAGCACCAGTGGCAGCACTTACGGATGGAAAAGGAGATGAAGAGGTGATGGGTAAATGAAAATGGAACTTTTCTTATCAAAGAAATTAAGTAATGATTGTTAATTTTAGTACCTCTGATTACAATCAATATATAACCAGATACTTAACAGACGAATAAAATATATGTTAAACCTTATAATTTAAAATAAACGTAGAATCGGTCGTTATACAGGGTGGGGCGTAAGTTTGGAAGCAAATGAAAGTGCATATTATAATCCAACGAAAAATAAATTTAATAATTTACAGTTAAGTATTATTACATAAGGGTTTTAAGAATTCAAAAATCATAAATTTATTCAAAATGCCCCCCCTTGTTTTAAATAACAGCCTCAAATCTCCTCCGAACTCCTCCTACTGCGGCACGCAACTGTTCTTGTGAAATTTCCTTCCAAGATCTCTGGAGCGAACGCTTTAAATCATCCACACTGCGATGGAATTTACCACAGGCCTTTGATTCAAGAATGGACCATATCGAAAAGTCCATAGGATTAAAATCTGGGGAGCAGGGAGGCCACATTTCTTTGGACCAAAACCGTGGAAGATGGTCATGGCACCAGTTTTGAGTGACATTTGCAGTATGTGAAGTCGCGCCGTCTTGCTGAAATGTCCATAGAGTGTCATTACCGAAGTGATCCTTAGCTGACTCCAACATTGGCATCAAAATATTCTCAATATAACATTTAGCATTGATTTTGGCGCCTTGTTCCACAAAAATTAAAGGAGATCTCCAAGTTTCTGAAACGGCGGCCCAGACCATTACTGAAGCAGGTTTCATGGTTCTGTGGACAGTTTTTTGGTTGTATGGGATGTCTTTTGCACTTTTACTAATTATTCTGTCATTCCTCCGGTTGTGAGCTATTTCCACTGTGAAATTTTTTTCGTCAGACCAAACAATTTCACCAGCCGTGCCAGACTTCAATTCTCTCAGAAGTGCTTTGCTTCTCTCCAATCTCTTTTTCTTTACAGCTTCTGACAGAGTCTGTCTCTTTTGGAGGGTGAAAGAGGACATCTTTAGGTCTTCTTTGACAACTCTTCTCATTGTTCTGGGACTCACATTAGCTGTTTTGGCTAACAATCGTATTGACCTTTTTGGGTTCCTCCTGATCTTCTCTCGGGCACATTTTATCAGTTGTTTGGTGCGTTGTGAGCGTGGTCTACCACTTCTTGGACGATCAGTCAAGTCTCTTCTCTCATTAAAACGCTTCACACATTTCCAAACAGTCGATCTCGCTATTGAGAGAGTCTTTGAAATGACGGAATCTGACTTCCCGGCACGGTGTAGAGCAATAATGGCTTCTCTTTTGTCTGATATTTTTGAATTGATTAAATTTTTGTAAAAAATAACACTGCCACGTCATAATGTAGTGTCTCTACTATAGTTCAAACCCTATCACCAACTTAGGAACTTATTTTTAAGAATTATATTAATGTTTGAAAAATTGCTTCCAAACTTACGCCCCAACCTGCAGTAGATTTATCTGTATAAATTTGTAATGTATGAGATTAGTATAAATTGTAGTCTGCAACCCAATTCAAATAAAATAAATCGTTCGTCCGGAAACGAAAAATCCTAATAATGAAACATTCGGTAACGAGAAACGTCCGATCACCAATAAATGCACTGTATCTGGACTCATGCAATGCACTGTATCTGGACTCACGCAATGTACTGTATCTGGACTCACGCAATGCACTGTATCTGGACTAAAGCAATGCACTGTATCTGGACTCAAGCAATGCACTGTATCTGGACTAAAGCAATGCACTGTATCTGGACTCAAGCAATGCACTGTATCTAGACTCAAGCAATGCACTGTATCTGGACTCAAGCAATGCACTGTATCTGGACTCAAGCAATGCACTGTATCTGGACTCAAGCAATGCACTGTATCTGGACTAAAGTAATGCACTGTATCTGGACTCATGCAATGCACTGTATCTGGACTCACGCAATGCACTGTATCTGGACTCACGCAATGCACTGTATCTGGACTTAAGCAATGCACTGTATCTGGACTAAAGCAATGCACTGTATCTGGACTCATGCAATGCACTGTATCTGGACTAAAGCAATGCACTGTATCTGGACTCATGCAATGCACTGTATCTGGACTAAAGCAATGCACTGTATCTGGACTCACGCAATGCACTGTATCTGGACTCATCAATGCACTGTATCTGGACTCACGCAATGCACTGTATCTGGACTCAAGCAATGCACTGTATCTGGACTAAAGCAATGCACTGTATCTGGACTCACGCAATGCACTGTATCTGGACTCATCAATGCACTGTATCTGGACTCACGCAATGCACTGTATCTGGACTCAAGCAATGCACTGTATCTGGACTCAAGCAACTTTGCCCACAAGTTCTCGTAATATTAATATCATTGCAAAGATTATTCAGGTTAATACCGCCCTACCTCCTAATTATTGAACAACAGAGAGGTCACAGCTGTATAGAGGTCAGTAGGAGTCATCGTCCTGCAATAGAGTAGCATTCGTGACTATTATACCATAGTCCTGCAATAGAGTAGCATTCGTGACTATTATATCATAGTCCTGCAATAGAGTAGCATTCGTGACTATTATACCATAGTCCTGCAATAGAGTAGCATTCGTGACTAGTATACCATAGTCCTGCAATAGAGTAGCATTCGTGACTAGTATACCATAGTCCTGCAATAGAGTAGAATTCGTGACTAGTATACCATAGTCCTGCAATAGAGTAGCATTCGTGACTACACACAGAGAACGGTTTTGTTAAATTTACAAAGCGTATTTTGTCGATAACATTTGGTTATGGTAATGAGAAAATTTTGTTATATTAACCATCAATTGAGTTAAATCAGCAATAAAATATTGTTCAAAGGTTTCTTCACTACAACAAAATATTTTTTTAAGTTAACAGTATAATTTTTGTTATGGAATATTGTTAAGGTTACTAAAAAAATTTTGTTCATATTAACTTAAATATTGCTATGATAACAATAAAATATTGTTAAATGTTTTTTTATTTATAACAAAATGTTTTTGTAGTAGTAACTTGAAAAATTTAGATATAATATAACATTATTGTTTAACAAAATACCTTTGTCTTTATAAATAATAATTTTGCTATAATAATATTATATTTTTGTTGATATATTTTTTACTATTAACAAAATTATTTTGTCAGTAATAATAATCATCTGCCATTTCTTTTTTGTAATTAGGCTACATGTAAATTTTAAGTTACCATAATATGGATTCAATGTTCGCACAGAATTAATGTATATAAATTTATAGGTGTTTCTTGAGTGATTTTTGTATCAATATTTCTACGTCTGTCTCACGCGTGATGTCCCTCGTCTGGTTTACGCGGGAAAAAATAATACATTGAGTCTTGGTGCAAATCCTAATGGTAAAAATATTGATACATATTGCAGCAAATTCATTCAAAGGCCTTATTTATGTATCATAATTACGTAAGTATAATGTTAAACACTAGTAGGTATCTATGTAGTTATTGATTGATAAAACATAGTAAGAAACTAGGTAGGTAGGTGGGAATTGATAAATATTAATAGATAGCTATTATAAAATTTCTTGTTATTATAAAAAAAGGAAAAGATACGAGATCAATAGAATATTAAATAATATTCATTTATAATAACTTTAAAAGGCATGCATGTTTTCATATTGCTTATAGTTCATTCCAATCCTACTTCCACCATGTCCAGGATGGCAAAGAGGTTAGCGCCGCAGACTGGAGTATGGAGATCGTAGGTTCGATTCCTGGATGCACCACTTCATTTCTATGTTCATTTCTTCCCCTTTAATTTGAATATAACAACTTGTAACATTAAACTAATTGATATACAGCTAAATTTACATATACACTATATGCAATAAAATAAGAAATAGTAATTAAAACAGCATAATCTATATTTTCAGTTAAAATAACTAGATGATTTTGTTGCTACAAAAAATTATTTGTGTTGCTTTAAATATACTTTTTGTTGACACAACAAAATATATTTTTTGAAGTAACAGTATTGTAATGTTTCTATAACTAATAAGCTCTAGTTACTGTAACCTTAAAAATTCTAGTGTAACTATAACAAAAAAACCTTAACAAAAATATATATTTACTGTAACAAAATTATTTTGATGGCTCATAGCTGACTAACTTATTTTGTTAATACAACCAAAAACCTACTTTTTTTTGTTGTATCAACAAAACCGTTCTCTGTGTGTATTATACCATAGTCCTGCAATAGAGTAGCATTCGTGACTATTATACCATAGTCCTGCAATAGAGTAGCATTCGTGACTATTATATCATAGTCCTGCAATAGAGTAGCATTCGTGACTAGTATACCATAGTCCTGCAATAGAGTAGCATTCGTGACTAGTATACCATAGTCCTGCAATAGAGTAGCATTCGTGACTAGTATACCATAGTCCTGCAATAGAGTAGCATTCGTGACTAGTATACCATAGTCCTGCAATAGAGTAGCACTCGTGACTATTATACCATAGTCCTGCAATAGAGTAGCATTCGTGACTATTATACCATAGTCCTGCAATAGAGTAGCATTCGTGACTAGTATACCATAGTCCTGCATGCCTAGTGAGAGCAAGATGCATTGCTGCGATACTCCAACAAAACTAAACTTTTTGCTGACCAATACTAATTAATTAATTTTCATTAGAATAGTCTTAATTAGTAATACTAAAGATAGAAATTAGTAAAATATTTAATGGTGAAGATTAGTAAAATCGTTACTGATAGAAATTAGTAAATTGTTACAGATAGAAATTAGTAAAATCGTTACCGATAGAAATTAATAAAATCGTTAGTAACTTTAAATAGCTCACTATGTGGAAACCATTCACTGACGATTGTGTAGCTGGGATTCTTAATTCGACTCGTGAATATTATAACCTCCAATGTGGAAGTTATAGCAGTCACACTCTTTACGATAGTCACATTACAACTAGTCTTCCTTCGTCTCCTTGACTTCATCCTTCTTTGAATAAATTATACCACATCACCCCACATTTCAAACAGTTTTTTCGGATTGTGCGTGAATATTACGCCGCAGATACTACTATAGATAGCGAGGCCAACCATTCCGGGCAGTGCATTTATATCACGCTGAAGATATACGTGGTGCATAGCTTCAGACAGTGCATTCATAGAACGAGTAGTGTACAACTTGTACCACTAGTTGCCCTAGCCAGATATTTTCAAATTATGCTAAAGTAAGACATCTATCTGCCTAGTAATCAGATTGATATTACGCCACAGATAGCACTAGGTAGCGTGGCCAATCACTAGAAACAGAGCATTGATTTTCAATGAGCATAGAATGTGGCCCGGACTGCCACCAGTAGTGCGTGAGTGGCCGGTGACGTTAGTTAGAGTCACGGTGGCTTGGAATTTCTCGAACAGTTATTTCTTCTTCTAAGAAAATGAGAATTTATAAATTGTGCTATTAAATTGAAATAACATTTGCAGGTCCGAGGATTTGTGTATTATGAGATATTCATCCAATATGTGCATTATATTTTATTGCGTTACGTACTGTATTACGGTTTTTAAATTGGAAATAACGTTGCTCTAAGCTCAAATACTAAATTATCAAACCAGGAACATTCGGCATATTGAAAAGATTGTTAGATTTCAGGAAATATTAACATTTGTATCTGATCCGAAAGCCTTTTAATTATGTACTCCCTGTCTATAATAGAGCTAAGATATCCGACGATCGATTGTGTCTGAGCTAGTACCGCTCAGTGGTTCGATAACTTTTAGTTAGCTAATTATTGTACAATACCGGTACTAGCAATATTTATCGACATACTCATCCTCATTAAGGCTGAATAAGGCTTACATACTGTAACAATTACTAAGCCGATTCTTTTGCGAATTATTGAGGCACCTACCTGGATGAATAAAGATCATTGCATGGTGAATATAGCAGTAGTTTTTGAAAAGACGTTCACATAAAATTCACATATATCAAAAAATCATTTTAACTTATAAGATTCGTGTATAATTTTCGTAATAAATGTATTGCGATATGAAATTAGCACGAAGTTTTATCTTCATGAGTTACCTACATGAAAATTGTTATGGGTTTCTTTTTTATTGTTGTAAGTATATGCAATAGGCTCTACCAGAAAGTAGTTTATTTGAAGTGCCAATATCATAAAGAGTATCGTATACACTGTATAGGTATATGTGTATAAGTAGTATACAGTAGCGGACAAAATATAAGGGCAGGCAAAAACAAGTTATCTAAATCTTTAATTTCATAAAAAGTACAAAACACGCATTATTGAAATTTTGCACGTATATTCAGGTAGAACTCATATGAAATTTCAAAGCATTTGGACAAATATTCTAGGAATAGTTCCATATTTTACTTCAAAACTAAATTTTGCTCTGGTCAAAAGTTAAGGGTAGCCATCATAAACTTTGAATAATTCGCAGATATTGGCAATTAACTGAATAATTTGTGAATAACTCTTTGCTATATCACTTCAAATAAGTCTTCAACCACATAATTCTACAAATTTGGCAAAATATGAAGAAGTTATCCATCTTCTATTCATCCTCCAGAAATGTCCACAATTCTTCGACATTTTTTGTGTTTCTTCTCTGAGTACAGTCTCTAATTATTATCCAAACAATCTCAATTCGATTGAGGTCAGGACTCAGTGAAAGCCAGCTCATTAGAGCAATTTCTTCATCTTCTAATAGAGTCGTAACTTTTCTATCTGAGCAGTAGGGTACGTTGTCCTGGTTGAAACTCTGTGGTTGAGGGTCAGCTGCTTGTTCATATGGGAGAGTATGATGACGAAAGTGCTGTTTTATACTTCTGCAATAACTCCTCCTCGTAAACGAACAATGGGACCAGGTCCAGCATAAAAAATGACCACCAAGACCATCACACTACCTCCTCCAAAATTAACCGTTTTCTTGACGCAGTTCAGAGTTAACATTTCCCCTACTATACTTTTAATTTGTACTTTCCTATAAGAACCAAAGACTTCTATTTTTCATCCATCATCACTAGAATGTACTTTCGACCACTGATCAATCGACCAAACGACATACTCATGACAAAACACAAGTATCACTTTCCGTTTGTTTTTTGAGATTGAAAGCTTCGATGCAGGGACAAATTATTGCAAACAAACTTGTTGAAGTCGAAGCGAAAAAATAGACTGGGACACCGTACCACCAGACATGACATCTATCTCACGAAAAATTTGACCAGAAGGGTTGAAACTACCTTGCAAGCTACTTTGAAGACTTGCATGATCTTCTCTCAGCAATGCTTTGGGAAGTCTACCATTCTTCGGTTTGGAATCAACAACTCCATAATGCTTATGTTGAGTCACAATATGTTGCACAATCGTTTTGGACCTTCATGTGGTAATAGAAATCTCTTGCAACGACAATTAGAGACTGTATCAGAGGGGAAACTTGTGGACATTTCTTGAGGATGAATAGAAGATGGATAACTCCTTCATATTGTGCCAAAATTGTAGAATTATGTGGTACAAGATGTATTGAAGTGATATAGTAAAGAATTATATACAAATTATTAATTTAATTGCCAATATCCGCGAATAATTCAAAGTTTATGATGGCTACCCTTAACTTTTGACCAGAGCAAAATTTAGTGTTTGAAGTAAAATATAGAACTATTCCTAGAATATTTGTCCAAATGCTTTGAAATTTCATAAGAATACATATGAGTTCTATATGAATATACGTGAAAAATTTCAAAAATGTGTGTTTTGTACTTTTTATGAAATTAAAGATTTAGATAACCTGTTTTTGCCTGCCCTTATATTTTGTCCGCTACTGTAGTTTCAGAACTCTTTATTTACATGCACATATCAGTTAAATTGACAGTACAAGGTGTGACAGTACACATGTCTGCATCACTTTGACAGCCTACCTTTCAAATATTCCTATTGATCTACTCTGTAATAATCTGTAATTTAGTATTTCATGTCGTGTTTGAATTTCATAGACCTACATTTCTACTCATCGCATGCATACATTGCATGTTATTCTTTATTTACAAGAGGTGTCTCATACCGAGGGTATATAATATTATTACAAAGTGAGTAGACTCCACTTCATTTGAATCCTAGAAATATTTACATGTGTTTTCTCGCAAGAAATTCCATCGAGTACAGTGCACTGCATTCCATGATACTGACTATAATGATTGATGTTATTCGTATTGAAAACATGCCATGCATTCCTCATCCATTGGTCTGATATCTTCTCATCGACAGTGTAGTCAGTCACTTTAAAGCACACGGTCATTATTCTGAACAGTCTTGTTAAAATCACTTAACTAATATTTTGAGTTAAGTGGGTTACGTACAATTTTGATTTTCAAATGTACTTTCAGGCCCTGATGGCTCACTCGGTAGAGCATCACTATTAAGTAGCTAAAAATTATCTGTGAAGTCTAGAGTTAATTTAGTTTGGAGCTGTTTAACGGTTTGAAATATTAAGTTAACGAACATGCGTAAGGAACTTTTTGATGCATTTTATAACGAATAACTCTGTGATTTAATTTGAAAGTTACGATTGGTGTGATTTTGTTGATAAGAGAGAAATAGTTGGCAGTGAAATGTAAAGTCTGTGGAGATGAACCTATCTTTCTTCACCAGCTGTCTGATGTGTTTACTATAAAACACAGTTCCGAACTCTCTTCAGCCGAACACGTCACCTCAATTCTCAACATACCTATATTTAGTCTCACATTTATTATAGTAATGTGTAACGAACATTGGAACAAGTAAAGATAACGGACCAGAAACAGACCAAGTAAAGATAACGGACCAGAAACAGACCAAGTAAAGATAACGGACCAGAAACAGACCAAGTAAAGATAACGGACCAGAAACAGACTAAGTAAAGATAACGGACCAGAAACAGACCAAGTAAAGATAACGGACCAGAAACAGACTAAGTAAAGATAACGGACCAGAAACAGACCAAGTAAAGTTAACGGACCAGAAACAGACCAAGTAAAGTCAACGGACCAGAAACAGACCAAGTAAAGTCAACGGACCAGAAACAGACCAAGTAAAGTCAACGGACCAGAAACAGACCAAGTAAAGTCAACGGACCAGAAACAGACCAAGTAAAGTCAACGGACCAGAAACAGACCAAGTAAAGTCAACGGACCAGAAACAGACCAAGTAAAGTCAACGGACCAGAAAACTTTATTTTACTTTTATTAAATATTTGCTTTAGTATTTAATGAATATAAAACCTTATAAATGATAATATTAATGATTATACATTAATTTTGCATATTTTATTAATTGAAAGAATTGATGAACAACAACAGATAAGTTCCATTAGTTTTAATAAATATAAATATATAAAAAAACTGAAAAAAACTCCTGGCTTTAATCCTCTAATTATATTCTTATTCCAATTATTGGTCAAATATTAATAATTTAACCAAGTAAAGATAACTGACCAGAAATGAAGCAAGTAAAGATAACGGACCATAATTTAACCTAGTAAAGATAACGGACCATAATTTAACCTACTTGCTCCCGAACATTTAATATTTATGTCTTAGAGATAACCTTGTCAGATTACTTTTAAATCCACATATTTAAGTATTGAATTCCATGTCATAGGGGCCTGGAATTACCGTTACTACTTTTCGTCGAATTCTATTTTTGAGGGCGGTATTCGCCTCGATCTATAACTCATTTATAGGTCAAGTACATTCGGAATTAACTCTCGTGACCGCCTTTACTGTGAACTGCCAAACCAATACTCTTGAAACCAATTCAATTGTTTGGCCTTGGTATTTTAAACATTTTTAACTAAATAAATTCACTTCATTCGAATTATTTAGAATTGATTTTTGTCAATGAAAATGTACCTGCAATTTCCTGATATTTTCTATATGAATTGTCTAATTTTATATTAAGTAATGAAAACCTTTTCATGATTCACATATTGTCATTCATATCTAATGATGATATGCAGTATATATGGTTTGAATTAGAGGATACGTAATTCTTCATAATTGCTTGTCTTTTTTGTTTGTTGTTTACTGTTGTTGGACCAAATATTGGACCAATGTCTCAACATTAGAAGGAAACTGAGATCATATATATATATATATATATATACCTATGATAATGTTGTCAAAAAACTGGAGCTAAATTTTATGTTAAGAATTGTAAGTTAAGTCGATCAATTTTACACTAAATTTGATCACAAAGCGTTATTTATATGAATTAGGATATAAACTTCATGTCAAAATTGTAGCTACCTTTTCAATCAAATTTTCTAACATTTCCTTAGTCTTACAGCAATGTTGCATGTAATACTACGGATAATTTAATATCTAGCTTTATTCAAATTAATACTTCTGGCAATAGCGTATTTCAAATTAATAGTGAATTTACAATTTAAAAAAATCCACTCCATAAAAAAAAAATGATATGCTAAAAAAGATCAGGAGGTACAATTATAATTTTCAACAAACAAATAAAAAAAGACTAAAAATTAGTTAATATATAGTCAAGCGGGGCAAGAAATGAAAGATTTCATAAACATCTATCTATTTCAAAAACCAACAATGGTACTGTCAAAACAAACATATCAAAAGATGCGGAATTGTTGTGCTATTTTGGTGCAATAAACATTTTTTCTACAGAAGTAAAAAATGGAGGTTCATTTTTACCCAAAAAATTTGTGAAAATGGGGTAAGAAAAAAATTGCATGGGGCTAATAATGAAATTTCATTTTATGCCCCAGGGGCCAAAATTGAATTTTTTTATTACCCCACACATTGTAAATAATAATTTCATTCTTTTAATTATTTTTTTTGAGACTGAATTGCACTACAATTACAATTCATTGAAACACTACAACTTTACAATTCATAAAGGACATCATACACTGATCTATGTGGTGGTGCAGATGTCCAAGTACTATATCCAGGGTGTGTATTCTGTTTCATAGGTGGGAATGGAGGAGAAGTAGGATTTGATGTTAGAAAAGAAGTTAGGTGTTGAAGTTGGTGACCCGATTTCTACAGTTAAGTTAAGTTGCGTGTCATTCTCCTATTGGTTATTTATCATAGGCTCATTGTTGTAATTTTCAGATTTTCCGCTATTCACCCATTTTCTGTTTTACATCAGCCAGTTTTGACATCAGTTGATAGGCATTGTTTCAACACATGACACAGTATGCTAACAAGGCATGCTTTCTGGTAAGCTCTCATGCAGCTGTTTTGTGCTCAAAGTCTCCTATTCAGATTCTTACTTCTTTTTAAGTGGAGAAAAACATGCAACATCTAGGAGTTGAAGCAAGTGTGTACAGTGAGGAGGCAGTTCCAGAATGTTAATATCTTCCTAAGATGGCTAGCTCCATCGTCTTCACAGAGGTGTTACTGAGATGACTATTCAAAATCAGTTGCAGTGAATTTCAAGAGCGGTTTATTTACTCTGTTACTCCATGAGAAGCATAACTGTTTTAGAGCCTTTTATGCTTATTGTCTTTTTTTTTTTGAAGAATCAGTTGGACGATCTCCACCAACTAGGTTTTTTATCATTTCTTCTAATTTGTCAAAATATTCAAAGATAATAAAAGGATCAGCAGTTACAGCTTTTCTAGCTAGCTGCAGTTGTCCTACTTTATTAAATGCCTAGTTGCTTAATTTCAAACAATTGTATCATTCAAAGACAACATACCTGACTGTAATGTATACGCAAACGATCATTCTCTCAATTTTCTTAAATATGGTCAAGAATGTTTGTTCCAGAACTTGTGATAAAATCACACTTCTTTCCTTGCAAATATAGAGATATACACCATGCTCCATGTATGATTGCTTACAAATATGTTGTATGTATGTCTGTTATTGAAAAAAAATCTGTCCACTCTTAGCAAGCATTCACCTTTTCCATTCTCCTTGGTTTCATTCTTCTTTTGTTGTTGCAGCTTATTCCAGAGTAATTTCACATTCATGCCATACTTCTCAGCAGTATGTTTTATCTTAGCACCATCATTTATATCTTGAAGAGCTACTACAATAGTAGATTCATTCCATGTCTTTATATATATTTTGTAAACCATTACTAAATATTCATATTTAAGTACCTACTTAAATCTACATGTACACCTAGAAAAAAAAAGATATCATTGCCAAAAAGTATAGTTCCCAGAGCAGTTTCCACATTAAGCTCAAAGAACTAAGTACATATATATGCATTATTATAAATTGTGGGGCAAAAAATAAATTCATTTTTTACCCTCATGGGGCATAAAATGTAATATTCTTTGTTCATAATTTACCCCATTTGCGTTCAAAAAATGCCCCATCTTTGAACACCTCTCCTCGCTCTTCAAATTGTTTTATATTGCATAGGAATAGTTCAGCAGTTGAGTTACATCTCAAAATTCGTTTTCATCTCACTTTGGACCTTCAAATAGAAAATTCAACTTCAGAGCACATGTTTTGTGAAACTTGAAAATGTTTTCCGAAACTTGTTTTGGTATACCTATACATTAAGCAATGTCAAATTCTTATTTATTGGTAGATTTTTTTCATTCACATATACAATAAGCCTAATAAAAGTAGCTTCAAAATGAGACATAGAATGTTCAAATTGATTGTAATTTGTGTGAGTTATGGTAGACTCACTTTTTACCGCAAAAATAGAGGTTTCATCTCTTGCCCCGTTTGACTATATATCTAAATATATTTATGGCGGAATTAAAACCCAATCATTCAAATGTTCTAGGCCTTGTTAGAACATGGAAGTTAGCAACAATAACTTGGTTGCCATGTAGCTATTTAACTAATGATATCGTATTTCGAAGAAATACTATCCACGGAAACAAAATAATCTCTAGGTAAAATGCATTCATATTTAATATATAAAGTATGTTTCAATTACGCTATATTATCTCAATTACTCAAAAATAACTAGTTATCAATTCATTTTGTTCTAGGAATTTTGCACAGCGGAATGTTGCTCGGTGGAATTCTGCTAGTGAGGAATTTTACCCGGCGGAATTTTTCGCGTGGATTATTAATATCTAGGTTTAAATTGGTAAATTGTAAATTAAATGTTCTAAATGTGAGATGCAATTTACATGAATAGAAATCTTCTTTATTATTTTCGATAATCTAAGAAACAAACTTTATAATCGATATAATTTAACAGTTATTTCAATTGGTATTCATAATAACTGTAAGTATCATTGATACCAATTAAAATAATAATTTCCCTCTACGTTTAATTTGAGGTAAATTCCTTGTTCACGTCCCTATTTCATTTAGGGACGTGAACTAGGAACCGATCCAAATACCCCCAATTCCTAGTTCACGTCCCTAAATGATCTAAGGACGTGAACTAGGAAGGTGGTATTTGAATGAAGTATTATTTTGACATGTTGTCCAATCTCTACCTGACAGTTCAATATCGAGTCTATTCAAACAGCATAAGCGTCAAACATCTTCATTTGTTTGTTTTTCAAAAAGATATTGTTAACCTTGCTGAATTTCAAATATTCCTATTTGGTATTGCTAGTAGTTAAGTTACTAGATTTTCTGTCAATTAATATTTCTTAGCGCAATATAATTTAATCATATAAAAGGTACTTAAATTTAAGAAAAAATAATTCAAAAATACCCCCTCCTAGTTCACGTCCCATTATGTATTTGTAATGTGAACTGGGAAGGGTGTATTTACTATTGAAACACTAATAAAATGATTGAAATCAATGAATATTGTATGAAATATTGGTGAGGAAATGATAATGGTAGTAATGTGGAAACGATATGGCGGCAATATTGTAAATTTGTGTATTTTTTATATTGTGTATTTGTATATTGTGTATTTGTATATTGCTCAATGTTGTTCACAATATTCGCCCAACAATAGAAACAATTTTGCACCTATAAAAATTTCTTGATCGCACCACACTAAATGAAACCTTTCTCTATTATTTGCTAACCGAAGCAAAGGTCAAAGGCACATATCTACCATCAGAACCTCTAATATCTACTATCAGGATCTCTATTATCTACTATCAGAACCTCTATTATCAACTATCACACTTTCTAATATCTACCATCAGGATCTCTATTATCTACTATCACACTTTCTAATATCTACCATCAGGATCTCTATTATCTACTATCACACTTTCTAATATCT
Organism: Caprella mutica; assembly: GCA_947561585.1. Lineage (NCBI taxonomy): Eukaryota > Metazoa > Arthropoda > Malacostraca > Amphipoda > Caprellidae > Caprella > Caprella mutica. Next base: position 45,506 of record CANNZV010001579.1, on the reverse strand, counting down.
ACCTTCGGAATCTCTATTATCTAATATCAGATCCTGTAATATCTACTATCACAGTTTCTAATATCTACTATCAGGATCTCTAATATCTACTTTCACAGTTTCTAGTATCTACTATCATCAAGTACTGCTATTAGCAGCTACGTCTCTATGACGGGTTAAAATTTATGACAGATATTTAGGTTTCGACAAACATTCGTAGTCAAGTTAATCTACTTTGCTTACACCTACATTTAATTTAGCCATTGCCGAAATGAAACTAAAAATGCTATGCTACATAGAGAAATACCTTTAACACTTTGGGTAATGCCTTGCAGTCAATATTCGTGATGGTTATTGACATAAAATGTGTAGCAACGAATCACTCTGTGGCTTCCCGAGCTCTTTACTTGATTGTCATTTATTGATGAGTCCAGTGTACATATGTCGATATGATCAATAGTGTTTATTTTATTGTTATACCAAGACTAATAAATTATGCATTGGTTATTTGTTAACAAATCTCCTCACATTCATTCACCCACTGCTGCAATGAAAAACATTAGTCACTGAAAACACTAATCATTCATTTCAACATTAGTGAGGTCAGGGAAGAGAGTCACTTCTCAGTCTGGACATTGAAGTGACACTAGATATATTTAGGGAACCTTCACTTTATGATTTTATTTCAATTGGGGTTGTTTTTGGAAACAATGTTTAGTCATATATTTTCCACTACACAATCAAAAATTTCACAGTAGGTTTTGTGAATTTTGTTGGAATATTATTATAGGAAGTGGATACGAATATTTTGGTTGAAAATCGGCTAATTACGATGAAAAGATTCTGGATGTACCATATGTGGTACGCTCGATAGTTAAGGGTTGATACAGTTAAATTAAATAACTTACAGCTTCATAAATACACCTAATTATATGAGTAACTCCTTCATTAATAAACTTAATAGCAATAAAGATTCTAAATAATTTTGAGTAGCCAATGTTCCACACAGTAACCAATGGCAACTAGAAAACTGCTGCAATATATGCGTACAATTTCTAACAGTGATCACTTAATTAGAATGATAATTATTCTAACTAAGTCAATAGTGTTAATTTTAAAGAAAGGACAAGATATCAATTATTCAAACAGTCTTTGTTGAAATGCACGAGTTACTATAAATAGACCCACAGTTAAATAGTAATGTCAATAATAATCTTAACCATTAAGTAACTAATCCAGAGTTTTATTGTGTGAGTAGGTATAGCACACAATGGAAAGACCTGCCTACACATCGATTGACTCTGCTAATGACTTTTCTTTGCTAGACCAATCATAATTAAGTCAATAGAAAGTAATTATGAGAGTCTGTTGGTGGCTATAGAACGGAGTTATTGACTATTAAAATAATGACTGAAGTATATGACGGAGAACTGATACTCAGTTTGGTTATTCTTTTAAAATGCTTCATTGTTCGGTTAGATGTTATGCTAAACCATTCATTTCATATAATTCTAACCAAAAGAATTCATTTCGATCTGTGGGTCCCGCATTTTTGTACTGTGTATTAGTATATAGGATATTTTATAAATATATGAATTAAGAATATTGAAACAATTCACCGTGTATTGGTAGTAGAATGTGAAGTACAGGAATGATAAAATATTTCCTTAGATCAAATTCAAATTCACTTGGATCAAATATTATTTAATACGGATCAACTAGAACTGTAAAAGGTATAGATCTATATTATATTTAAATGTAAGTACATATTAAGAATACATATGCACTGATTACACAAAAAATATTCTTATCACTCAAAAGCCAAAATATAAATATAATTTTTTCAATCTATACTAATAATTTCCCACGTGTGTTTATTCATTCATTTATTTATTTGGAGTCCGCTTTTATTCGACGGGTATTGAACATGAAGAATGTAACTATGATACGCACGGGAATATATTAACTTGGTATATAAATTGTTTTTATTCTATTTTTGTGTGTATTTTATCTATAAAATAAAGTGTCAGCTTATGCAGAAAAATACATTTTAATTGAGTTAACTGAAAAAACCTAATAACGGGTAATAAATTGGTATTGAAGACCCGTTATTTTTAACGGGCAAATACACTAGTTATTAATGTTATCGTGATGCGCAGCCTTGATAATGTCACAAATTATTAGTTTTTCCTTTTAATATGTGTTTCTTTTTAAAGGTCCTCTCCACTCTAAATTGAAAAAAAATCTAGAATTGCTTTAAATTTGTAGAGCTAAGGTTATAGACTCAGTGTGTCAACTGGACCACTGTAATTGAATCTACATGTTCATCATTCTGTTTTATATTTTTCTAGTACAATAAAATACATAATATTGGTACCATAGATACGTAATAGATACAGTGCTATGCAAATTATTTAGGACACTGGGGAAATAATACAATTATTTGCTAAATTGAAATTTCTACAAAAACACGTCAATGGTACCAAAGATGGTATAATTAATAGGAGATATGACCTCAGTCTGCTTTTTCAAGCTTCTGAACATGATTTGACATGTATTTGACCAAAATAGAACACATTTTAGCCAGTTATTTATCATGAAACCAGTCTAAAACCTCTAGTTCACTTTCTTCAAAGAATGTGTGCCTTTTAAGTGAAGTATGGTATGGTGTGAAATCCTGCTGAAAAATGCCGTCTCCACCAGGAAAGTCCCTTCTTATCGTAGGAAGCAAGTGAGTCTCCAAAACAGCCTCACAAGTGTTAGTGTAGAGGGCAAGGTGAACAGTGATGAATACAATGCTATTTGGAGACTGTAAAAATCTGCATTGGTCAAAGAAAACCACACGAAGATACAATGGTTCTTGTTAAAGTTAGGGCGATTTTAATTTCGCAACCACTTTTTCCTACTCATGCTGTATAATATACGTATAATATGCATTATTTTTTCCCCTTCTTGACGTTACCATATCTATTAAATTAAAATAAACTCTCTTGCTTGGTTCTAATATGTGCAGGTGAGAGTTATTTGCTAAAGACTTATTTATGTTTTATGTTGTGACAAATTGATAATTGGATAGTAGTTAGTACATTAATTATAATAGTTAGTACATTAATAATAGTTAGTACAGTAATAATAGTTAGTACATTAATAATAGTTAGTACATTAATAGTAGTTAGTACATTAATAATAGTTAGTACATTAATAATAGTTAGTACATTAATAATAGTTAGTACATTAATAATAGTTAGTACATTAATAATAGGTAGTACATGAATAATAGGTAGTACATCAATAATAGTTAATACATTAATAATAGTTAGTACATTAATAATAGTTAATACATTAATAATAGTTAGTACATTAATAATAGTTAGTACATTAATAATAGTTAGTACATTAATAATAGTTAGTACATTAATAATAGTTAGTACATTAATAATAGTTAGTACATTAATAATAGTTAGTACATTAATAATAGTTAGTACATTAATAATAGTTAATACATTAATAATAGTTAGTACATAAATAATAGTTAGTACATTAATAATAGTTAATACATTAATAATAGTTAGTACATTAATAATAGTTAGTACATTAATAATAGTTAGTACATTAATAATAGTTAATACATTAATAATAGTTAGTACATTAATAATAGTTAGTACATTAATAATAGTTAGTACATTAATAATAGTTAGTACATTAATAATAGTTAATACATTAATAATAGTTAGTACATTAATAATAGTTAGTACATTAATAATAGTTAGTACATTAATAATAGTTTTCACATTAAATAGCAGTTAGTACATTAATAATAGTTAGTACATTAAAAATAGGTAGTACATTAATAATAGTTAGTACATTAATAATAGTTAGTACATTAATAATAGTTAATACATTAATAATAGTTAGTACATTAATAATAGTTAGTACATTAATAATAGTTAATACATTAATAATAGTTAGTACATTAATAATAGTTAGTACATTAATAATAGTTAATACATTAATAATAGTTAGTACATTAAAAATAGGTAGTACATTAATAATAGTTAGTACATTAATAATAGTTAGTACATTAATAATAGTTAGTACATTAATAATAGTTAATACATTAATAATAGTTAGTACATTAATAATAGTTAGTACATTAATAATAGTTAATACATTAATAATAGTTAGTACATTAATAATAGTTAATACATTAATAATAGTTAGTACATTAATAATAGTTAGTACATTAATAATAGTTAATACATTAATAATAGGTAGTACATTAATAATAGTTAGTACATTAATAATAGTTAATACACTTAATAATAGTTTTCACATTAAATAGCAGTTAGTACATTAATAATAGGTAGTACATTAATAATAGTTAGTACATTAATAATAGGTAGTACATTAATAATAGTTAGTACATTAATAATAGTTAGTATAATAATAGTTTTCACAGTAAATACCAGCTTACACATTAAGTTTTCAACCAATTAATTACTCCTTATTCCATTTTATCAACTTCACAAGCTTTTACTTTTTACAAAAGTTCTCTAATGCTAATAATGTTTTCACTCTATCATTGCAGACAATAACGATAAATGTTACAGAGAGTTGATAACATTATTATTCTGTCATTTTGAATTAGTGAAAGTGCTTAGGTTTTGCATCGCAAAGTCTTTACTTCATTGTCAGTAATTAGTAAGATGAGTACAGCACTGGAGAGGAGGAGAGATGTGCCCCCCTCCACCCCCTTCTACACTCTCCCCCCTCGGAAAACATCAGCACAGATTATAAGGGAGGCGAGGAACGACATCAACATACGGGGCATGAAACCAGCACAGGAGGCAAATGGAGGCACAGGTGAGAGAAATGGAGGGACAGGTGAGAGAAATGGAGGGGCAGGTGAGAGAATTGGAGGGGCAGGTGAGAGAATTGAAGGGGCAGGTGAGAGAATTGGAGGGGCAGGTGAGAGAATTGGAGGGGCAGGTGAGAGAAATGGAGGGGCAGGTGAGAGAATTGGAGGGGCAGGTGAGAGAAATGGAGGGACAGGTGAGAGAAATGGAGTGATAGGTGAGAGAAATGGAGAGGCAGGTGAGAGAAATAGAGGGGCAGGTGAGAGAATTGGAGGGGCAGGTGAGAGAAATGGATAGGCAGGTGAGAGAATTGGAGGGGCAGGTGAGAGAATTGGAGGGGCAGGTGAGAGAATTGGAGGGGCAGGTGAGAGAATTGGAGGGGCAGGTGAGAGAATTGGAGGGGCAGGTGAGAGAAATGGAGTGGCAGGTGAGAGAATTGGAGGGGCAGGTGAGAGAATTGGAGGGGCAGGTGAGAGAATTGGAGGGGCAGGTGAGAGAAATGGAGGGGCAGGTGAGAGAATTGGAGGAGCAGGTGAGAGAATTGGAGGGGCAGGTGAGAGAAATGGAGGGGCAGGTGAGAGAATTGGAGGGACAGGTGAGAGAAATGGAGGTGCAGGTGAGAGAAATGGAGGGGCAGGTGAGAGAAATGGAGGGGCAGGTGAGAGAATTGGAGGGACAGGTGAGAGAATTGGAGGGGCAGGTGAGAGAATTGGAGGGGCAGGTGAGAGAAATGGAGAGGACAGGTGAGAGAAATGGAGGGACAGGTGAGAGAAATGGAGGGGCAGGTGAGAGAATTGGAGGGACAGGTGAGAGAATTGGAGGGGCAGGTGAGAGAATTGGAGGGGCAGGTGAGAGAAATGGAGAGGACAGGTGAGAGAAATGGAGGGACAGGTGAGAGAAATGGAGGGGCATGTATGTTCGGGTCCCTGGGGGGGGGAGTGTTTCTTGCCTGGCAGGCATTTCTTTCTTTCCATATTCATATTCAATTTTTCCAGTATTTAAGTTCTTTCTTTCACATGGTAGCGTGGTTATTAATTAGTGCCGAGCGGGCTTTTATTTACGTGAGTTACGATTCTTCCTAGAAAGAATAATCAATTTGTTTAATTTACTGTTTACGTTACTTGTCAATAATAATCATTAATTCCACCACTTCATTAAATAACATCAAATCAAATATCGTACCAAAATAACAAGGTTAAATGAAACACAGTCATAGTTTAAATTAGGTGTACTCTAATTAACTAATCGATCAGACAAAAGGTTCGAGAAATAGTAAATCCTACATATACATCGTACATTTAATTCAATTAATCAAATATCTACCTATGGAGGAGTTTAACTTACAACATGGGTCAATCGTTGGAGGTTGAGAGTATACTTTTCACAAACAAACACTGACACAATCTCTGAGGAAATACGGATGTGGTTACTGAATTTCTAATGGAGTTGATGCGGCTGGAAACTCTTCGGAACCACTGTACTAGTACTACACTACGTGCCACACTTTTGTGCAGATCACAAATTTTGGGATAAAATGAGTAAAAATCAATGAAATAAAATGAAATTTGCAGTTAATATGGAAACCCTCACTAGGAGGTTATGTATAAAATTTGAAGGTAATCCGTTGTTTATTAACCGAGTATGATCAATTTTTACATTATTTAACCGTGCTACGCTCTTGTGTTTGTTGTCTTCACATTTTTAAATATCGAAAATGAGTCGCCGCCCGTGTCTTTCTGACTCTGAAAAGAGTAAGATAGTATCCATGCTGGCTGAGGGACATGATGCAAAGTCTATTTCCACTGAAATCGGTCGTGACCCACGTACAGTGAAGAAATTTATTGATGATCCCATGAGGAAGGTCACTCGTAAGGATAAGGGTAAATGGAAAGTAGCAACCAGGCGGAACTTGTCCAGGATCAAGAGGGAACTCAAGAGGAACTCCACTGCCACAAGTGGGGAAATTTTCAAGAGTGCAGGTATGGAGGAAGTCCCCAAAACCACTCGTTGCAGTATCTTGAGAAGTATGGCTTCTCATGTTTCACCCGTTATCAGGCCTCCTTTGAAGGAGTCACACAAGAAAGCAAGAGTTTCTTGGGCTGAGAAGTATCTCAAGACAGACTTCCAGACTGTGCTCTTCACTGATGAGATGCGAGCGACTCTTGACGGCCCTGACGGTTGGGCAAAGTCATGGACTGCCCATGGCTCTTCTCGTCCTCAGAGGATTCGTCGTCAACAAGGAGGAGGAGGTGTTATGATGTGGGCTGGAATACTTGGAGACAGATTGGTGGGACCCTTCCGTGTACCAGAGGGCGTTAAAATCACGTCAGCTAATTATATTAGCTTTTTGAAGAACAATTTTGTTCCGTGGCTGAAGAGGCAACAAGCTGCAGTCAAGAAAAAGATCATTTTCATGCATGATAACGCCCCGTCCCATGCAGCTACAGCCACCCGCAGTTACCTGGAAACTCTTAAGTTCTCGGATGATAAATTGATGGTCTGGCCCAGCCTCTCACCGGATTTAAATCCAATTGAAAACCTCTGGTCCATATTAAAACAAAAGTTGTATGCGGGAGGACGTCAATTCACAAACAAGGAGGACCTCTGGAGGGAAATTGAGAAAATCTGTGAGAAGATAACACCAGATACTAAAAATAAGTTGACTAGCTCCATGGATAGACGTCTTTTGAGGGTCGTTGACAAGAGGGGAGGTTTTACTGGGTATTAATAATTAAAATGCAGTTTTTGTTATAATTTCATTAATTTTGTATTTTCGAAGTAATTAAATTTGCACTCTTGTAGCTCCTGCATATAAATAACACTTTTTGAGTTAAATAAAATTATTTTTGAACGTTATATAAGCACTTTTATCCTCCTGCACAAGAGCGTGGTACTCTGAAATTATACCTTTTTAGGAAAAATCCTTGTCAATTCACCAATAAGTATCACAGGCATTTGAAATTTCTTGGCATGTTACATCTGTATTGGACAAGTGTCTACTGAAAATTTCAATGGATTTGGTTGAGTTATACTCATTTACAGCAAAATGTGTGATCTGCACAAAAGTGTGGCACGTAGTGTAGTATTGGGAACGGCTGAAGTCCTCCACTAGAACTTTGTTAATTGACGTGGACGAAAAATCGTGAAAATCTCGGTACGATGATGGTGACTCTGGCTTCAGACTCCTACTGCTTATTGAATGTCTGTTCTGCAACATGAGAAGTAGTTCTGCAACGTCAGAAGTTATTCTGCAATAGACTTCAGTTCTTGGCTCCCACATCCTGTCTCATTTGGCTTCGACTCTGCCGTAAAGATACAACCTCTGCTGCCGGGATCCATTGAATTGCAAGATTCAGTCACTTGCAAAGGATCCTATCTCCACCACTATGACGGGCGGAGATCTTCATCGACTAAGTCCTGCGATGGTCACCTAAGGCTGGGGTGAGAGAAGACTTCACCCCGCCGGGGTCTTTTCCAGACCGGTAAACTACTTAAGACACTCTTGTAAGCAGAGAGTGACGACAGACAGAGTAGGACTCCCTCATAATCTCAATCCACCGCTTATATTTATACTCCCCAGATTCATCTAAAACTCCACCCAAATCCAAACGTAAGATGCCGCTGATCTCACTTCTCCAATTCCGATTGGTGTTCAACTCTCCTGTAGGCTGCCCCTAATTCTACTCTCAACTAGTAGAAACTGACCAATTCAAAATTAACTCCTCCTATATTTCCGACTAAACTAATTACTTTCTCACAGAAAAGAAACAGCATCAGAGAGAAAACAGTAGGTGGTTAATTACCCTCACCAAATGCATTACATGTAACAGAGTTTGAAAGTCTTATTAACTCTCCTAAAGCAATAAATATTATTGTCAAACAACCATTCTAAAACCACAAACATTTGAGCAGAAGGGAAATATCCAATGACACTGTTTTATTTCAAAGTCACAAAATAATTAACTTCAAATAACAAACTGGTCTGAAGATTTTATAACTACCAGTATACAGGCAGGTGAGAGAAATGGAGGGGCAGGTGAGAGAAATGGAGGAGCAGGTGAGAGAAATGGAGGGACAGGTGAGAGAAATGGAGGGGCAGGTGAGAGAAATGGAGGGACAGGTGAGAGAAATGGAGGGGCAGGTGAGAGAAATGGAGGGACAGGTGAGAGAAATGGAGGGACAGGTGAGAGAATTGGAGGGGCAGGTGAGAGAATTGGAGGGGCAGGTGAGAGAGATGAGAGAAGGGTGAGGTAAATAAGAGCTAAGTGTGAGAGTACTGTCCAATGCTAAATAATTACCTGTAAGAATCTAGTTTCGATACCAGAAACTGACAGTCTAGTACTCAGTTTATTTCACATAATACTTCATTGCAATGTTCACAATAATGACAGCAATGTTGCTATCAGGTACCAGCACCAGCATGCTGTCCTCAGTGAGTGCTCGCACCAGCGTGAGGACAGTCAACACCAGCAGACCCTTCACACCACGAGCTAAGGAGAGGACTCTATTCGGAAAATCGGCGGGGGTGCGGGGGGAGAGGCCCCCTAGTTCTTTCACGTGAGTTTATACACCCCCCCCCCTAGTTCATGCCCACCCACTAGTGGGATAGTAATTTCTGCAGCTCTAACTCTATGGGTAGACGTGCCCTTTGTTTCCTGGTCCTCTACCCCTTGTATAGTTAGGCAGAGAAAAGAGAAGTGATGCCAACATTGAAACACTATAAAATAATATTCATGCACATTATTAATTATTTCTACTGCAGATAATTAGGAGTACCTGAGCAATCAAAAAGGCAGTTTCATCTCAAAGTAACTATTCTTAATTAACAGTTCATTGATAATAATATAGTTTATTGACAATCATATAATCTCTTGGAAACTAGCGGAGTTATTAACTCTAGGGAGTTACAGACTCATATTTCACTTACTTTGCATTGCACTACCAGTGTGCAATTAACTACCATTTATTCAGAGTAAGTAACTACCATCACTGTAACAAAAACTGATGAAAACTGTTATTAAGATAAATATTTTTAAAATGAAGCCAATTTTAAATGATCAATTATCAAGTGAAGATATATTAAAGAAAATTAAATCCCCGCGTGAGAATTGAACCCTTAACATCCGGCACACTGGTCACATACACCTGTGTGTGTGTGTGTGACAGTTCTGGTCACATACACCTGTGTGTGTGTGTGTGACAGTTCTGGTCACATACACCTGTGTGTGTGTGTGTGACAGTTCTGGTCACATACACCTGTGTGTGTGACAGTACTGGTCACATACACCTGTGTGTGACAGTACTGGTCACATACACCTGCATGTGACAGTACTGGTCACATACACCTGTGTGTGTGACAGTAATGGTCACATACATCTGCGTGTGACAGTACTGGTCACATACACCTGTGTGTGTGACAGTACTGGTCACATACACCTGTGTGTGACAGTACTGGTCACATACACCTGCGTGTGACAGTACTGGTCACATACACCTGTGTGTGTGACAGTAATGGTCACATACATCTGCGCGTGACAGTACTGGTCACATACACCTGTGTGTGTGACAATACTGGTCACATACATCTGCGTGTGACAGTACTGGTCACATACACCTGTGTGTGACAGTACTGGTCACATACACCTGTGTGTGTGACAGTACTGGTCACATACACCTGCGTGTGACAGTACTGGTCACATACACCTGTGTGTGTGACAGTACTGGTCACATACACCTGCGTGTGACAGTACTGGTCACATACACCTGTGTGTGTGACAGTACTGGTCACATACATCTGCGTGTGACAGTACTGGTCACATACACCTGTGTGTGTGACAGTACTGGTCACATACATCTGCGTGTGACAGTACTGGTCACATACACCTGCATGTGACAGTACTGGTCACATACACCTGCATGTGACAGTACTGGTCACATACACCTGCGTGTGACAGTACTGGTCACATACACCTGCGTGTGTCAGTACTGGTCACATACAAAGTGATCGTTTAAATCACCCCTAACTAATAGGGTTTATTCATGCACCTATCAATGTGAGGCAAAAATATTGACTCCATTGTAAGTTATTATTAATAGTCTCTACGTGTCTTCTATTTATCCATTGGCTTTTATGATAGTATTTTAAGTGTTAATTCATTAGTTAGGACTACTCATCGACTTACTAACCTATACATAGGAATATAACCGTTACTTTATTTTTTGGTTAAATTTGTATCTACATTGAGAATTTTTTTTTTTTCAATTGTTTCAACTCTGTTTGCAGTTTGTCTCCTCTTCATTTCGACCCGAGTGAGTTGGGGCCCAGACCTTCGGCGGGTATAACCCTCATCACCATCACACAGACCCCTAATGAGGAGCAGGTGAGAAAACACTTGCAGAGAAATTTACCACGTGTTAATTTAGGGTTTAGACAATGCAGTAAAGAGTTATTAATATCACTACACTCCACAACAGGAACCTAAGCCACGTCCAGTGCGACTACCTTCTCTGGGGGGTGTTGCTGTTGCCAACAGACAGCAGTTGTTTGGACACAGTAGAACACACAGCCTCAGTGACTGTGAGTGCTGAAAATGATATTATTCATTGAGTTGACAAGTAACAGATTAGTGAATAGTTACTTTATGAAAGAGTCTACTGATTTTATTACACAGCATCACTATACTCTCTTTCTCAGCTCTAAATGCAGTACCTGAAGAAGCTGAACCAGAAGAAGGACCTCTAACAAGTCTGACACACACCCCCACAACCATAAAGGTACATTACTTTTAAGACAACATGTGTGATTGTATGTATGTCCTCTTTCAAATGATGTGTTTTGCGTGTTGTTGTTTTTTGAGATAATTTCCTTATGTATCCTTATGTATCAGAGCACATGTGCAGTGTATACGTGTCTATTAATTAAACACTATTATGACTTTTTTATTTAAAAAATATATTTTTCACTGTTCAATATGTTTTTTGATAAATATTACAGGAATATCACACTCAAATTAATTCTAGGCATTAAGCGTTAATTTATCTAACAGAGGTATACAATTAGAACTGATCATACGAGTAATGCAGCTTTGAGTGCTTGGTGCACATCAACACAATTATCAAATGTTACAGAATACATTTCATGAACGTACAAGATAGTATTAATTTAACACATTGATGTATAAAAAATATTTTGGTTATTAATTGAATGTGTGTAAGTTTAAGATAAGCTAGGTTTCAAACCTGAATATTGTTATTCCAAGAATTTAAATCACCATTATTTGAAAAAAACCTACAACATTACAAATAAAATTGAAGTTTGACTGAATAGACTACTTGCACTGAGTAAGAATGTGTTTGAGTGTTTACTGAGGAAGTCATGGGGGTAGATTGCGTGACAGTCCTTCATGCCGTGACTCGTTGTGACCTTTTGAGGAGGGAAATGACTACTGAAGCAAACCAGAGTCACTTATTACGCATGCAGTTGTGTGAATTGGAAGCAGCTTACAGAGAAGTAACTAGGAGGAAGAACTAATTCCTTGGCACTGGAGCATGTCATCGGGCAGTGACATTATGACGGATAATGGTGGTTTAGATCCATTTTGGTTTGTGGCTAAGAGTATGTAAGAATTAGCTGAATCAAATAGAGTAAGACTTTAAAATGTAGGGAGTCTAATGGAGAGTAATTAATTTTTTCTTTGCACAAATCCGAAACATACTATAATATTATTAACAATCTTGAATACTCGCCAGAATCCCACCCTCACCCCCAACGAAGACATCTTCAACTCGCCAGGCTTCCAGAAACTTCTTCAGCAGAATGATCTGGAGGTTTGTGACCTGGATGCTTCTTCTGGCTCAGCCACTGCTGTTCGTAGACATTCCTTACAGAATGAAGATAACAAAGATTTGGGGACGAGAAAGTTCTCAGGACCTCAACCATCCAGATTTAACAGTTGGAAGGAGCGCACAGCTTCTATGGACGCGGTAATTAGCATCAAGTTCATTTTCAATTCCCAATAAACATGCACTCTTTGTGTACGCGTTTTGAATTCATAATAACTCAGAACTTTACTTCGGAACTACCTATCACCTTTCCTTGTATCACATATCAAAGGAACGAACAACTAATTAATTGATCATTTTTAATCTAGTTTCCAAGATCTTCGAGTTTGGATTCATGTCATGGTAGCAGCATCGTGATGAAGAGACCAGGAGTTGACAGACCTTGGCACCACGCTGTGGACAACTCTCCTCTCTATCATTCAGATTCTGTTGAGGAGGAGAGCCATAAATCCTCTGTAAAAATCAGTGACGCCCCCGTTCCAGACGAAGTATACCAAAGTCTCTACTATGAAGAAAAAGTGGCTCCGATGCTCGATGAGATTACTAGAGCCGTCAACCTCGGTTAGTGACTGTCTACCACACCATTCAATGTTTATAAAAATTGCAACATAAATTGTTCATATTTGTATGAATCATTATAACGATGAATAAATGTATTGAATGAATTTAATTAAAAACTGGTCAGTAGGAAAGATTTGTCATTTATCGAATATTGTTAAATCCAGATTATCTCTTTATTGAATGCTCTACTTATTTAATCAGGAGTATCAGACCCTGTTCTCTCTGAATTGGTTGACAAGCTTTACACTCTTTTGGAGTCTTCAAATTTATTGGGAAGAAACTTTAGATACAGAAGTGCGGTGCTTAGGACAGTCTTCAAGATGGTGGATAGAGAGCATGGACAATTACTGGCTTCGTTAGCTAGAATTATGTTGGCGGTGAGTTAAATATTCAATATAATTGAGGTTTTTCACTTTACCTGGAGTTAGCATCAAATGGTAAATTATTGTCTAGTAATTACTATTGATTTTATTATAATTAATAACATTTCATCAATAACGCTGTTATTTCTTTTTCAGTTACGAGTTAGTGGCACTAATCTAACATCGGTGTGCAAACTAGTGTTCAAAGTCACTAGGGACGATACCAATGACCACTTATTCATGTCTGGAACACTTCTGGGTCTCCTACTAGAGGCTATAGGAAGGGTATCACCGTTAGATGTGAGACTTATAATAAAATGACATAATTGTATATGTACTATTTCTTCCCCAAGATTTTGTTCTAGCCCTAAATGATTTCCTGTTCTTGGTAACAGAGTGCCGAGGCAGCAGTGTATGGGTATGGTGCTCTCAAATTCCTTACGATGAACAGTGCTCTGTGCAACAGACTGCTCAGTAGGGGTGTGCTGGAACTGCTGACTCTGCATATGATGCTTATCGTTAATGAGGTGATCTATGTTACAATTGGATTGATATATGAGTGAGTGATTACTGGTTGAATTAGAAAGTTTTAACATTTCGCTATAATGTAACAGGTTGAGGAGAAAGGAAACGTTCCTCAGCAAACTGCATACGCACTCGTTCAGCTCACAGCGACATTGCGTCACGTCAGTAGCTGTGAGAGAACTTTTCCAAAGTTACTTGAAGCCGGGGCAGTGACGCAGGTGTGCAGACTACTGCCTGCCTTTAAAGAAGACGCTGATGTGACCGCTAATCTGGCAAGAATTCTAAGGTGGATCACTGTTATAAATATATAGAACTACTAAATTTCAATATATATGATATAGTAATCCAACAAGTTTTAGTATCAGAGACATCAATTTTCAAAATTCATTCATACATGTATTAGTTTTAGTGTATAAGTGTACGTATTCATACATTTAAATCTTCAAAGATTAGTAAAAATATAAAATAAATCCAATGTGATGTAGAACCAAACTTTTGTCCACTCCACAGCATAATATCTACACAGCCAGAATGTTGCGAATGTGCAGCCTCTCACCCGGCAACACTACCAGCCTGTGTATCACTCCTCAACACCCACTGCAAACACCCTGCCATCGTGGTGAGGCTGGCTTATGCCCTAGGTAACATGATGGCTAGGGATGACGACTCCAGATACGAAGTGAGTATCAACATTGACGACACAGTCTAAGATTCTAAACTTGTTCTTCTGTCTGTGACAATGTACTTACGTGATTCTTATTGCAGTTATCAAAAGTGCCTAACTTCATAGAGACGATGCTGTCGCTACTCACTGAGTACCTGAAGCAGGACAGAGAGAGCCAGGCGGTGCCTGATCCAGTTAGCTCCACTAACGCCTCAGCTGAGGATGTCATGGTGAAGGTAGGTCTTCATATTGCCTAAGACTGCAAGCAGGTATATAAAATAATTACATTTGATTGAATTACACCTAATATGATATAATTTACTTTCACTTGCAGGTTGTTCGCGTCTTAGCAAACGTAGCTGTAGATCCTCGAGTTGGTCCTGTTTTGGCGCGTTCCACAACCTGCCATTCTCTTCTTATTTCGCTCCTGCAGCACAAAAGTATTACTGAGAGCGAAGAATTGGTGCTCTCCTGCTTTGCCACTCTCAATAACCTGACTTTCTACAGTCGAAGAGGACCCGCTAGTTCTGCCCACACAGAACTTGCACAGTGTATGTTACAACTACAAAAATTTAGTAATAGACTAATTACGTAATATACGAGTAATTTTTAAATCATGAATTAATTGAATTTAAAATACAATATAGAAAAAATTATATAATTCAGAAAAGGTTTTAAATCTTCTTAAGGAAACTTCTTTCATTATTTCTACAAAATATGCAGGCTACCAAAATATCAAAATTTAATTATAATTATAAGAAACCTAATCTGAAGTTACAGTGAAATTATATTCAGGGTTAATGAGATATTAGATCGGATCACAAACAATATCGAATGGTAAATTTCTGGAGATTAAAAAATCACCAATTAGGTATATCAATTTCACTCATTTATAGAATTTTATTGAATCCTGTGTCCAATAGCATCTTAAGCCTTAACAAATAGCTATCAAAGATATCAAACTCACTATTTCAACAGAATAACTGACTGACCTGTGTTTAAACTCTAGGTCTGTGCGAGATGGTTCCAATGGATCATGTGGAGGGTCTGATCGAAGCGGTGAGAGTCTTCGGCAACCTTACCCACTTCAAGGAAGTGAGGGACATTTTAACAAAGAACCAAGGTAAGGGACTCCAAACAATCTTTGAATATAATATCAGTTTAAGAAAAACATGTAAAGTATGTAATAAGAATTATATTTATAGATAAATAATTACACCGTAGATTCTGTTTTACAGTTGTAGAAGTTCTTGTTGAAATGTTGGACTGTGATTCGAGAGAACTTGTGTACGTCTGTTCTGGAGTCCTAGTGAATGTTATGAGTGACGCATCCAGAAGGAACATCTTCCAACAAGAAAACGGAGTCCTAAGGTTTGTTGTCAAAAATCAAAAGGATATCAAGTCAATAAAATGAAAATTATAGTTGGAACTTATATTAATGGTGTTTAAGTTTATAATCTTTTAAAAGGATGGTTGAGGTTCTCCAGTACTTTGGAGTGGGAGATTGGCAGCTGTGTACCTTAGCGTGTCAAGTTCTTTGGAATTACTGTGCCTCAGCGGACAATGTTCACTCTGCTCTAGGGTCACAGGAGTGCAGCAGACTAGTGGCCATTTTGGATGCTCTCCTCGGTAAACTGAAAACACTTTCTTTTCTTCAGTTTTAAACAATAAAACATTTTTAAAATTTGAAATCCCTATCATAGTCAGACAGAATGTTTGAATAACTTTCTATCTTCAAAAGTACATTTCAGTTAATCAAAATTAACAAAAATAATAGTTACCGTTCATTTTTAATTCTAAAGCACTATTTTCTTCAATACTTTTATTATTTAGGATCATTTATTCTGCGACACAGATTGGGAATTTAAAGTGAAAATCCTCTATCGAAAGTTTTGGGTCAAAAACCTGAACAACTATAACTGATAATGGTCCGTGAACATATACATATAATGATCGATCATTTATTGTTCAATTCTGTCAAGGATGTATACATTGTAATACTGTATTTCTCAAGAGTAATATAATAATTATAGGAAATTAACAAATTTCTAAAGATATAATCTCCTATGCACCTACAGAAGAAGGCTCTCACTACCTGGTAGAACCGGAAGAAGAAACAGAAGACCCGGAGGTGGAACTACTGATTCAACTGTACGAGGACTTCGCAAGAGTTGCTTCCAAACTATTGGATAGAATAGAGAATAGCAACGATAGTCTGCATGAAGTGACTGACACCAACTAACTACTCTTCTTTGGTAGCTCTCATATTCGGTTAAAAGCATATCACATTTAGTATTAGTTAGCTAATTAAAAATATCAAATTCATATTTTTATGAAAGATTTTATCGATGTTGGATATTTACCACTAAATAAGTACCAAGCTACATTTTGGCGAAAAAAAAATATATTGATTTAATTTTAACCAAGAGGCGAATATTCTATGAATAAAAGTATCTATCAATTAATATTATAAATGTATGGCAGTTTTTCACCGAATTGAACCTCAAACTTTATCACGCGACATAACAGTCTTATGGATTTCGAAAGCATTTCTAACTCAAAATTGGAAGTTTTTAGGATTTTGAATTAAACATTGAGTTTAAATTACACCTCGAAATTATGGACATTCAGTTGAGTATAAATATTTTAAAAAACCTTTTTAGTTCCGTAAGACCGTGCTATTTTCGGTGACTTTATAGCATCACTATATTTAAACATGAACAATAACATTAGTTCCACTAACCGCCCGCATTTTCTTTGCCAGAATAATAAATAATATTTATGCTAAGGTATAATCAGATGAAAATTATAAAAAAATGTAATAGAGTGTTCATTGGAAGAAGTTGCTTGCAGTTGAAAATAATCACCACACATCTTCTAGACTTCTAAAGTATCAATAGAATCTCACACAGAATGTATTATTAATTAATACACTCGAATTTTTATATCAATGTATAGATGAGAAACGTTAGTTATAGGTATCTAATTGAATACCTATTTCAACAAAATAGAAAAAAATCTACCGTCAATTTGCTAAGTGTTTTTCTAAGTTATTGGAATAAATAACAGCGCTATTGAAATTAAATTTCATAACAAAGATATGCGCCACAAATTTTTCCGTTACGAAGCTCGAGATATCGCCGTTGTGACGTTAGTAACACATAAATGTAACTAATTAATATTTGCGTTATTTAACCACAATGACCAGGTGCTAGAAAGTAACTAAGCTATCTTCTATAATAGAGTGTTCCCTAGTGTACAGTCACGTTTATACTTTAGGTTTGAAAATAGAAACTCTTTCTATTACCTGCAAAGCACGACACCGTCCAGAAAAAGTGGCGATGATTAGCCACTCTAATACTCTAGCTTAAAAAGAATAACTTCTTCGACTAGCCATCTAAACGAAAAAACAAACACTTTTCCATCAGTGTTTTAAATCAAAGTGACAAAAAAAGAAAAGTTTCAATTTAGGGGCCACAAATTAGTGCACAACTATTGAAATAATTGATATTATGAACATATATTCATAATTTAAAATTTTGAAACAGATTGACTATATACATATTAATATTAGAGAAAAATTTATATATATATATTTAACATTGATTAGATATAAGTTTGTAACTCTTCTCATGACTTACTGCATGACAATAAGTATTTAATAACAATACTTTCTGCACAGTATTTACTCTTTACGAATTTTTAGCTTAGATTAGTTAGGCTCTGCTTGTGTAAATAGCTTTTTAATTCTAATGCTTAGAAATGTACATACAGAACTAGAGGTAATTATGGCAATTACTGGGAATACCGAGTAACCAGGTACCATTGCATTGGTGTATTCTAAAAGTACCAAAGGTAATAATTAGCTAAATGACTTGCATATTTATGTAATTGTATGTATATAGAATGATTGGAAATTATTTTATCAGAGCATTTATCAATTGAAAATCAAATATATCGTTCATACTAGAGAGAATTTTTCATTATCCCAACTAACATTCAATTGTTTAAGTATAATTACTAAAATTTATAGTGTGCACGCGATTTTTATTTTCTGTTCGTCTACTTTGGTGTTTTCAATTACGAGAAGTCTGTGCACAAATATGAATTAGATATCACTAAAGGCCTTGTTACACGGTGCGAGTAAACATGCGAGTTGGTCTAGCCAGTTACTGTAGTGCAGCTACTCGCACAGTGTGACCACATCAGTCGAGTAACTGTCATGGAAATTCAATGCTATGAACATTGAGCTACTGGCATGTGAGTACAGTGGGACAGCTGCTGTCCACTGTCACCACAGTAACTCGCACCGTGTAACAAGGCATTTATATTGAGTACTGCAACAGAAATCGCCTCAGATTTTTAAATACAATTTGTTCGGCCAGTTTAGAAAACCAGTGAAACTCCTGGGGATGTAGAGTTTACATCCCCAGGAGTAGCTAATTTGATTCATTAAGAGATTCAACGCTTTCTCAGGAATCATAGACATGTCGTTGACGTCAAAATTGAATCATATACAAGTGACGGGAAGATATATTAAGAAAGGAACGTGGCTCCTTGAACAAAGTCACCTACCACCGTCTGACGAAAGGGGCTGCACTCATATATGGAAAAGGAAGATGAAGATGTGATAGTTATAAGAGGCAGATGGGTTTGCTATCAAGCACTCATCGGTCCTCTGACTTCTCTCGCTGTACTGCGGTTGCTCAAGTTTACTCATGTTCATGGTATATTGGTTATGGTTTATATTTCATCAAACATCCAGCGCTATCATCTAAAGCTGATATCATTTAAAAATGATAAACATGTTGAAAATAAATTTCCCTTCACCACAGACAGTTCTAGGACAGAGAATATCAACATCACTAAGAGCTATTTTCTGTAGAAAATAACTTAAATTTCGTAAAATCATCTCAGACAGTACAAATGCACGCTTCCATTTCGAGCTGAAACCAAGTAAATTGGTGAAGAAGTGATGGAATATTAGTGAAATGATCTCTAAGAACAATCACTAAGGTAGTGACAATATGCTTTTAGCTTACAAATATAATATTGAGCATATTTGAAATAAAGCATATTCTTTTTATTAAAAATTTTTTCTTTCTATTTAAAGAATATTCTCTTTATTTAAAGAATATTCTTTTTATTAAAAGAACATTCTTTAATTATGAAACTTTTACCAAAAAAACAGTATTTTAAGATTTATATGTCTATATGGTTAACTCGAAAATACATTTTTGTTTATGACGCTGCTCTTGAAAACTAATGACATAGGTAGTGATATATTAATTGAATTATTTTTGATCTTACTCTTTTTTAGTTCTTTTCTAAATAATAGAATACTGAATTAGGTAAATTGAATAAAATATTTTGTCTATTCTGAAGTATTTGATATTTCTATTGGGGCTACCAATAATTTGAATAGATAAAGTTTTGTCTATCTTTTACTAGTCTTTAATGTTTAATCGTTCAAGTTATTTTATACGGTAAAAATGTTGTTTTATCACTATTTATTTGTTGAAAAAAGTGAATTTTTTTATTTATATTATTATGATTATAATTTTTTGTATTAATGTTTTATGACTCCAGTGGAAAAGGGGATTTACATCTTGGATACGACACGATTTTCTCACGAGGGAAACTGATCTAATCTTTATGATTGATTGGGAGAAGGAAAGTAGATAGGACTTCTTCAAAATCTGCTCGTTTATGTTTTACAGAATGTTGAAAATTCGAACAACTAAAAAACCACGAGTTACTTCTTTGCAGAAGGATTTTTCTTGAAAAAAATTGGACATATTTTGAGTTCAATTCAGCATTAATACTTTGAAGGGGTAAATGAAAGAAAGATGTAAAATAGGACATTGATGTATTCATTCATTCTCATAGATATTTTGCCTTAATAGTTAAATTCGTTACAAAGGTTTACAAAAAGGATGGAAAACTTAACAAGCAATAGAGACTTTTAAAGATGTTCAGCCTTAACGCTACCACCTTAAATTATCTTAATGGGTACACTTGTCAACAAAAACACACCGGAAGGAGACACAGATGGTTCCGATAAAAATACTCAAAAACAGAAGTTCAAATATCATAACTGAGCAGATTGATACTAAGATTTAGATTTTCCATTGGGTTGTGTAAAAGAGTTGAAATACATGATCACCTTCTATTCTTAAGAAATATGTTGAATGCCATCTCTTATTTCTAGTACAAACATTACAAATTTCTTTTAAAATGAATTTTCCAAGGAATTTGAATAAATTTGAAAATGGCCAAAGATGGGACCAAATAGTTCATTAGAAGCAAACTCACTAGTCTTAATTCACTCTTCACTTGGACGTTCTTTTCAAGATTCTGCACTTAATGCAAATTATCTCCTTATTTGTAAAAATAGAACATGATAAATCTCTTATCCAATACCTAGACAACAACAACAGCTCTTCACCTCAATACTTTCCTTAATTTTAGTCATCATATTCTACCGTTCCTATTCCAATTAATGTAGTAATTAATAGTAATTGCGATATAATACACCTATCATAGAAATACAGACTTATTTGTTCCTTCACAGCATGATAAATTCATTAACTCTTTCTAATGGATACATGCATTATCATTCTCTTGGTCTGTGACTGCACAACCTGCTGTTACCTGTCTGAAAGCAATGCTCTTCCCAAGGAAGAATCAAAGCAAAGACCAATTCCAGAGCATGCAATGCAAATCCTTCCGTTCGAGTTCTAGGAAATACTTGCCGCTAGAGTACAGTAACAAATTAGCAAGTTCCTTGCGTCCTTTCCGTGAGCATTTATCAACGATTGGGCCTTAAAATTAAAATCCTTGTAAACAGAACCAAACATATTAACAATCATCATTTGATAAATAAGAACTAAAGGAGATGCACTGTTTCTATACAGTGCCATTCATTCATCTCTAAGGCTAACAGTTGAACGCTATTGTCTCTGGCTACACAGGAAGTGTGATATACATATCAGTTTATATACAGAGTGATTACATACATAGTGGACAGTAACAAAGTTACACAGGTGTACCCATTAGTCTATTTACCTGCAGATAAAACTATCAAGTTATTAGTACATAAATATTTTAAATCATAGTGTAAATACCCGCATGAAATGAAGAAAGAAAAGACGTTTTCTTTCTGTAACAATATCATCATTGAAGTGAAGCTATGAGCTGGAGAAAGCTATTCAAAGTCTACAATGAAAAAAGAAGTCAATAATTAGTAGAAATTCGGTATCAGGAAAGTGTGCATCAAACGAAGCATCAATTAATTCAATTGGTATAGTAGTAATTTGATATCAAATTCACTTTGAAGCATGGATAGAACACTACAATTTACCTGACATGAAATAAAAGTTCCAACTATATAAAAAAAACTGCAAAGAAAATAAGGACAAAGAAGATTTCTAAATGTTCATCAACTAAATATTTACACAAATATACAAACAATATTTGAACTATTGCAGTTAAAAGATAAGGAGGTATTTGTAGAGCAAGTTGTACTATCAGTGCACTTTGAAGGTAGAGTAGAGACTATTTTAACTATTGGTAACGAAAAGGTCACACCCCATGGTAGGGTGGGACATACCTGAGGATGGGACACTCCTATGGAAGGAGTAGGACACAGTGAGAGGACAACCTACGGTGTAGTACCTACGGACCACACAATTAAACACCATATAGCTTTAGATTAGGATTAACATTTAAAAAGTCCAGAGACAATAGAAGATGAGGTATATTGTGCTATTGATAATTATCTCGATTCACTTAATATTAAGAGTAATAAGAAATAGTCTATGCAGTCACTTGTTACTGTGTTATTTTATTATATTTCATAGAGGATTTTTAAAGGGAGTCGCATTTTTACTATCGATTAAACTAAGTATTCCTGAGTTTTAATACTATAATGAATAATGTCTGGCTTCCATGCTGATTAAATTAAGTATTTCATATATTTTTAACACTACTCTCACATTGAAGCCAATTATAATAAGTATTTTGTATAATTTTATCACTAGTATTATTTCTAAGCCAATTATAACAAGTAATTTTTATAATTTTAACACTAGCCTCACTTTTAATCCGATTATAACAAGTAATTTTTAAAATTTTAACACTAGTCTGACTTTCAATCCGATTATAACAAGTAATTTTATAATTTTAACACTAGTCTCACTTTTAATCCGATTATAATAAGTAATTTTTATAATTTTAACACTAGTCTCACTTTTAATCCGATTATAATAAGTAATTTTTATAATTTTAACACTAGTCTCACTTTTAATCCGATTATAACAAGTAATTTTTAAAATTTTAACACTAGTCTGACTTTTAATCAGATTATAACAAGTAATTTTTATAATTTTAACACTAGTCTCACTTATAATCCGATTATAACAAGTAATTTTTTATAATTTTAACACTAGTCTCACTTATAATCCGATTATAACAAGTAATTTTTATAATTTTAACACTAGTCTCACTTTTAATCCGATTATAACAAGTAATTTTTATAATTTTAACACTAGTCTGACTTTTAATCTGATTATAACAAGTAATTTTTATAATTTGAACACTAGTCTCACTTATAATCCGATTATAATAGGTAATTCTGACAATTTTATTACTATAGCCTATTTTTGACATAAAATAAAATAGGATTCAACAATGTTAACATAACTTAATTTACGCCAGAATACAAGTCTATTTTACAACCTAAGCCATTACTAATAACGCCAATAGAAGAAGTCCTAGCGAATCATATTCTCTATTCTTAAGACGATACTAACCTTACTTGATCACGTTAAATATCACTCCTGATTTAAATTAAAACAAAGCCAATTGGTATCACAGAATATTCCACAGAGGAAGATATTTCTATATAATAATAAATTTTCAGCAAAACAAATTTCGATGTTGAAAAATAGACCATTCATTGTATGTTAACTTACCCCAGCACTTTAAAAAGGACTTTAAAGTGGAAGACTATCAAGTCAAGTTCTTTCATTTCGAGAGGTTTTACGTACAACAGTGTCGACATACTTAGTCATTTTCACAGGTTAATCAGAAGAGAAATTATTCGTAACAGTTACTCGTCTAGTTGAAAGTGATGAGTAACTAGGTAACTAGAAAGATATTTTAGTGACTCTTAGATTCAACACTAGAAAACCTAATCTAGTATCTATGCTGCATAGCCTAGTCAGAATATATGTTCATTACAACTTAATAAATATCGATATTATAGGAGGTATTTCAATTGTGCTTATATAAACCAGACACTGATCTATCTTTTGATTCATTAATCATGATAAAAACAATATTTGTACACGCAGAAGAGTGGGTAGAGAGTGAGAGGAGGTAAGTTACGAAGGTTCAACTCTATGGTAATACTAACTAATTGAGGTATTTCAAGCAGTGAGGTATACACGAGTAACTACAGTAAATAATAACAACTATTTCAGACTGAGCGGTAAGTTTCTTCATATCAAACCTCTTGTGTTTCAAGACAATTGCAAAGGAGAAACAACTATCACTATTGATTGTTGTTAGTAGTTATTTGGTTATACAGGGCTACCAATGACCATATAGTTACTTAAGGCGAATAACTTACTTAACTTACTGTACCTACTAAAGTAACTGAGCGGTTTCAAGGTAAGAATAATCTATGGCAATGCAGGAGCATTCTGACAACTAAGTTGTACATCTAAAGTACATTCTCAGGGAGAAACATGGTGGACACCATACCTTTCTCTCGTGGTTATTATCATCAATGATTAGAAAAAGAGTCGAGATTTCATTTTAGACCTCATCAAGCCTATCCAGTTTTCACGAAAATTAAGCTTCCTATTATTCACAATAAACATCAGAAATTTCTTTAGAATGGTTGCAATGTATGATTCTCTTCACTTATTTCCAGAAGCCTCAAAATATTTAAGGTAATTCAAAGAGTTTACAGAAATTGCGTGAGTGAAGTTACCATTGTTCCTGATGTGCTAACTGGTGCAAAAAGCTACCTGCCTTCAGTCACCTACTCCACGTGCATCGCAAAATGCCTGAGCTTTAGCTAGAATCGCTATACTATTATTTAGTCTAGAACTAAAAAGTTGGTGCGGTGTATACTTTTAAAGATAACTAGATAGATTTTCTCTACTAGCTTCAGCATTCAATTTCTAAATTGTATACAGGCATTAGATTTGACAGTAGAAACCATAGAGGCGTCTTGATGTTAATCCAATTACCAGAGAAACTAATGGACCTAACAAAGTTCAACTACTGGAGATAATACCCATGACACTAGTTATAGTAAATAGTATTCACTAGCAATAACATATATTTGGAAAAGTGAAGGAAACTATTGCTACTTGATAAAGACAAACTTCTAATTGAATAGAAGCACTGATGTAGATTGTAGAGAGGATACTGGTATAGTCTGCTTTAAGCTGAATATCTATAACATCATGAGTTTGCATATTGAGACACTATATAAATAGATAAAACATAAAAATAGCTCAAGCTACTATTTCAGTAATATAATTTAATGTAATACTTGGTGCATTCTATTTTATCCCTGAAAAGTGAGGTAGATGTTTAACATTAGATTGGAACCCGTTTGCAAGGGAGTGCGGTAGAGCAAAGTCAAAAGGCTTTGTACGGAGACACCTTTTGTACGAGTATATCTCTGCTGTCCCTTAACTAAATGATATGAGGTTCCTCAGTACTATTTCAACCCGTGGCGCGATAACACTCGCACAGACTTATTGTACAGCAGGCTGGAGAGAAGGCAAGGTGCTAGTCAGTAGATGGACGATGAGAAGGACCTGCTGGGGAATAGTGTTCATCATCCTTAGTGGAGTGCCGGGAGGTGGGAAGAGGCTGTCGAGGGAGGGAGGAGGAGCAATGCATGTAGTGTGCTCGCTGGGGTGGGGAAATGCGCTCTTCCATAGACTGTGGTGGTAGTGGAGGATAACTGTACAGAGGCTCATCTGATCCACCCGATGAGTGGCGTCTTCCTCTGCTAGAAGGTAACGTCGAGTAGGACTGAGAGTCGTAGTGCTGCGCCTTCAGGGGGATGATGTGGCTGGGACTTGAGCCACTCACCAGAACGCTTTGGTGCTGCATGGGATGACTTTTCGCAAAATTGGATGTGGTAGATGAACTGGATGAGGGGGCTGATAGGAGGGAGGGGTGATGAGGTGGTGGAATGGGTGGGGGAGGCAGTAGGTGTTGAGTAGCCTTAGCATGCGGGTGGTAAGAATTGACATGAGTCCACAGACTGTACTTGTTTCTGAATGGTTTCTGACAGTGAGGGCACGTGGCTTCTTCCTGTTGCGAATGCCGTATTTTGAGGTGTTTCTTGAGATTTGCACGGTTGCTGATGGATTTATGGCACACGGGGCAGGGACGAGCTTCGTATGGATTGTCTTCTGTAAGAGAAAAGAGAGCATCACCTCTGGTCTCAATACTTTACTCACCTCAAGAATGAATCTATGAGAGAGGCACATTCTATTTGCATTTATAGCGCCGAACTGAGAAAATTAGTGATTAGTTGGGAAATATCCTTCAGTCCATAAGAAGGAAAAAAACAGATAAATTGTAACTGAATCAATGGATTGGGTATGTTCCCATGCAATGAGATGATTGCTAAGTGAAGTGATGCCAACTGATTGTTAAGTTTGTGTTCCTAAGCTGTAATGCCTTTTTTTCAAAGTTGTGATTCAGTAGATTTCTAAAAGGGAAGTTTAAGGTCTGATTCTGAATCAAAGGCCAATAAATAAATATATATCGCTAAATAAATACAAGAAATCTCAGAGTAGCAAGGAGTTTCAATAACAAAGTCACCTACAATGTTCATGCATGCAAAAGAGCTACTCTGTGAATTCCACTATCAAGGAATGTGACGAAAAGAAACAAAATCACCGGTGATTGCACTCACAGATGGAAGAGGAAAATTAGGAGGTGATAGTAAATGAAGCCTACCGGAAAAAAAAGAGTATAACTTTAACTCTAGCTTCATTTTCTAAAGCTGCATATTGCATTCAGAAAATATACTAACATTAATTTAAATCGAACAGCACCAAGGTAATGAATAATAAATTAAAGTTAGATATTGGTTGACACGCATGAGTTTCCCAAAGTGGTCCCTAGACCAGAGTTTCCCAAAGTGGTCCCTAGACCAGAGTTTCCTAAAGTGGTCCCTAAACCAGAGTTTCCCAAAGTGGTCCCTAAACCAGAGTTTCCTAAAGTGATCTACTTTGTAATATATAGGTAATGGGTATTTTTATGGCTTGTGACCTTTTTAATTAGTTTTTATTTGGATTTATGATTTTGGGGGTTTGGTGGGGGGAATTTTTTCGTTTTAGGTTTATGAGGATGAACCGTATAATATCATCACAATAGTAGAACTGCGACGAGGGGTAGTGGGTTATTTATTTATTCGGTTGGTAACGGTTGGAAAGAAATGTTTGGGAACCACTGTACTAGACCATATATGTTCCAATATGTAATAATTTCCTGAAGGGGGTCAGTTATGTAAACTACGTAAACGGTTTACATATCAAAGGGGGTCAGTGAATTTTCAGTTTTAGGTTAGTGAGAAATGAAAGTCTGGGAACCACTGTTCTAGAAAGGAAGTGTTATTATATCTGAGAGTGGATCACATTTTTTTAATTTTAGTATGGTATTAAACGTCTGCTTTAGAACCAAAGGCTATATCGCTGAGGTCGAAAGAAAATTAAATACAAGGAACTAAAAGAAGAAGTCTTTGGCTCCATGAACAAAGTCACCTACCACAGTCGGTGACGATGCTCAGGAATCTAGAAAAGCTACTCAGTGAATGCAGTCACTTACCAAGGAATGTGACGAATAAGGACACAAGCACCAGTGGCTGCATTCACGTAAGGAAGAGGAAAATGAAGAGGTGATAGTAAATGAAGAATTCGAGTCTACCTAATACAAAAATCTAAGACCTCATAGTTGAAGAGCATAAACCTAGCGCTATCTTCTAAAACTGAAAGTAGAGTTTAAAATATGATAAACAGGGTAAAAATGATAAAGACAATAGCTACATTATCCAAATTACAACATGGGGCCAAGTGACGCCACACCCCCTTCTCTTCCATTCACCACAGACAGCTTCAGGATAGAACCCCTATGGACGGGCTGGATTGTGCTGAGGTTACTTATCTAGTTCAGTGCTGAGTTATCAGAGTATAGAATTACCGAAGAGGTCGCTACAAAATTAATCTACTGATTTAATTCCTAAAATTTACCAATCTCATGAATTAAAAAATGAAGTAGAAGAGAAATAAATCAAAATAACATACAGAGTGAATAATTTCGTGCATTGTTTTGAACACAAATAGAAAATTTGGAAGCTTCTGAAAAAAATAATAAGTGTGATAGAATGATGGATTTCGCTCTGCAAGACAAAGAGAGAATTTGGTGCCTGAAAAACGAGGAGTTGAGGATGGGAGTAACCAAATAAAACGGAGGCAGCGAAGAGAGGAGGAGGAGGTGTTCCTCACCTGGCTGCCACTAGAGAGGTGTGGAGGTGTGAGGTGATGCTTTGGGAGGAGAGGAGGAGCAACCTCCAGAGCTTTTGAACATAGCTGTTATGTTAGCAGCACTTGGTCGAAACTTGCAGCGTCGCATGTGATTGCGTAAATTGAAGGCCATGCTGATGCGCACTCCACAATAACCACAGTTGACGGGCTGGCGCGATGGCCAGTGTTTGCTGGCACTAGAGACACCACCTCCCACCAGACACCTTCCTCCTCCTCCTCCTCCTCCTCCTATTACGCCATCAAACTCTTTTGAAGAAGAATCTGTAAACACAAGAGATGACGTCACAGTGTCTAAACTTAGCGTGAGGAATGGTAACACTAAGGAAGATAGAGACGAATTGTAACACTACTGAGGATGGGGAGGCCTGTTAACACTATGAGGATGGATATGGAAGGCCTGGTAACACTTTGAGGATGTGAGGTCTGGTAACACTAACACTAGTGAGGACGGAGATGGTGAGGCCTGGTAACACTAGTGAGGATGGGGAGGACAAGAACTACAAATATTTTGAAAATTTACAATTTTACATACAAGTTAGTTCTCTCCATTAAAGCCAAGGCTATATTAGCGACAGATAATTTCACTTCAGTTATTTAATTATGACGATAGTATGAGAATATGACGTATTGAACTGCAAAGGTTTTGTAGCTATTTCTTTAACTATGATAATTAAGGGATATACTGTATAGAGATATCAGAATGAAATGAAAAATTGTGTAACACTAAACTGTAAAGCAAATATTACGTCTAGAAGCGTGTAGTTAGTCTCATTCGGAGAGCCATAGTGTCTTCATTTAATTAACACTCACAATAAAATAAAATCACTAAAAATCTATTGTGGCATTCACAGATAATTATAATAAAGTTTAAAGAATATTTAAAACATTATAAAAATAGAGAAGTGAAGGACATGCAAAGAGAAAAATGTGTGTCTAGTCACTAGTGTAAGTCATTAGTGGTGGAGATACCCACTGAAAAATAACAGTAAAAACATGGATAATTTGTCTAATTATTTAGATGAATAGAAAACTAAAAGAAAATTTAAAAGAAGCATATAATAATTTGATGGTATTAATTAAGATTACTAAACATTAAATCAATAGCTAGCTAGGTGGTTTAACGTCTAGCCCTATCAAGTCAAAAATAGTCTGATAGAGCAGTGGGTGCATCGCAATGTATTTCTTCAGTTATTTTATTTTTATACTAATTAAACCTCAGTTTTCATTATTCCATTGATATTATTATCCATTTGTATACTGTGACTAGTTGTCATTTTTCTCACCGCTCTAGTCTAATAAATTCAAATAAATCAAGATAAAATTTAAGAATATTATTCACACTAGACTGATAAAGACGGCTAGAAATTATAAGGTTACTACCAATAAGATTATAGTTTCAAAATTATTTCCTTGCGGTAAGTTTTTTAAGATTACTAACTCATTGATTGGATATGAAGACTGATCAATAAGTGTACAAGAGGGGGGGGGGGGGGGGGGGCGGGCGGCGTAACGCTCCCCGAACTACCTGTCAGATCATTAAATGTACAGTACAGCAAACTAGCAGATACACCAATACCGTTATACAGCCATCAATGTCAAGAGTTTCAAAGTTCTTAGTATTTGAAATGTATTTTAATTCAACTCATAACTATATGCGAGGAGGAGCCAACAGAGGGCAGGGCATTAACAGTTTAGTGCTCCGCCTTCGGTTTGCTCTTGCTCCTTGCCGACCAATCAGAGAAGAGTTAACCTTAAAATCATATTCGTTTACCTAAGAAACATTATTCTTGCAACACTGTATCGATAGATACGCATGTGGTACAGACATTATCTCTAAGACCTTTTGAGTTGTTTACCATATTTTCAAATTTAAGATAGAAGTAACATAACCTTTTTGGGCACACCGATAAAGACATATTTTCATTATCAGGCTTTTTTAAATTTTAAATATCCTCAATGCTAAATCCTCTGTATCTAGAAAAGTTTTAAAATTGTTAGAACTAAGGCTATATATAACATATCACAGTTAACAGAAAAGAAATCAATTTAGTATTCGCTTTGTAATTAATTATATAAAAAGTATTCACACTCAACCTTCACAATCTCTCGTGTTGTTCTTTATTTAAAAGTAACTAGTATTTAACTTTTATTGGTAAACTAACTAATCTTTTTTAGGGCAAGGGTATTGAGGTAGCCATTTAGGATATATCTATCAGCCTTATTGTTTTGAATTAGCCAGATGTATGCCATTCTTTTTCTTCGCTTAGAAAATCGAAGGGTGGTTCAAAACTTACCCGAGCAACTAAAATACATATTGTAGCTACTAAATATGTAGAACCAAATTTGAAATGGTCTGTAGTTTTATAACCAGTAACCAAATGTATAAGAAGAGTAATAAAAAATATAGAGTGGAGGAGACTTTTAAATGTTTAATATTGAACTGAAGGTAAATTTTAAGACTGTATATTAGATCTCGTGATAATAATTTCACGCAGGCACTGGACTACTCAATTACCGAATCAAAATGCTTTCTTCATGCCGAGAGCAACATTTATTTGAGAAATTACAGTTTTCTTTCAGAAAAGAGAAGGGTAACTCATGTAAATAGGTAAAAAGTAGGTGGGCACACGCGGCACAGAGGACCACACATGACCCTGGTCTAGATGGAGTCCAACTCTGATGCTCATTCAAAATATGAGGGGAATAATTGCTGAGAAGGCATTTTAACTTTATTATCATAGAGATAAACAAACTGAAAGTAACAGATAGTACAGCAATACTAAAATTAAGTAGATATAAAAGAACAAAATTGAGATTACATATCACTGGGAAGAGGCTATCTTACACAACTTGTACATGAGATTTTAGATCGCGAAGTAGTGTGGTTGGAACTGGAAGAGTATACCAATGATGAACTGAATTCAACAGCATTTTAGTTAAGGTTTGAAATTTTATACTGATATTTTATGATTTGACTCAATTTTACCAATTCCAATGTAAAGTTTATTAGCCAATTATATTGGTATTTGTCAAGAAAATCACAATGGATTGAATCATTGATCTCATTCTTGGCATTTAGAGATGATTTACTTTCAGCACTGGGGCATAGTATATACATGCCTCTTTCGATCAAAAAATTTGAGGAATTGTTTCATTTTAAAGTATATTTTTTGATATTATAGCTAGTTCAAAGGTTGGTGAGAGAACAGAACTGTGACCATTGGAACAACATTCTTTCTTGAGAGGAGGATATTACAAACCAAAAATAACTCAATAATGAAGTAAGTAGACTGCAAATGTAGACTTTAGTTGAACTAACGAAGGAAGTAACTAAATCAAATAAAGACTAAATAACAAACTAACAGAATAATAATAACCAGATTCACTATGTACAAAAGCACGTGGAATTAAATTAACTAAAAACTATCTAAAAAAATAACATTAAAAACAAAATAGATATTATGCACTTAAAACAAAAACATAACATAATTATAATATATATATATATAGTTCTTCAACAGTTTCTTATTAGATTCTTTTCTTCACAACAAGATTTTTCTAGATTTTTTTTCAGAGATCACACTTTTCATGAACACTTTATTGATTTTTTTATTATTTTTTTCAGGGTCACCATTTTAAATATGGATAGTTGGTAGCGAGTTACTTTTGTCACAAGTGATAGGTGGTAGCAAGTTACTTTTGTCACAAGTGATAGGTGGTAGCAAGTTACTTTTGTCACAAGTGATAGGTGGTAGCAAGTTACTTTTGTCACAAGTGATAGGTGGTAGCAAGTTACTTTTGTCACAAGTGATAGGTGGTAGCAAGTTACTTTTGTCACAAGTGATAGGTGGTAGCAAGTTACTTTTGTCACAAGTGATAGGTGGTAGCGAGTTACTTTTGTCACAAGTGATAGGTGGTAGCGAGTTACTTTTGTCACAAGTGATAGGTGGTAGCGAGTTACTTTTGTCACAAGTGATAGGTGGTAGCGAGTTACTTTTGTCACAAGTGATAGGTGGTAGCGAGTTACTTTTGTCACAAGTGATAGGTGGTAGCGAGTTACTTTTGTCACAAGTGATAGGTGGTAGCGAGTTACTTTTGTCACAAGTGATAGGTGGTAGCGAGTTACTTTTGTCACAAGTGATAGGTGGTAGCGAGTTACTTTTGTCACAAGTGATAGGTGGTAGCGAGTTACTTTTGTCACAAGTGATAGGTGGTAGCGAGTTACTTTTGTCACAAGTGATAGGTGGTAGAGAGTTACTTTTGTCACAAGTGATAGGTGGTAGTGAGTTACTTTTGTCACAAGTGATAGGTGGTAGCGAGTTACTTTTGTCACAAGTGATAGGTGGTAGCGAGTTACTTTTGTCACAAGTGATAGGTGGTAGCGAGTTACTTTCGTCACAAGTGATAGGTGGTAGCGAGTTACTTTCGTCACAAGTGATAGGTGGTAGCGAGTTACTTTCGTCACAAGTGATAGGTGGTAGCGAGTTACTTTTGTCACAAGTGATAGGTGGTAGCGAGTTACTTTTGTCACAAGTGATAGGTGGTAGCGAGTAACTTTCGTCACAAGTGATAGGTGGTAGCGAGTTACTTTCGTCACAAGTGATAGGTGGTAGCGAGTTACTTTTGTCACAAGTGATAGGTGGTAGCAGAAGGTTTTTTAACTATAATGAGGGTAATGTTATTCGTATCTGAGAAGTTCTGAAGAATTAGGTTCCATTGTTATGTCAAAGCGTCACAAAGTAACTAGTCAGGTGTAATAAGGTTAGTGAAACAGAACAGCTATTATTCAAATAACAAAAAAGAAGAAGAAACATATTTTCTTAGAAAAAAAAAACAGGTAAAAATGAACAGTTTGAATGAAGGAAGTGGGATCATTTTTAAAAAAGAGCTACACCTGTGAGAGGTGTGGTGATTAACAGCTGAGTCACTGTAAATAGAGACTCTTCTAGGATCAATTCATCACCAAAGAGTCCAGTACCCAAGAATGTAAAGACCAGTGATAGCAATAATTGTGTGGATGAGTGGAGTCATTGGAAGGTGAATGAGTGGAATTGCTGTAAGGTGAATGAGTGGAGTTGCTGTAAGGTGAATGAGTGGAGTTGCTGTAAGGTGAATGAGTGGAGTTGCTGTAAGGTGAATGAGTGGAGTTGCTGTAAGGTGAATGAGTGGAGTTGCTGTAAGGTGAATGAGTGGAGTTGCTGTAAGGTGAATGAGTGGAGTTGCTGTAAGGTGAATGAGTGGAGTTGCTGTAAGGTGAATGAGTGGAGTTGCTGTAAGGTGAATGAGTGGAGTTGCTGCAAGGTGAATGAGTGGTGTCACTGGAAGGTGAATGGATGGAGTGGCTGTAAGGTGAATAGTTCCATTAGTTGTGGATGAGGCGGAGGAGGGAGAGGGGAGAGGTTAGTGGTGAGGTCCTTACCATCTCTCTAGCATTGCACCGGATGCACCAACATTACTTTCAAGTTCGCAAGAGAGCAAAGGCATCAGTCAATCATTGGACTCTAGTTAATGAAGTCAGTGACACATGGTGTACCTACAGTTAACAAATTAAAACCTAAATTCCAACAAATAAAAGAGATAATATAATATCGTAAGGCAGTAATTTGATATATTTTGTGAAAGTTGAAGCACAATGTTTGGATTAAATCATTCTGATAATGAAGTGATTTTTGAAATAATGACATCTATTGGTCAGTATGAAAAGTTCTAATTTGTCAGAGTGAAGTAGTGCGGTGGATAGTGGTGTGAGAGAGAGGTGTTAATAGGTCTCAATACGCTGGCCCAGTCCCTACCACAGCACTACTGTTAGAGAGAATAGAGATAGAGTCTAGGAGTTATCGTGGTGGTCATTTTCAAGGTGTTTCTTAAGGTCTGTGCGAATATCGAACCACTTGCGACAATAGTAACACGGCACTTGGTCACTGACGCCGTGCGCCAGACCTACGTGGTATTTAAGCGCGGCAATGGTAGAGTATCTTTTGCCGCAGTGGGGACAGTTCCGAGGGCCTGCATATCGAGACCTCCCACCACCACTCTTGCTCCCTGGAGGAGGGAGCTTGGTGGGGGGTGGAACAGGACTCGTGATGGTAGTGGTGGTTCCCTCTCCCTTCACGTCTCCACTCCTCTGCTCTTTGTGTATGGGTGGTGGAGGAGGAATGGGGGATATGGATAGTGATGGGTGGGGGGTGAGGCGCTTATGGAGATGTGAGGTGGTGGGGGGAGGAGCTAACAACAACGCCCCTGGGACTAAACTCACACCTGCATCGCATTCAACAGAAAATTAAAAAAATTATAAGAAAGAACATAAATAATAATTTAGTATTCATCAAAATAGAAATTAAAATATTAACTAAATCAATAGAAAAAGATAAACAAAAGGAAAAACTAAAATAATCAAAGGAAACAAAAATGATCAAGAGAAGGAACCAAAAATGATCAAGAAGTTAAAGGATCAAGAAAAAGAAATAAATATGATCAAGAGAAATGATATGGTCAATGAAAGAGTTCAAACCAACAAAAAAGTACATTGAGCCTCAGATCATAAGACCCACATCACAACACACCTCACCCCACATCCCACACACACCTCACCCCACATCAAACTTCATACCACATTACATAACCTCACTTTGAATATTTTCAGTTATTTAGTATGACAATATTACTAAAGATAGCCAGTATTTTTAACTTTTAACTATTGCACACTCCCCTTGTCACAGTATGTTACTTTAGCAACAGTCTGCTATTCAGCAAAGCATGTTCTTCCTCACAAAGTATGCTAACTGCATGCAATGCAGTTCTCCAAGCGTTCAAGCTATTATCATATCATCAGGAGAATAATGAAGAAAATAATGTACTGCAAATAAGTTTATTTGTTTCTCAAAAATACAATGGTTGAATACAATAGCTAGAGATTGTGGCGGTGAGATGATAGCATCAGCACACTGAACACTGCATCTCACTGCCAACCATAGGGTACAACTAATCTATTGTCAATGAGGTAGTAACGGCAATAAAAACACTATTGTACAAGAAAAAACTACACCAACTATTTTTAACAGTATTTGCACTAACAGTAGTGAGTTGTCGATAAAAACAATAGAGTGAAGTTGAAAAAGTGATATCGATTTTCAGGTAGCTTGAGTTACTTTGTACCAAAATAGACCTGGTTAGTTCCAGCCTACACTAAACACAGAGAATAAAAACAGAGTAAGCACAGCTAGGACACTGCTGCCAACTATCTCTCCGTTCTTTTGTGGAGAAGACAGGAGTGAATATCAACTATTTCCATACCTTTTTCATTACCAATTTCAGTTCCTCACTCTATTTCTAGTGTTTTAACTAGAGGTTGTTTGGAGGACATGGCAATGTCTTGCAAAGAAGATTTAAAGTTAACATTTCATTCAACTAAAAACCAAAACCAAGTTGCTTTATGATTATGGTGCGCATATCATATGGATGATATGAATAGACTTCATTTGAGATTAATTAAGGTGTTGGTTGAATTTATTTGAACTTTAAATTTGGAAGACAACTTAAGTATAATCTAGGTACTCTCACTTCATATTTATGCATTTCTTAAACAAGAGAAATTAACTTGTTTTTAGATAATTGATTAATTTAGAAGTTCAATTTTACGATAATAGCAAATATTTTTGAATTTCCTAAAAAAATTTATAGTAATAAATAATAATCTAGATTTAGATTTCATACAAACTAATACAACTAATTTTGAGAGATTTAACAGTTAATACAATTTAAGTTAGGAGCCAATTAATCTAATTAATTCCAATGACTTTTTTCCAATTGACTAGAACGAACCGAATTGAAGAAAATACCCAATTAGCATTAAAACAAATTACAAACAAACCTAATCACTAGTTAAACCAATTAAACATTACCGAATAGACGAGTTGACAACTCAAAACAAAACAGGTACGCAGATAGATCATTTAAGGATAATCTCAATGAGAAGTGATTAGTGAGCTAAGTGCAAAGCAATATCGTGTTTCCTCTTTACCAACTTTAGCCGTAGGGGTTCACGTGATTATGACAGAGGTTCTACCATCATAAACTGATTAAAAAAGGTTCTAGTGAATCTTACCAGTGTCAGTACTGCCATTTAGTCTGCAGATAGCTCACTAATCACTTTCAATCAAATACTCTAATTAATGCTCTATGCTAGTCATTAAAACGATTTGGCAACGAATTCCTTATACCATATCAAAATCTATATCAAATAATAACCAATTTAACACATCATATCACCGAATTGTAAAAGTATACCAAAAGATAAATTAATTCAATAATTATATAGCAAGAGGTTTATCATCTGCTTCTTGAACAAATGATATATCGCTGACGTAAAATGAAATAAAATACAAGGGACTGGAAGAAGCAGTCAGAAATAATTGTGTATCCATGAACCAAGTCTCCAACCATCAATCGGTAACAAAGCTCATGGATGAAAAGCTACTCCGTGAGTGCAGTCATTACAAAGGAATGTGACGAAAAGGGACACAAGCACCGATTGCTGCACTCACGGATGAATGATGAAAATGAAGAGGTGATAGTAAACGAAGCCTCGTAGTTGAAGTGCATAACCCTAGCGCTAGCCTCTAAACAGCAAGTAGCGTTAAAAAAATATTTAACATAAGAAAAATGAAAAACTAAATACACAATCCAGATACAACAGTTTGAGGCCTCAAGGGAAGAAACCCCTTCCTTTCCACTCACCACAGACAGCTTCAGGATAGAGCCACTGAGCGTCCAAAATATATAAACATACAAGTAGCTAAATTACTAAAATTAAAAGTAAGATAACAATAAATCATAATTAAGAGAAAACAATTCAACTGAAACAACTCTCGTTAGCTAGTACATTTTTTAACTTCTAGTCTGCGTTAACTGGTTATTACCCCCGTGTAAGAGTTTCATGTTATGCTATCTAGGGGTGGATAATCTGCAGTACACTACCTATTGTCTAACTAGAGTATAAAAGATACTGCTTCATCAAAAATAGACATCTCTGAAGATAGATAATAGTGATCTGAAGCTATGGTACAGCAATCATTAGACTAACCATTGGGGCGAAGTGGTGTACTATCAACTACTCTAGTGGTTACTAAGTCACAAATGAACTTAAAACACTTGTTACGATTTTACGTGATAATGCAGCAAATTAAATTGTCGAACAGGAATCTTAGAGACATTTCACTATATTGAGCAATGATATTAGGTCTATACACCTCTTGCTATTTACACCTAAGTAACTACAAAAATATTGTTTGTTAGTATTTAAAGAACGCATTAACCTTAAATACCCTTAACCTCGTAATGGTTATTACATTTAACATAAACTAACTCTAAGTCCTTAAAAAACTAACCAAATACTCCATCAGTACCAAATATGAATTTCAATAACAAACTCTAAGACCAAAAGACATTCCGAAAACTTTTGTACTTTGGATCACTTTCTAAAGATGCAGAACAAATAAATCTATGAAGGTAACTATGGGTTGCATAAATGGCAGCAGCTGTATCTTATCTGCGATACAAGATACATGTATCATGGCTCCAGTTGCTATATATTGTATTTGTTTTGAGGTAGGTAACCATGGATGGTTAGGAGATAACACTAACTTTAGCACAGAGAGAACATTTAGTACTTAGAAATATTACCCGGGGTCCCATGACGGTGAATAACTTCACTCATTCAGTGCTCATCAATGAAATAAATATCGCTAGATTAACTAGGTAACGAATGACAGTTACCTTTGTGATTTCGATAATTTATTTTCAAATTGGTTCAACTCCATGAGTGATTGCAGACAGATCACCAAGCTTTCATTTCTTCAATTGCTGATTGAAGGATTTAAAAGATTTACTTATTTCTCATGATGGAGAATAAGTGAAGCAATTCACCTGTAGGGGACATGAACAGCATAACACTAACCTAACCTAGCAGCAGAGTGGTGACAAATGCAGGAGAGGAGACAGAGCTAGTCGGCAGAGTAGCTAAATCTAGTGGTCTCCTTACGTTTGTACACTCACCGATATATCAACTAACAAACCCTGAGTTCATTTGTAATAATCAACATCATTATTGCACATTAATTAACTAGAACTCGATGAGTTATCTTAAATAATTCATTGAGAAGGGAGCTGTATCTGTAATATAATTTTACCTGCGTTCTTTCTTATAATCGACAGAAACTACATAGCTAAGCCTTAGAGGGAGGTATGGGAGAAAAATCTCCTCACATCGAACATCTACACGATGAACATGTACCAAAGAACAAATATAAAAAAAGACGTAAAATGATTCTTCAGAATATTGGAAAGAGCATCTTTAAGGCTTGTTCACACTTGTCAGTGATCCCTCCGGTCCGGCTCCTCTCAATAATTTTTTAGCACTGAGAGGAGACGGTACTGTGTGAATATGTCCGTTGAAATTAAAGTAACAATATATTTTTTCAGACACTGAAGCGCTGATAGGAGACGGATCCGAGACGTCACGGACGGATCACTGATTTGTGTGAAGAAGCCTTTAAGAGGTTAAACCTAGGAATATTAAAAATTAACAATGAACTACAGTAGCACTAATAAAACCCACCTAGTGAACACTTCCTTTGATATGAGTTTAGCGTTAGATATACCATAGCATTAAAGCTAATCAACTCTTAAAACAGTGACGAAAGCTTGCCAAAATTTTCAAATAAATTAGACCAGAGCATTGTTCAGTAATTAATTAGGTCATTGTTCACTATGGCAAGTAAGATTTCCCGTACAACCTAATAATAAGGACTTAACCTACTGGTTACAACTAGTTACTTATTGTCTTAAAATCTATACCGGTATTGGTTCCATCTCCCCCTTTACCTCGCAATATTCTACAGCGATTTCAAAGACACATTCTGAAGATCAGAGATGTTCGAAATATCTTTTCCTGAGTGAGATACGCGCCCTGTGATGATAACAGATGGTCGATGAATGATGAAATATGCCAGGCAAAGAGATGAGTTATCACAATTATTATCCTGAGGTAGATGATTGTATGAACATACATGATCTTAAATAGAGGGACTAAATCTAGGGATTGAAGTGCTTCTACTGAGGAGCTACTCCGTGCACACGAGTCATGAGGTTGGTGGGATGAGTCTCCCCCTTGATGCGCCTAAGGGGAGCACCATGGTGTGTCACCTGGTGCCTTCGCAGGTACCACTTGTTTTTACAGATCTTATGGCAGATGTCACACTCGACACCCCGGCCTGTTGTATGGATATTAATGATATGCTGCTTCAAATTGAACTTATTGCTGAAGGTGCGTCTGCAAATTGGGCAAGTGCCTGGCTGACGACTGTTCCAGAGTTTGCCAGATGACATAGGAGAGCTGGGATGGGACAAGAGGCCTCCATGCTTGGGGGGTGTTGCCC
Source organism: Caprella mutica (assembly GCA_947561585.1). Classification (NCBI taxonomy): domain Eukaryota; kingdom Metazoa; phylum Arthropoda; class Malacostraca; order Amphipoda; family Caprellidae; genus Caprella; species Caprella mutica. The sequence goes on along the minus strand of CANNZV010001579.1, from coordinate 5,696 downwards.
CGCCCATGTGGTGCTGCAGAGACAGGTACTCCGAGGGAATCATCTCACTGCAGTAGTCTGCAAATAAGGGCACTGCCTTCCTATATCACAATGGTGGTATGATATAGCACCTATCAATTGCAAGGGAACTTATCAGTAGAGTTCACTACCTGACCAAACCACTGAGAAAGGCATGCATGAACGTGCTGGCAAAATAAATGGGGATGACAATGATGCATTCAGCTCAGTACTGCATAGACTGTCACATGTATAGAATATCTCTGACATTTCTGCCAAAGCCATTCTAACGAGACACACCTGAACACTACTGAGCATTCAAAACTCTAGACACTGCTACTAACATGAAAACGATATGAAAATAACACAGAGATGGGAAAAAGGAGTTAGTTACTAGGATGCATGAATGATTGCTGTAATTTGTATGTAGTTAGTTAGTTTAATGGAAGTTATTGGTTTGTGTGGGAGAGTGGCTACTCGTTAGGTTGAAGTGATAGCTTTATGACAGTTATTGTACTGCTAATGAATGAGGATGATTGAATGGAGGGCGAGAACAGCGCATACCTTACTTTGGATGTACATCATTCTAGATTAGAAAAAATGCTTAATTAATTTCAAACACATTATGTCTTTTGAAGTAGCCAGAGAACAGAGCAGGAGATGTTACTTTTAGATTTTATTTATACAAAGAGTCTGAGTAGATTTGTACTCACTGGTTTGATATTTCAAAGTTCTGCTCATTAAAAAACACAAAATATAGCATTTGAGTAGAGTCTTCACACACTTAGATAGCACGTTGCTACTTTCAAATATAGCTATTCATTTAACAACAGTATCTAGTTTGTAGCTGTAGGGGATAGTAGGATCACTCATGCGGTTGAACCATCTTTCAGGTAGAATCCATTGTTTTGATAAAACATTAGATGCTCTTTCTTGAATTTATCAGTCCAGTAAATCATTTTAAGGCCAGAGGGTAGTGTCAGGCAAGCTGATGACCTGAGCTGGATGCAATGTGCTCTGTATGTGAGCCAGTGCTCCTGTAAGACTCTTCTGATATCGGGACAGAAGAGCGATATCTACTTTCGTACAAAGACCTGTCACCGAGAGTATCCTGAAGATGCTGCTGCTGACTGTAGTTAAGAAGGTCATAGTGCCTGCCTTTGTCCTTTAAGGACTCTTTGCTCTCACCAATGTCAACCCCTTTGGCTTGAAAAATGGGGTGTTGCTCGCCACTGCCCGAGGAGCTGCCTGCGTTCCTGCCCCTCCTAAGGGGAGCCCCATGGGCTGTCACCAGGTGTTTCCGGAGGTACCACTTATTCTTCACTGTTTTACTGCAGAGATGACACTCGAGCTCCTGTCCTGCCGTGTGAACGTTCACAATGTGTTGTTTCATGTTGAAGGAGTTGCTGAACATTTTCCAGCAGAAAGGGCACCTCTGAGGCTGCATGCAACGCCACTTCCTCCTACCCGGATTGTGTGGCTCCTCAGTGCCCTCAGGGCTCGCAGGACTAGGGACATCTGCAACACAGAGCAAAGATGGCATTAGCAAGAGTTGCTGCAGCCAGTCTACAGTGAGTGTAGTTGTCCACTGGCAGACATTGAGTCACATGAAGCAGTGACAATGCATGATTCACTTCCATTATCAATGAGAGTTAAGAACTGAATCATGTTTGAGACCAGTGGATCGTTACACTCACAGCTGCTCGCACGAGATGCCCCTAGAACCTACTACCCCAGCAGGGAGGAACCAAGGGGTGCTTAAAACTAGCTGCATAGAGCTAATAATAAAATAATCAAAACAATGAATAATTAATTTAATATTCTCTGGTGAATGACATAGTGAATCAATTCGATACAGTACCAATTGAAGGTATTCATATAAAATACATATTGAAATTGTCGGAATGAATAACTAGGTAAATTAACCTAGTAGATTTATAATAGCATATCAATGAAATAGAACTATTGGTAACAATATGCCAAACAATCGAATATTGTCGAAATATTTCATCTACTTTTAGTCACAGTCATGAAAATATGAAATATATTTTTAATTATTTAACTTATAGCAGTACAGTCATTACACTATTGATTTATCAGAGAGGAATAGCCTTTCTTTGGGAATATAATTTATATGATACAATAACTGGTTTATACAAGAATTTGTGATATGATTATTTTTTCTTTTACAAAATGTGTTGAGGATCATTAACCAGTAATTCATGAAGATGTCTCTGCATCCACGATAGCAAAACTCATACCCTGCATTCTATCTTCCGTCCTCAACTAACAAGTAAAGTTCTCAATATTCATACTAGTTCAATTTACACTTGAGAAGCAGTCAAAATCTGTTCACTGTCACACTATCACCCAGTATACAAGACTTGGAAAAGAATCACAGCATTGACAAAAAGTGTGTGTGTAATATTATGTGTAGCTACTAATTGAAATATTTGTCTGACCATTAAAATAACAACCGTAGTAAATATTTTGAGAAGAAAATTTGACACAAAGTATTCTTCATATGTGGGAAAAACTAAAGGGATTTACAGTCTCATTTAAGTGTCTATCGAACATTGGAAATATCAAAGGACAAAGTATGCGGTACATGCAGTATATAGCTACATTTTAAACATTGAAAATCAAAACAGAAGATAAGAGAGTTTGTTCTTCTTTTTTCTAAGAAATGTGCAAACTATAGAGACAAAGCAAATACACGAGTAACTAAGGGACAACACAAAACAAACTTCACAGGGAGAACACACAAGCAGATAAACAGAGAGATACAAGGATGAACAACGGAAAAAATGACAACAACTTAGAGACAAAAAGAGATTGGAATAAAGGTAGCTACTAAAAAATAGACATTTACTTTTCAACATTCAATGAAACTATTCACATGCTCCTATTCGATGAAGTGACATCAAAATTAAAACATCAAAGTGGGTTCATGACTACACAGACGAGATCAACTTCGAAAATACTGATTTACAGAAACTGAAAATAAGAATTACTGTCCAATCTAAATAGAAATGGTGAGAATTATCAACAAAATGGACAGGTGAGAATTATCAACAAAATGGACAGGTGAGAATTATCAACAAAATGGACAGGTGAGAATTATCAACAAAATGGACAGGTGAGAACAGAGAAATAAACAGGTGAGAACAGAGAAATAAACAGGAAAGAACAGAGAAATAAACAGGAAAGAACAGAGAAATAAACAGGAAAGAACAGAGAAATAAACAGGAAAGAACAGAGAAATAAACAGGAAAGAACAGAGAAATAAACAGGAAAGAACAGAGAAATAAACAGGAAAGAACAGAGAAATAAACAGGAAAGAACAGAGAAATAAACAGGAAAGAACAGAGAAATAAACAGGAAAGAACAGAGAAATAAACAGGAAAGAATAGAGAAATAAACAGGAAAGAACAGAGAAATAAACAGGAAAGAACAGAGAAATAAACAGGAAAGAACAGAGAAATAAACAGGAAAGAATAGAGAAATAAACAGGAAAGAATAGAGAAATAAACAGGAAAGAATAGAGAAATAAACAGGAAAGAACAGAGAAATAAACAGGAAAGAACAGAGAAATAAACAGGTGACAACAGAGAAATAAACAGGTGACAACAGAGAAATAAACAGGTGACAACAGAGAAATGGACAGGTGACAACATAGAAATGGACAGGTGACAACATAGAAATGGACAGGTGACAACATAGAAATGGACAGGTGACAACATAGAAATGGACAGGTGACAACAGAGAAATGGACAGGTGACAACAGAGAAATGGACAGGTGACAACAGAGAAATAAACAGGTGACAACAGAGAAATAAACAGGTGACAACAGAGAAATAAACAGGTGACAACAGAGAAATAAACAGGTGACAACAGAGAAATGGACAGGTGACAACAGAGAAATGGACAGGTGACAACAGAGAAATGGACAGGTGACAACAGAGAAATGGACAGGTGACAACAGAGAAATGGACAGGTGACAACAGAGAAATGGACAGGTGACAACAGAGAAATGGACAGGTGACAACAGAGAAATGGACAGGTGACAACAGATAAATGGACAGGTGATAACAGAGAAATGGACAGGTGATAACAGAGAAATGGACAGGTGACAACAGAGAAATGGACAGGTGACAACAGAGAAATGGACAGGTGACAACAGAGAAATGGACAGGTGACAACAGATAAAGCAAGGCACAACACGCTACATTCAGGTCAAAGATACTAAGGTAGATATAATAGTAGAGCAAAATGCAGTGGGAGGTGCATAGTGCTGCTACCTACACTGCATTGAGCTGTGATGCATTTAGAGACTCTTACCTTGAGCAGATTGTACAGTGGGATCTCCACCACAGCTAACTTCTCTTCCACCATTGGCTCCACCACTGGAATAAACACCTAAAAAAGAAGAAAGGAAACTCTTCATGTGTGGATCATTTAGGTTATATCTTCCTAGTCAATCGAAATATGCAAGTGTTTCATAGAAATACTCTAAAATTTAACGTAACATTGGAAACTTCTAACAGTGGATTGTCTATTTAACAGTGGATGAAATGATAAGAGTGATATGATTTAGCTAATCTGTCAGTTTTAAAATATATACACACCCGCGGCAGCAGCTGCTGCAGCAAAACCCAGCATCTGTCTCTGCCTTCTGATGATGGCCTGTGTTGAAGGAGAGCCTTCTTCCTCATCTTCCTTTGAAGGCAGGTAGCTGGTGGGTAGAGGAGCGTCAGGGGAACCCTGGAAGCCCTGTATTCTCTGTCGGAGAATGGACCCACAAGAGTTGCCATCCATTACCAGATTCACCGCTTCTCCCCCACTGCTGTTACTTGTGTCATCCATGTGGGGGGAGCCTATAGTCTCTTGCTTCACTTCCACCATGGAGGGAATCATAGACGGTGGAGGCGGTTCCCTGGGAGCAGTCAGTGCGGCAGCTAAAGTTGAGCCACCGATATTACCCCCTGGCTCCAGCTTAGGAGCTATCAGAGGGACAGAGGTGGGGGGCATGTCAGAGGGGGAGGGAGGGAGAGGTTCACAAGAAGAGGTGGAAGAATTTGACGAAAGGGGGGACGTTATGTGTTTTCTTTTCTTAGGAGGAGGGGAAATATGAAGCTTGGAAGTGGGTGGGTGAACATAGGGTAGTGGAGGAGGTGGGGGAGAGGGGGAACAGTGAGGTCTTGTGGGGGATGGGGACAAAGGCACTCCTCTGGCATCATGATGAGGATTCTGAAAAAGAAAATTATGCTAAGAATAATAGTTCCATGTTATTTATATTCTATAGTAGAGTGAAATATTAATCATTTCTTCCAAGCCTGTTGCACTATTTAAATTATATTAGAATTTTTTTTATCTTCAATATGAAGTATAATTACAATCCACTATTCTAAACAAACTCCCTTATCAAATTGAACATATAAACTGAAATCCGATCTGAATCTAATTTTTTGCGATTTTAGGTTCAAATCCTCAGAATAACAAAAATGATATTCCAAATTTAGGTGCGAACATTTATTCCTTCCCAACATTTCCAAACATAAATTATATTCATTCCAAATCTAAATTTAAAGCTTTCTGATTTGAAAAAGTTTTCTAAGATATTTATTTATAAATATCCACATTATTTAATAATAACTATTTATTTTTGAAAAAGTATGATAATACTGTATATAGTGATG
>CANNZV010001578.1:0-143905 GCA_947561585.1 Caprella mutica | reverse complement strand
CCATAAAATCTACGAACTGGAAATAATACTCTCATCTTTACGATTATTATAGGAAATTTATTTATTTAATTATAATAAATCATTAATTTAAAAAATGAAAAATATGTTACCCATTCTTTATTTTCGCATTTGACTTTTTATAATCAACACTTTCAATAACTTTACGTAAGATATTCAAATTAAAAACGGGAAAGATGTATCTGTGTGCTGTATGATTAAAAAAGTGAAAATTATTCCAAGAGACGATTGATTTTGTGACGTAAAATAATTATGTTTATTATTCATTACTGCCACAGAATGAACACTTAATTAAAGGTCCTCTACACTCTATTATTTTCTCTATTCATTAGAACTAAGGTTACCGGTTATAAATCTGCGAACCATTTCAAATTTGACTCTACAGTTTTATTGGATCACAGTTAGTTGTCCCAATGTTAACAATGTTGTCCCAATATTGCCAATTTTGTCCTAATAATCTAAGATTTTATTCCGCCAATGTTGCCCCCAATAATCTAAGATTTTTTTCTGTTATTTCTTCTACCCTCAGAATTCTATATCCAACAAATTCAAAACAATAACAAAGCTGATTCCAAGACAATGGATCCTTATAAAGAATCCAAGTACCTAATTGAGTATTTCTTACTAATAGTTTTCATATATCATAACATTTTTTCCGATTTAGAGAACTGTTAATTTTAGAAAACTATATTTCAATAGATATGTATGTATGAGATATACCTACTTAGTATTCGTACTTTTTCTTCTTCTGAATCTTAGGAAGAGTGAAAGTTGAATGTGAAAATTTCTTATTAAATTAATTATAAACAGAAAACTTGATCAATTTCTTTTCTGTTAACTGTTATATGTTATATAACCTTAGCTCTACAAATTTAATGAAATTTCAGAATTGTTTCAATTTAGAGTGGAGAGGAACTTTAAGTTATGTTGAATATATAAGTAAATAAAAGAAAAGTTGGAATATTGCCATTTTTATATCCATTATAGAAGTGACCCTATTCTGCCAACTGTGCCTGCCTAACTGCAAATCGAATAATGAATCCATTTAACCTTCAATAGAACGAGGTGAATAAAAAACATGTCACCTCATATTCGAGAATATTTACAAATTTGAATAATTTCTATTAACTATTAATAGATATTGATTGAATTAATAGATATTGATTGAATTAATAGATATTGATTGAATTAATAGATATTGATTGAATTAATAGATATTGATTGAATTAATAGATATTGATTGAATTAATAGATATTGATTGAATTAATAGATATTGATTGAATTAATAGATATTGATTGAATTAATAGATATTGATTGAATTAATAGATATTGATTGAATTAATAGATATTGATTGAATTAATAGATATTGATTGAATTAATAGATATTGATTGAATTAATAGATATTGATTGAATTAATAGATATTGATTGAATTAATAGATATTGATTGAATTAATAGATATTGATTGAATTAATAGATATTGATTGAATTAATAGATATTGATTGAATTAATAGATATTGATTGAATTAATAGATATTGATTGAATTAATAGATATTGATTGAATTAATAGATATTGATTGAATTAATAGATATTGATTGAATTAATAGATATTGATTGAATTAATAGATATTGATTGAATTAATAGATATTGATTGAATTAATAGATATTGATTGAATTAATAGATATTGATTGAATTAATAGATATTGATTGAATTAATAGATATTGATTGAATTAATAGATATTGATTGAATTAATAGATATTGATTGAATTAATAGATATTGATTGAATTAATAGATATTGATTGAATTAATAGATATTGATTGAATTAATAGATATTGATTGAATTAATAGATATTGATTGAATTAATAGATATTGATTGAATTAATAGATATTGATTGAATTAATAGATATTGATTGAATTAATAGATATTGATTGAATTAATAGATATTGATTGAATTAATAGATATTGATTGAATTAATAGATATTGATTGAATTAATAGATATTGATTGAATTAATAGATATTGATTGAATTAATAGATATTGATTGAATTAATAGATATTGAATTAATAGATATTGATTGAATTAATAGATATTGATTGAATTAATAGATATTGATTGAATTAATAGATATTGATTGAATTAATAGATATTGATTGAATTAATAGATATTGATTGAATTAATAGATATTGATTGAATTAATAGATATTGATTGAATTAATAGATATTGATTGAATTAATAGATATTGATTGAATTAATAGATATTGATTGAATTAATAGATATTGATTGAATTAATAGATATTGATTGAATTAATAGATATTGATTGAATTAATAGATATTGATTGAATTAATAGATATTGATTGAATTAATAGATATTGATTGAATTAATAGATATTGATTGAATTAATAGATATTGATTGAATTAATAGATATTGATTGAATTAATAGATATTGATTGAATTAATAGATATTGATTGAATTAATAGATATTGATTGAATTAATAGATATTGATTGAATTAATAGATATTGATTGAATTAATAGATATTGATTGAATTAATAGATATTGATTGAATTAATAGATATTGATTGAATTAATAGATATTGATTGAATTAATAGATATTGATTGAATTAATAGATATTGATTGAATTAATAGATATTGATTGAATTAATAGATATTGATTGAATTAATAGATATTGATTGAATTAATAGATATTGATTGAATTAATAGATATTGATTGAATTAATAGATATTGATTGAATTAATAGATATTGATTGAATTAATAGATATTGATTGAATTAATAGATATTGATTGAATTAATAGATATTGATTGAATTAATAGATATTGATTGAATTAATAGATATTGATTGAATTAATAGATATTGATTGAATTAATAGATATTGATTGAATTAATAGATATTGATTGAATTAATAGATATTGATTGAATTAATAGATATTGATTGAATTAATAGATATTGATTGAATTAATAGATATTGATTGAATTAATAGATATTGATTGAATTAATAGATATTGATTGAATTAATAGATATTGATTGAATTAATAGATATTGATTGAATTAATAGATATTGATTGAATTAATAGATATTGATTGAATTAATAGATATTGATTGAATTAATAGATATTGATTGAATTAATAGATATTGATTGAATTAATAGATATTGATTGAATTAATAGATATTGATTGAATTAATAGATATTGATTGAATTAATAGATATTGATTGAATTAATAGATATTGATTGAATTAATAGATATTGATTGAATTAATAGATATTGATTGAATTAATAGATATTGATTGAATTAATAGATATTGATTGAATTAATAGATATTGATTGAATTAATAGATATTGATTGAATTAATAGATATTGATTGAATTAATAGATATTGATTGAATTAATAGATATTGATTGAATTAATAGATATTGATTGAATTAATAGATATTGATTGAATTAATAGATATTGATTGAATTAATAGATATTGATTGAATTAATAGATATTGATTGAATTAATAGATATTGATTGAATTAATAGATATTGATTGAATTAATAGATATTGATTGAATTAATAGATATTGATTGAATTAATAGATATTGATTGAATTAATAGATATTGATTGAATTAATAGATATTGATTGAATTAATAGATATTGATTGAATTAATAGATATTGATTGAATTAATAGATATTGATTGAATTAATAGATATTGATTGAATTAATAGATATTGATTGAATTAATAGATATTGATTGAATTAATAGATATTGATTGAATTAATAGATATTGATTGAATTAATAGATATTGATTGAATTAATAGATATTGATTGAATTAATAGATATTGATTGAATTAATAGATATTGATTGAATTAATAGATATTGATTGAATTAATAGATATTGATTGAATTAATAGATATTGATTGAATTAATAGATATTGATTGAATTAATAGATATTGATTGAATTAATAGATATTGATTGAATTAATAGATATTGATTGAATTAATAGATATTGATTGAATTAATAGATATTGATTGAATTAATAGATATTGATTGAATTAATAGATATTGATTGAATTAATAGATATTGATTGAATTAATAGATATTGATTGAATTAATAGATATTGATTGAATTAATAGATATTGATTGAATTAATAGATATTGATTGAATTAATAGATATTGATTGAATTAATAGATATTGATTGAATTAATAGCTATTGATTGAATTAATAGATATTGATTGAATTAATAGATATTGATTGAATTAATAGATATTGATTGAATTAATAGATATTGATTGAATTAATAGATATTGATTGAATTAATAGATATTGATTGAATTAATAGATATTGATTGAATTAATAGATATTGATTGAATTAATAGATATTGATTGAATTAATAGATATTGATTGAATGTACTGAGACATGAGAGTTCATCTCTTACAGAATATTATTTGAGTTTCTTGCAGAGACAAATAACTTTAGTATTTATCATTTACTTACATTTTTTTCAATAATAAAATATAATATATATGTATAGCATTATAATTATGAAGTGAGTTTTTTAATGTTACATGTGTACATATAAACAACTGTAGAAAAGGAATTTACACTAGGTACAAGTAACACGTAAATAATCTCCAATTACATTTAATATTTATATGTGTTTCATGAGCTCTAGGTAATTTGACTCCCAGTAATTTGACTCCCGGTAATTTGACTTCCGGTAATTGGACCTCCGGTAATTTGACTCCCGGTATATTAAAATAAAATCTAAAGAAAATTTTCTAGATCAAAATTTCGTATTGTAACCATGCAAATTGCAGAGATAGCTCTATTCAATAGTAGAAAAAAATGACAATATAAATTACATATTATAATCCTTATACATGCATATTCTGTACTACATAGATAGGTAGAAATTCACTTTCTCTACTGCAACACTCAATAATGTGAAACAGTTGCATCTTGAAGCGATTAGGAGAGTCCAGAAGAGTTCCAGAAGCCATAACTAATACATTTTCCTATGATCTTTTAGTATGATTACATAATAACATAATTTAATATTATTTATTTAATTATTAAGTTTTTAATTATTTATCATCTTGTTATTCGCATAACTGAAAAAGTGTTCAACCAAATTGCCTGAAATTAGGTAAGATAATAATTTGGTCTATGTCCAGTGACATTCTGGTATAATTTTGGGAGCGACCCGGTCAAAGGTCAAGCTAGGTCATGGTTATTTATAACTCAAAAAGTATTGAACCATTTTGCATGAAACTTGATGGGATGATTGGTCGATATACAAGAATCAGTTTATTAGATTTTTTGGAAAAAACTGATCAATGCAGTGGCGAAGGTATGCGCACTACCGAGTGCACGTAATCTAGTTTAGTATTGCATCATCCTAGAATCAATAACAGGATATCAAATAAATCGGGGGTTATATTCCCAGGATGTTGAATTACCGGTCACGGTTTCATGATATAATATTGATTATTTATCCCCTAGCCATAGATTAATTCATTCAAACTAACTAACTATTGGTGTGTCAAGATGAAGCGTTTACCTGTGCTAGTTTTGGCTTCTATTTTCACCATAGCAAGTAAGTTCAAACTAGACGATGGTAATTACGATTCAATTGAATTTTTTCATGTAAAGCTCCTGTGTCCATCATAATATTTAACAAAATTACGACACTGAATTAATTCATATAATTAATAATAAGTTACGAATAAATTGAAATAATCTTTTGTCCTCTCCCAGGTTCAGAGGTAACTTGCCCAGTAAATTTCTACCCCGTGGGCGAAGGTTGCTACAGGTTTTTCGATCAAATCCAGTCCCCTTACTTGGAAAGCAAATCAATCTGTCAGAATTACGGAGCTGATCTCATCCAAATAGACAGTTGTGAAGAACACCAGAAAATTTTCGAATACATCAAAGAACAAGGTAAAAACGTATAGTCCTAGCCTTTAGTATGGTGAATTGATAACATAAATCGAGACTAGTTCTAATTTTAGTAAATGAATGCAAGAAATCATATTCTGTCGTTCTTTGAACAATAATCTTGAAAAGAGTATGACAAGAACATTCTTTTTTTTACGGTACATGCACTTTGTTGCATCAAATAACGTCATTCTTATATTGCGAATCAGAAGCACATAAAATACGTCAAATGTCATTATTGATACATCACTTTAAAGGAAAAGAATAGATTTTTATGAGTATTAAGCCCCGTCCAGACGGTCAAATTTTTCAGAGAAGTGACAAACTTAATGACAAACTAAATGACGATAACTTTCTAGCGTCAGCAAACCGTCAAACTTTTCATCAGTTTTGTGATTCCAACATGTTGGATATCGTCAGCAAAAAGTTTGTCAAACTATTTGCTGACGATAAAGTTTGAAGTACACACTGACTTTCCGGAATAATATTTTTTTATTTGCGCGTCATTTTAGTTTATTACAGCTAGGTACACCTACAAAAACCTCATTTTTTTCAAACTTAGTATCTATCTAGTTACAATGGCTGACGACAGACTCTTTAATACTTGGTTGTATTAGAATGTATTATATCTAAGTTATAGGTAGGCTACCTACGTTGTGAATTGTTTTCTATGATCTATTTTTGACTAACCTTTTCAAGACGATATTTTGTCATTAAAAACAAATTATTTTTTCTGGTTTCTTACTGTTCTAAATTTAAAAAATATACATACCAAGTTATATTATTTTTATTTTCACGATATATAACATTAATTTTGACGAAACTGACGCCAGTGAACCTCAAACTTTTGGCGAGAAAATTTGACCGTGTAGACACTCCTTGAAAACTGACGATAAGTTTGTCATTTAGTTTGTCATTAAGTTTGTCACTTCTCTAAAAAAATTTGACCGTCTGGACGGGGCTTTAATCATTTATAGTGCTATATTGTATAATATAAGGAACATCTCCTGAACCCCCATAAAAGTTATAGGGCCTGAACACTTGAAACTATTCTTGCAAACTTTCTTGAGATTTTTCTGGTTATATCTTTCAGCAAAGCTTTGATCATATTGTAAGAGTCTCAATAGAATCTGTTTTTTTTTCCTATAAACTCGAGTTTGTGCTGCGGCCCAGAGGTGAAAGTCAATAGGTTGCTATCAGGACTGTGTACTGGCTAGGAATTTTCCCTTCTTCTGTAAATGACTCGACCTCGAAAGAGAAATTCTATAGCTGAATTTTTGCGATGTGGTGGAGTGCTGTCTTGCATCGACCAAAGTGAAGAACAGTTGCAGAATGGCGCAGACCGATCAACCGATGAAAAGATGTAATCATCGTCAAAAATGCATGAACGATTGGAACCATTCCATTGGTAATGGCATCTAAAATCATTAACTCGACATCATACCTATCATTGATTCGTAGATATTTCGAGAATTTTCAATGGTTTACACTCTATCTTTTTTTTTCGATGTGGTAACTTATATATAAATAACTTATCGTCAGCCTAAACGATTCTATCGACAATTTTGAATTGTTTCTGCAGAATCCACTGTCAAAACTACCTTCTCTGTCCTCTGTGGACATCAGTTAATGGTTGAACTGAATTGTAATGAAAAAACGGAAACGAAGTTCATGTCTGACGATCATCCACAACGTGGATTTGGTAGGTTTGCTAAGAAGCTCTTCTGAGAGAGCAACTTGGGGTTCCTTCAAAAAAAACTCTTCACTTCCTGACTGCTTCTGGTATCTATTTGTTTTTGTTTTCATCCATTTTTCTTGTGGATGGCACCAGTCTCATTTAAAAGATCATGAACTTTTGTGAACTTTTGCAGGTGGTAAGATTTAGACGCCCATCCACAGATCTTGAAGTTAAGCATGAATTTTCGGTGTACTGTTGAAAGAGAAGATGTTTTGGCAAAATGCAAGTCGATCCATTTCTTCTCAAATACAGAAAACATTTTTCAGGTTAAAGATGGTTGACGATCAATGTCAATTGCTATACAGTGATAAAAATACACTCTTTATGAACAAAATGGCGTATAGCTACATAATACGACTTTAAGCATTTCAAGTTCTCCAAATTCGCAATTAAAAAATGACGCTTCTGATGGAACACAGTGTAAAAGGCAATATTTTTCCATTAAAAACAGTGTTATTAATGTAATATGTTATCAATCCAGAAAAAAAATTGTGTAAGTTTTTCGTTCCCATAAAATTCAGATTTAGAAGCCCTGGATGGTTACTGGACATCAGCAACTGACATTCTGCAAGAGGATTACTTCCAGTGGCCTGATGGTTCAGCAGTACCAAGAGGAGCTCCTTTCTGGGGCAGAGTAAGTAAAATTTACTGAACATCTTCATTAATATTGTCAGTGCAGGCGCTTCGAGTACCTAACAATAAATTTTTCATCATTCACTCATATTAATCCAGAAAAATTTCACCCTTTTCTACTGAATACTTTATATTTAATGATTTACATTAGTATACCTTTCATTTATCGGTAGGTACTAGCTACTGTACGTTTCCCAAATAGTTGAAGATAAGATAATCAAGTAAACATTGTTACACAAGGTCATTGCATTTCTACTGTTCTTAAAAATATAATGCACTCTTACTTAAAAATTGAAAAATCAAAATTCATGAGTAATTAAAATTACCGTAGATAACTATATCATATCTTTTCATGAAACGATTTCGCAGAGTAACAATGTTTCATTCTAATTGTACTGTCGTCCCTTCAAGGCTGATGGTTTGAGTTCCATGGAGCCACAGAACGATACTGACGACAACTGTTTGGCAATGCTGCAAGATGATGGCTTCTACCTTCACAACGAGGACTGTTTGGACAGTGATAGCTTCTCTCCTCTCTGTCAGATAGACATGCTTCCAAGTGGTATAAAAACAAATAGTAACAATTAAACCTAAGACTTTTAAAATAATTAATAACTTTGAATAAAATCAGATTCAGTATTCTTGATAAACTTTTCATCGTAAATATTTAATTCAAGTGGGTTTTATAGTATACTAGAGTAATTCCCATAAAAATTTATGGTTTATCATTAGTAAAAGAAAAAAATCATATAAATTAAAAATATATATCTAAAGAATATATTTCCAAAAATTGATTTAAAAAATTAATGTGAAAAAAAATGGTTGAAAAAAAATATAAAAACAATAATTATAATTGAGTAGAAAAAAATATGTGAAAAAAATGTGAAAAAAATTCTGTCAAAAAATTCGTGTCCTAAAAATTTGAGTAAAAAAAATTTGTGTTGAAAAAATAGTGTCGAAAAAAATTGTGTCGAAAAAATTTGAGTCGAAAAAATTTGTGTCGAAAAAATGTTTGCCGAAAAAATTTGTGTCGAAAAAAATGTGTCGAAAAAAATTGTGTAGAAAAAAATTGTGTCGAATAAAATTGTGTCGAAAAAATTTGTGTAGAAAAAATTTGGTCGGAAAAATTTGTGTCGAAAAAAATTAAATATAGCTATTAAATTATATATAGCTAATATATAGCTATACTTCTAGCACAGAATAACTTAACTAACTAAAACTAACTGAAACTTACTAAAACTAACTAATACTGTCCAGTGTCCATAGAACAGTAATACCTAAGAAACATCTGTTTCTTATACCTTATAAAAGAATCACTATTCTTTTGTGATAACTAATGAATGTGTATATTCAAATGGTGGTCGAAAAAAAAATCGAAAAATCGTTTCGTTAAGATTTTATTTGAGTTTTAGTAGGATCTGTTTCGTGTGAACCAGTTTCTAGGTTAATGATGAACTTTCGAGATCTAGGTTAGTCTGGCTATTGTAATAGTAATAGCAGCTTACCGTCATCTTTATCTTATGTATTTTCAACACTCTTTTTCAGGAGAATGTCCTTCTCCGTATCTTCAGATTGGTCCCTACTGCATGCAGTTTCTCCACACTGTAACCGTTCCTTTTGACGATGCCCAGACCATCTGCCTCAGCAGTGGGGGTGGCCTGGTAATTCTTGATAAATGTGACATGTTCCAGCCTTTAATACAAGCCATAGAAAGCAACAGTGAGTATGAATCAATTCATAGAATTCTTCGTGAGACTGAGAGCTACCTAAGTATAATCCAACTATCCTTGTCTGCGAGCACATCATATTTTATGCCACATTGCTACTCCAAGTGCAGTATCACACACAAAATAATACCCGCTAAAAAATATCCATACAAGCCCAAATAAGTTGGCACGGTACTAAAATATCCAGTTTTTGGAGCAAGCACTATATGACAAAATGCATTTTTATGTGTATAGTGCATGATAACCAAATACTCCAGAATTAAGACGAAGTGAACTTGCATCAATAGTGTTCATGTTGTTTGTTTGTTCTCATTCATAGGGATATTTAGTGCAAAACAAAAAACAATAACAAAAAAAGTGGATTTTTTATTGAAATTTTTAGTCTTCTCTATATAAAGAAATACTACTACTAAATTGAATGAACAAAAACGTAGAAATTATGCCAACATATTACTGATCATTCTGCAGTTTACCATTTGTCTCTACGTAACTTCTCTCTTCAGTTAATGCGTTTAGAAGTTGAAAAATACAACCTTTCAGGGGAGACCAAAGACGCCAAGACTTTGGCCACCCCATTGCCCGGGCAAGAAGGTTTTATTCCTGGGTTATTCCCTTAATATCTACAATATTCCCTCCTAGTCTCGATTCACAGGTTGATGATGAGGGGATATTCCTGTAACAATAATATTGGATAGTATTCAAATTCTTATTCGAAGGAATATTCCTGGAATATTGGAGAGTTACATTATTCATTCAGATATCATGCAAGGATATTCAGGGAATATCCTTGCATCCTTGCATATCCTTGGGAATATCTATAGTATTCCATACGAAACAAATAGGAATATTCTTGGAATATATATTTTTGATAGTATTCCATTCTGAATATCCCATAAATATCCCTAGAATTAACAAGATAGTTGCGTATAATAGTATTCCCAAAAAGGAATGAAGGAATATCCTTGGAACAATTGGGATCTATACAGTATTCTTCTTGAAACAATGAGGGAATGTCACAGGAATCGAATGAAAAATTTAACTTCCTAAGAAATACTTTTGAATATCCCTGGAACTATTTCAATATTTTGATAAGGAATATATCCCATTGGGTTATATGAAGGAATGTTCCTAGAAGATGGGAAATTTGAAGTATGTATTTCAAACAACAAAGGAATGTCAATGGAATCGAACGATGATTTTTTATATCCTTAGAATTTGGATGTCTTCTAGGATCACTAAGAAACTTGGATTTGTGAGATGAACTGTTGTAATTTGGATTTCATATGTTCTCTTATAATTTTTACCATTTATATAATATTTAACGCTACTTGTAGTTTTTGATGATAGCGCAAGAGTTAAGCTCTTCGTCTATGAGGTGTTAGATTTTCATGTTAGGTATGTGCTTCCATTTTCATCTTCCATTCACACAAAACTCCTTCACGGAGCTTTTCTGCATCCATGAGCTTTGTCACCTCTTCTATAAGTCAGTTTCCTTTCTGGCTGCTTCTTCCAGTCTCTTGTACTTCAAAACGTCAGCGTTATGGCCTTTTGTTCTAAAGCAGATACTAAACAACCAAGGAAGTAAAAAATATCGCTCTAAATGAATAGAGTTTCGGATTAGTAAATTTAATGCTGGCTCCCTATTAGAAATTAGTTGTACCTACAAAAATATCTTATTTTGTTTGTATGAAATGCAAAACTACTAAAAGTTGCGAATCAGGTAGCCAAAATATTTTTTATCCAATTTAGTTTTCGCCTTGCAGCACTGCAGTTCAGACGTAATAGAAGGGCTATAATAGATAGTAGTTAAATTAGTGTCAATGCAAGAAAAAAGAGGTTAGTATTGTGATTGTAAATGTTTAACGTATGTACACCATTGTTTCATATTTTATCAACAGTAGTTATCACTCAACAATTTTAAATTTTGGTTTAAAGTTAAGTATTGATATGTGGTGATAACGGAATAAGAGTAGGGTCAAGCATGTAAATTGCGGCACACTAACTAACTGCGGCCTCTAACAACAGAAACATCCTTGCTTCGAAACCCACGTTAAAAATTTAAATTAATAAATTATAGCATGCACTGAGCTTCTTTTGGTAGTTTGCAAAATTTTAATGTTATTTAGTTTCAAAATGTTTAAGTGACTTTCTGGAGAGGGCCGCAATTAAAAATGAAAGGGCCGCAATTTACCTGCGTGACCCTAATTCTGTATTCTCTTTACTATCTACTTTTTCATCTTTTAAAATTTGAATTAATCACTCAGGTTTTTTACTTAATTTATGGATTAACTTATTGAATACAGATTATTGATAGATGATAATTAATTATTTTATTTCTTTTTAGGTACCACTGTCACAGCTTCTGGCAATATGGTTTACTAAGAAGTTACAAATCTGGAGACATGTCCTCTTCATTTCATTGTGTGTACTACATAGTATGAAGTGCGTGCACTAAAACTATAGGTTCGCTGACACCACTAGATTCACTTCATAGTCGAGAATATGAAGGAATTTAAGAATAATGACAAAATTGAGTGCTCGATCGAATAAATTTACTCCAGATTGAAGTAAAGAACCAAATACAAAAGACTTTGTACTAGTTGTCACACAGGAAAGTAGCTCATAGCAAATTACGCTACCACCAATCGATTGTAGTGGTCAATAATTTCGCAAGAAGAGACGAAAGCCATGTTGACCGTTGACTGCATTAACAGATGGAAGAAGAAAATGAGGAGGTTATGGTAAATGAAACCTGTGAGCCTTTCTTAACTAAAAATTGAAAACTTTGCAATTGAAAAGTACAACCATAGCGGTATAGAATTAATAAGAAATATCTAGTGAAAAATACTGAGAGCTTATAGAACATAAATAGAGCCTCAACAACATATCAACAAGTTGCCCAGGAATTAATTTGTGCTTGATTACATCATGTCTTTCTAAATCATGTGCTATTTGACATTTTAATAAAATGATTGACATATGTTTGGTTTCTTTCATTTCATCCCAGTACAAAGGGACAATTGTGGAAATGCCTAGATTTAAGTAATGTGTCCTGTAATTAAAGTGTTAATATTCGTAGATTTTTATACAGTTATTTGTTCAAGTTAAACTTCTTGGTGTATAGCTATGTGACAGTTGAGTTATGCAGTCAAGTGAATAGTGATACATGGCCAGTGATCCCTCTTCTTTTGGATGTAAAATTTCATTGGTACTTCTTCAATATTCCCTCTTCCTTTAGATGTCTTATTCCATAGGTAATCCTTAAAAATTCCCTCTTAAGTTTAGATGTCTTATTCCATATGTATTCCTTCAATATGCCCTCCTCATTTAGATGTCTTATTCCATAGGTATTCCTTCAATATTCCCTCATCCTTTAGTTGTCTTATTCCATAGGTTTTCCTTCAATATTCCCTCTTCCTTTAGATGTTCTATTCCATATGTATTCCTTCAATATTCCTTCTTCATTTAGATGTCTTATTCCATAGGTATTCCTTCAATATTCCCTCTTCCTTTAGATGTCCTATTCCATATTTATTCCTTCAATATTCCCTCCTCATTTAGATGTCTTATTCCATAGGTATTCCTTCAATATTCCCTCTTACTTTAGAGGTCTTATTCCATTAGTATTCTTTCATTATCCCCTCCATCTATGGATTACTCATTCCATTGGAATTCCTTCATTATTCCATTGAGATTCATCTCTGTGATTCCCTAGATTTTCCCTTGTGATTTATGGAATTATTCCATAAAAGTATCAAAAAATTGAATTCCCTGAATATCAAAAATGATCATCATGGAATATTCCTGGGGAATATTCCGAGAATGTTTTGGGAATATCCATTTTTTGCGCGGGTGTTTATAAATACGGCACTGAAGCTGAAACGAAAGTAATTGGGACATTAATTGCCCATTTATATTTCAGTACACATAGACAAATAATGTTTGAAGCATTATCAGCGCTTATTTGTAGATGCCATAAAACTTGTAATAGCTCTACTTTCATCCTTTTTTGCTCATACCAATTATATTCTCTTCTAACACACATTATCTCCTGAAATGGGCAGAAAAACAACAACCTACTCTGATAGCCTCAATCTTTAACCCAAAATATCCTAATTACTCTTTAATTCTGATGTATGTAGCTTTATACCCTAGGACCTAAAGCCTAGAGCTGTTATAGAAGATTTTTTCCATCATATATGATATGTACTTTAACTCCTAAATCTTTTTACAAACAAAGAGTAGGCGATTAATAATCATCCACTTACATATTCTATCATTAACACTAGATAGCTCCTTTTCTGACCGTCAAATATTTAACGTTTTTTTATTATTCTATACTCATGTTTAATCTAAACACTAAAGCTTGTGATCAACTTTCGTTCCAAAAATTTAATAAACAAAAAATTAGGAAAATTATTATTACTGTGTTTACTAGAATCTATACTTAATCCTCATACCCTTTACATACCGGCAAACCTACCTATGCAAATTATCCTCTTCGAATGCTTCTAGCAACAACTTTTCTATAACACTTAATTTCAGAAGATTGAATGAAATGCTAAATAGTATCATTATGATTGAAATACTCTGGAGATAAGATTTCGTCTCTATATCACGGTAGTGACCTGATACTTATAGATCTTTTTATTTTTGATTGATGTTAGTGGTACAGCCAAAACAATATTTTCATATTTCAATTTTTTTATTTTTATTGCTGGCAATATTACAAAATTATTAACCAAAAAAACACTAAAAGTTTGTGCTTAATATTCGAATCGAGAGAAAGTTATGCCGTTTTATACATTATTATTTTTTTCTAATTATTATTTTTTTCTAATTTTTCTGCAATTATTTAAACGAACCTAAAATAAACACTAATAAATTGACATTTCAATCCAGATTATGAGCCTAATTCCGGATATTGGGTTGGTGGCTACAGGCATTTCACCAACAGATGGAGGTGGTTGAACAGAGAAGATGTATACACAGGAACACCTTTCTTCGGAAGGGTGAGACATATATAGTTTAACAATAACTACAAAATAAGATTTTACCCATATATCCTATCACATAGAGCAGTGGTTCTTGAAGTATTTTTCTCGCACACCCCTTGCTATTCTCAGGCACACCTAAGCATTGCATTGAATTGAGATAGATTGAAAAGCTACAATTATAATATATTATGTTATCATGAATGAAATATTGAGAATTTAATGTTTTATTTACATTCTGCATGATATTGACAGAAGGAACCGAACTTATAAGTAACATATAAAACAGCCATTCCAAGCACCCCATATAAACAATTCAGGCCCCAAAGTGGTGCCGCGCACCCCACTTTAAGAACCACTGACATAGAGGGTTCTGTAATTTTTGTGCTTATAACCCGCGCAAAAAATGGATATTCACAAAACCTTCTCGGAATATTCCCAAGGAATATCCCATGATGATCATTTTTTGATATACAGGGAATGCAGTTTTTTGACACTTTTATGGAATAGTCCCATAAATCACAAGGGAAAATCTAGGGAATCAAGGAAACGAAGTTCAATGGAATAATGAAGGAATGCCAATGGAATAAGACATCCAAAGTAAGAGGGAATATTGAAAGAATACCTATGGAATAAGACAACTAAAGGAAGAGGGAATATTGAAGGAATACCTATAGAATGAGACATCCAAAGTAAGAGGGAATATTAAAGGAATACCTATAAAATGAGACATCCAAAGTAAGAGGGAATATTGAAGGAATACCTATGGAATAAGACAACTAAAGGAAGAGGGAATATTGAAGGAATACCTATGGAATGAGGCATCCAAAGTAAGAGGGAATATTGAAGGAATACCTATAAAATGAGACATCCAAAGTAAGAGGGAATATTGAAGGAATACCTATAGAATGAGACATCCAAAGTAAGAGGGAATATTGAAGGAATACCTATAGAATGAGACATCCAAAGTAAGAGGGAATATTGAAGGAATACCTATGGAATAAGACAACTAAAGGAAGAGGGAATATTGAAGGAATACCTATGGAATGAGGCATCCAAAGTAAGAGGGAATATTGGAGGAATACCTATGGAGTAAGTCATCCAAGGGAAGAGGGAATATTTAGGGATTACCCATGGAATAAGTCATCCAAAGGAAGAAGGAATATTGAAGGAATAACAATGTAATAAAACATCCAGAAGAAGAGGCCACGATGAAGGAATATCAATGGAATAAGTAATTCTAAAGGAGGGAATAAATGAAACTAAATAACTTAGACTACGAGTGGCCGTGTAACACTAATTACTTGAGTGCATAGCTCAATTGTCACATAGCTACACACCAAGAAGTGTATCGTGAACAAATAACTTTGTTTTAAAAATCTACGAATATTAAAACTTAAATTTCAGGACACATTATTTAAATCTAGGTATTTTCACAATTGCCCCTTTGTACTGGTATGGAATGAAAGAAGCTAAACATACGTCAATCATTTTATTAAAATATCAAATCGCACATGATTTAGAAAGGGCTTAAATTAATTAAACTTAAATTAATTCCTGTGTAACTTTTTTACATGTTATAAAGGCTCAATCTATTAGCTGTTAGTAATTTTCACTCGATATTTCTCACTTATTCTATGGCGCTATGGTTGTACTTTTCACTTGCAAAGTTTTCAATTTTTAGTTAAGAAAGGCTCACAGGTTTCATTCACCATCACCTTCTCATTTTCCTCTTCCACCTGTTAATGCAGTCAACACTCAACAGTGCTATCGTCTCTTTTTGCAAAATTATTGACCACTACAATCGATTGGTGGTAGCGTAGCTTACATGTGCCACTTTCCTGTGTGACAACTATATAGTACAAAGTCTTTTGTATTTGGTTCTTTACTTAAGGAGGAGCAAATTTATTCAATCGAGCAATTAATTTTGTCATTAATCTTAAATTCCTTCATATTGAATATAGTGGTGTCAGTGCAGCTATAGTTTTAGAGCACGCGCTTCATACTATATAGTACACACAATGAAATGAAGAGGACATGTCTCTAGATTTGTAACTTCTTAGCCAACCATATTGCCAGAAACTGTGGTAGTAGTACCTACAGAGAAATAAAATAATTAGTCATCATTTATCAATAACCTGTATTCAATTAGTTAATCCATAAATTAAATAAAAACCTAAGTGAAATTATTCTTTCAAATTTTAAAAGAGGAAAAAGTAGATCTTAAAGGGAATACAGATTTAGATAAAAAAAAGTTTTGAGAAACAATATGGGTAAAAAAATAAAAAAATTCAAATATAAGTAAAACAAGAATGAACGAAGAAAAGCTACTATGAATATTTTTAACACTGAAAACCATTATTGGCACTTTTAAAATTTTACTATTAAACTCTAAATCAGCTAAAGAACAGGTCACTGAAGAAATAATTTTATGAAATTTTATATTTCACTTACAGAGGCTAGAGAATGTGTATTGTTTAACCTAGGTTATAGCTAAATATTAATAAACATTTCATAATATAAATTAACATAGTGAATCCATTTACAATCAAAGTATAAACTAAGTATACATATGAATAGTTATAGGCCTACAAACTGAAATAGTATGGTAAAGATAGCTAGGGTAAGTAGGGTCACGCAGGTATATTACGGCACTTTAATTTTTAATTGCGTTCTTCTCAAGAGAGTCTAAAAACATTCTGAACCGAAATAACATTAAAATGTTGTATAGCTATCAAAAGAAGCTTAGTGCATGCTATAATTTGTTAATCTAAGTTTTTAACGTGTGTTTTGAAGCTATGATGTGTATGTGGTTAGATGCCGCAGTTAGTTAGTGTACCGCAATTTAACTACTTACCCTACTCTTATTCCGTTATCACCAAATAAAATATAAATATTTAACTTTAAACAAAAATTTAAAATAGTTGAGTGATAACTGCTGTTGATAAAATATAAACAATGGTGTACATTCGTTAAACATTTGCAATCACAATACTAACCTCTTTTTTTCTTGAATTGACACTAACTTAACTACTGTCTCTTATAGCCCGTCTATAACGTCTGAACTGCACTGCTGCAAGGCGAAAACTAAATTGGATAAAAATTATTCTGGGTACCTGATTCGCAACTTTTACTAGTTTCGGATTTCATAAAAACGAAATAATTAATTTTTGTAGGTACTACTAATTTCTAATAGGGAGCCAGCATTTAATTTGCTCATCCGAAACTCTATTCATTTAGATCGAAATTTTTAATTCACTTGGTGGTTTAGTATCTGCTTAAGAACAAAATGCCATATCGATGACGTTTTGAAATACAAGAGACTGGAAGAAGCAACCAGAAAGGAAAGTGAATTTTAGAAGAAGTCTCATCAGAAGTCAGTGACAATGCTCATGGATGCAGAAAAGCTCTGTGAAAGAGTTTTGTATGAATGGAAGATGAAAATGG
This sequence comes from Caprella mutica, assembly GCA_947561585.1. Lineage (NCBI taxonomy): Eukaryota > Metazoa > Arthropoda > Malacostraca > Amphipoda > Caprellidae > Caprella > Caprella mutica. Next base: position 125,345 of record CANNZV010001578.1, on the reverse strand, counting down.
AAGGACATACCAAACACGGAAATCTAACACCTCATAGACATAGTTGAAGAGCTCAACTCTTGCGCTATCTTTAAAACTACAAGTAGCGTTAAAAATTATATATATGATAAAAATTAGAAGAGAACATATGAAATCTAAATTACAACAGTTCATCTTACAAACCCACGTTTCTTTGTTTTCAAATTAGACAACCAAATTCTAAGGAAATAGAAAAAATCATCGTTCGATTCAATTGACATTCCTTTGTTGTTTGAAATACATACTTTAAATTTCCCATCTTCCAGAAACATTCCTTCATATTACCCAATGGGATATATTCCTTATCAAAAATATTGAAATATTCAAAAGTATTTCAGGAAGTAAAATTTTTCATTCGATTCCTGTTACATTCCGTCATTGTTTCTCTAAGAATACTGTAGATCCCAAATGTTCCAGGGATATTCCTTCGTTTCATTTTTGGGAATACTATTATACGTAACTAGCTTGATAATTCTTGGAATATTTATGGGATATTCAGAATGGAATACTATCAAAAATATATATTCCAAGAATATTCCAATTTGTTTCGCATGGAATACTATAGAAATATGATATTCCCTGAATATCCTAGGATGATATCTGACCGAATACTGTAACTCTCCAATATTCCTGGAACATTCCCTCGTATAAGAATTTGAATACTATCCAATATTATTGTTACAGGAATATCCCTTCTTCATCAAACTGTGAGTGCAGATTAGGAGGGAATATTGTAGATATTAAGGGAATATCCCAGGCATAAAACCTTCTTGCCCCCTTCACATACCGAAACTTTATTTTCGGTTCAAAATAATAAATTTATGAGCACAGCAAATAAAAATGAAATCTAACCACAAACAGCAAATCAACTTTTTGTAAAAAAAAGCATCGATAGTTGTGAATAAAGCAGACAGTGAAAGGTTGAGAGCGTTATGTAAATATTTACCGTCAAACAAAAATATTAATACGTATTGTAATTATCAATTCAGTAAAGATTGTGAACTGTTAAAAACTTAACCTCCAACAAGGTTAAGAACCACAGTTTTATTTTTTTTGGTGGAATATCGAATTTTTTTCTATTTTACAGGACGGAGTGGGCGAATTACAACCTAGAGGAGGTCAGATAGAAAACTGTGTCGAACTCAACGCTGACGATGGATATTATTTCAACGATGAAGTTTGCACTGAAGTTAGGTCTCCTCTTTGCGAAATAAAACCAGCAGTTACAACGTAAATATTATCAAAATAATGTAAATAAAATTATGTTAATGAAGGTGGGACTTATAATGGGCCTTTCTTTTCAGACCAACTACACCAACCCCAAGACCAACTACTACATATGCTACATCTCCTACAAGACCAACTACTACTAATTACTACACCAATAAATACTAGATCTCATACTAAGACTAACTGAAATCAAGTAACTGTGTTTTTTTTTAAAGTTGATTACCAACATAGATTGCCTACTTCAAAAAATTCACTGTTTTTTTATTATTATTTACATAAATAAAATGTTTCCGAACAATGTATGAACAGGAATGAAAAGCATACTTTTCCTTTCTACTAACATCTAACCCTATTAAAATTATCTGTAGTATGTTGCGGAGTGTTTGCTAAGGGTAACTCAGAGATAAGTTACTCCGCAGTGATCAGTTTACATTTACCTGCGGTGATGTGAGGTTATAAACATAGCTGCTCCAAGCAACAGATAGATAACCGGTTAAAGTATTGGAAATAATGCCTTATTACGCCGGTTTCAAGTAATGAAGAGTGTTTATTGTGCTGAAATTGTATAAAGCAAACTGAGATTATTAGTTTATTGAAAACAGATTGAAGAAATAGTTATTCACTCAGGCTATACTAACTTCACTAGTAAGATGGTATAGACCTTTAGGGTGATAGAAGTATATTGCGTAGGTACAGTCTTAGGCTAAACTTGCACTTCATACCTAGCTTATCAATGTTCATGCTTTCAGTTTTTTATTAGTATAGCTTGATTAACGGGATGTAGTGAAACATTTTAAGAAATTTAATTTTAAAAATGTTGTGAACTTAGATGTTTGCTAAGCTAGTTAGTATTCCATTCGCCATGATTTAGTGATTGTTCGTATCCTAGTTTGATGAGAATGTTTAATGAAGTAGGGTCAAGCAGGTAAATTGCGGTTCATTAACTAACTGCGGCCTCTAACAACAGAAATGTCATAGCTTCAAAACGGTAACCGGACAACTCGCCGCGGACAACTCGCCGCGGACAACTCGCCGTGGACAATTCGCCGTGATGACAACTCACCGCCAAAACAACTCGCCGTGTGATATATGTTTTGCTGCCATATACACCATTTATATGTGAAAAATATTATTAATATAAGCTGCATGTTGTAAATTAATAATCAAATTTTTTTAGCAGTATTTGAAAATGTTTTCCTTTCCATTTCTAAAGTTAATTAAAATGTTTTTTTTAACTATTATATAAGCATAGTGTGTGTGGTAAATGAACAATAAAATTTTCTTCGTTCTATTTGAAAGTATTTTGCCCAAAATAATTTGTTATTGGAAAGAAAACAAGTTCAGGTGTCTTCTTAACACGTTTAATGACTTATAAAAATTACTTTATCAGTGAAAATAAAGGTTATTTAACTACGAAGTCTTCGATTTTTGTCTGAGGTAGTCTAATAATTTAAATTTACTATCACCTTATTATTTTCCTCTTCTATTCGTGAGTTCAGCCTCGTTCCTTGTGTTCCTTTTCATATATTTCCTTGTTAAGTGATTGCATCCACGAAGTAGCTTTTCTGTATCCCTGCATGAGCATTGTCACGGACTGGTGGTTGGTTCCTTTGTTCAAGGAGTCACTTTGCTTTCTGAATTCTTCTTCCTGTCCCTTGTATTTAATTTCCTTTAGACATCCACTAGAAAGACCTACGTTTCGAAGCAGACGTTAAATACTTCTAAATTTATATTAATAGCTCTAATATATTTTGGGGCCTGAAATATTCTCACAAATATAACAAAATAAACTAAATAATTGAAATAATGAAATTTATTATACTACTGTTTTACGTCAGTCTTGAACGAATAGAAACAAATCATTGTTCAAATTTATAATATTTCAAAATAAATGTATAAATAAATGTCGGCAAAACTTAAATCACGCGGCGACTTGTCCTGGCGGCGAGTTGTCCTAGCGACGAGTTGTCATCACGGCGAATTGTCTGTGGCGAGTTGTCCGGCGGTGAATTGTCCGGCGGCGTGTTGTCCTAGAACCCTTCAAAACACACGTTAAAAACATAAAATAATAAATTATAGCATGCACTGAGCTTATTATGATAGCTAGGCAACATTTTAATGTAATTTCGGTTCAGAATGTTTTAGAGACTGTCTTGAGAGGGCCGCAATTAAAAATTAAAGGGCCGTAATTTACCTGTGTGACCCTATGGTTTTTTTTTTTTTTTGAGAAATTTAAATTGAAGGTTTAATTCAATGAAAGTAGGAATTGGAAGTAGGATGTAAGATTCAGATTCATTGAGGCACCTGATTGTAGGATTCGTCCTTTCAATAAAAACAGGTTAACAAGGTTTCGACTTTCGTTATCAGCCAATGTATATCGAACTGAATTGCGGCACCTGATTGTAGGATTTGTCCTTTCAATAAAAATAGGTTAACAAGGTTTCGACTTTCGTTATCAGCCAAGTAAATTAAATATACTTAGCTAATAGTCCTTTCAATAAAGCAGATTAGAGCAAACGTAACTTCCATTAGCTATGCAACTATTACAAATTAAAAGATTAGGTTGCTGGTCGAAATTTGGAAATCATCAATTCATTTATTATCTTGAAATAATAAGTTAAGATGGATTCGATTAAGTTTTGAAATTTTTAGAATTTGTTTTCAGAATTAAACATGCAAAATTAGCTAATGCCCTCTTGGGAGCTAAAACAAACGAAAGCTCTGTCTTCAAGAGAAACTAAGTACTTGTGCCCTAGAATTGTACCATTCGTTGAAGCACCCAAAGTCAATAAAATGGTATGGGATGCTATGCCGGGTCCAAGCCGTAGTGCAGACACACTTTTGCAAAGTGTACAGAAGGATTTCCTCAAGATTGCTGTTCCAATTATGAAAGTGATCGAAAAGCTTTTTGAAGCAAGAGAATCTCCACAAGAGTTAGATGCTAATGAGCTGATTACTACTCTGTCAGATTCTTTAGCATTCTTAGGTACAGCAAACCTCAACTATCAGGAATCGTCGTGAGGCAATTAAAAAAGACATTGCTGATAAACTGAAAGGACTGTGCAATCCGGATACAGACTTTACTGGTTCTTTATTGTTTGGAGAGAATCTTCTGGTGAATATTAAAGAAGTTACTGAAACTAGTAAGGTCGCCAATGAGTTGAGGAAACCTGAGTCTGTTGGCTATATGTAAAGAGGTAGAGCCAGAGCAAGGTTCAGGTCTGGTAGATACCTTGGTAGAGAACGAGGTAATTATAGAGGAAGTAGCTCAAGAGTTGGCTTCAACAGAGGAAGCAGTACCATAGGAAACAGATTCTATCCTTAAAATAGGCGTTTAAATGGCCGGCGCCCCTGGACAAATCGAGTATAGAGGGGCTTAGAGATTCTGATTGCACTATGATTGTAGCGGACTAATTCCGCATAATCAAGGGCAGAGAAACAAACAGGCTGTTCTTACTATCCATTTCACTCCTCGTAAAATTAGTGACCTATAACAATAAGAAATAGGTATAAGAAATATGCTATATATGAAAGTACATAAATAAATCAGTGATACAATCACAAACGATAGAATAAATGACTCAGTTAAACATTATATAATGAATGCAAAGAATAATAATAAATCAAAGTGATTATAGCAAATAATAAAGATAACTCACTTCATCTGATCTTAGTAAGAGTTTCTGGAGTGCAGAACTAAGGAAGGCGGAGAGTGAGCGAAAGTTCACAACCTCTCTCAACAACTAACTCTTTGGCAATGAAAGGCCGCTAGAGAAATATCCACGAGTAACAGTGGGAATTCCCACGAAAGAAAAAATCTAATATAAACCTTTAGAAAAACATCATATATTTAATAATAGAATAAGGAAATCGTGCTGATGAGCATCAACGCGACACTCCTCTCTCTATGCTCTATTCTTTACCAAATGACTTGAAGCTACCAGAAGAGAGAGCTCAGTAACGGGCCTACAGAAATGTCGTACTCCACTTGTTCCACGAGGTTAAGTAACTAGATGAACTGTACGTACAAGACCATCTGAACTTTTCTTCACAGAGACAATCATACCAATAGGCCATTGATATCTCTTCATGGTGATGTCTTTCATCAGAACGACGTCACCTGGTTGAAATGATCTTGCTGCACTCAACCATTTTCGTCTGGGTTGCAAGGTTTGAAGATAATTAGTTCGCCACCGAAACCAAAATTGGTCACTAAGGTATTGAACTCGTTTCCAGCGTTTGCTGCCATAAGCAAGGGAGTCCTTAGTGTCATATGTCATAGATTCTACAGGAGCATCGCTTCGCAAAGTTAAGAGCATCGCTGGAGTTAGGGGATGGGGGTCATTGGGATCTGATGAAATTTCCCAAAGTGGAGTATTGTTAAGAATACACGCGCATTCCTGAAGGAATGTATGAAAGTCATCCCTGGAGAGACTACGTTGGCCAAGAAAGAGGAGACAGGTGTTGAGAATAGCTTTGACGGTTTTAATTTGTCGTTCCCACACTCCTCCAAAATGGTTGGCCTTTGGAGGATTAAGTTCCCAAGTACAGTTGCGTTGTTTGGCTTCTTCTTCAACTGCTTTGGATAATGAATTATCCAAGTTACGGGCTCCAACGAAATTGGTACCCTGGTCGCTACGTAGGAGTTTACAGGAGCCACGAATGCGGAAGAATCTGCGGAGTGCATTCTTCATGCTACTTATGTCGAGGTAAGGAAATGGCTCTATGTGTGTGGCTTGAGATATCAAACATGTGAACATTACAGCCCAGCATATTTTAGTCGAGTTTGTACGCCTTGTCGTCACTCCATCAGTTACATCGTACGGGCCAAACACATCCATCCCAGTGTTGTTAAATGGAGGGTGGCATTCAACTCTATCCTTAGGTAGGTCACTCATTTTTTGAACGTGCAGGGAAAGTCGCAATCTCCTACAAATTACACATGAATTTATCTTCGATTACTGATGAAGCTTTGTGGATGAAGAAACCTTCTCGGCGAATCGCACTTAACGTTATTGTGCGCCCCTGATGCTTCACTCGTTCATGGAAGTGTCGAATGATCAAATGCGTAAACGGGTTTTCTTTTGGTAACAAGATTGGATACTTGTTCTCATAATCCAAGTCTGAGTTAGAGAGGCGTCCTCCAACTCGGATTAGTGAGTGATCGACCAGAAAGGGTGAGAGCTCAAGTAGCTTCTAGTCAGAATCAGAATTCATTTTCAAAAGCGTAGGGCCAAACACATCCATCCCAGTGTTGTTAAATGGAGGGTGGCATTCAATTCTATCCTTAGGTAGGTCACTCATTTTTTGAACGTGCAGGGAAAGTTGCAATCTCCTACAAATTACACATGAATTTATCTTCGATTACTGATGAAGCTTTGTGGATGAAGAAACCTTCTCGGCGAATCGCACTTAACGTTATTGTGCGCCCCTGATGCTTCACTCGTTCATGGAAGTGTCGAATGATCAAATGCGTAAACGGGTTTTCTTTTGGTAACAAGATTGGATACTTGTTCTCATAATCCAAGTCTGAGTTAGAGAGGCGTCCTCCAACTCGGATTAGTGAGTGATCGACCAGAAAGGGTGAGAGCTCAAATAGCTTCTGGTCAGAATCAGAATTCATTTTCAAAAGCGTAGGAAATCTGTCCTCTTGGACTACATTCAACAGTACACGAAGATCTTCTTCTTCCGTTGAAGGTCCATGTAGGGCGATACAAATTCCTTTTGACTGTTTGGCTTTATCGGACAGTTTCCTTGTGAAGTTGATGACATGAATTAGTGATCGCAAAGTCTTTTTCAAGGAGCTACATCTTTTGACTAGACACAAGATAGGAGATTCGTGTACAGTTCCAGTTTTCAAGGCTTTGGCAATTGGTAAGGTTTTGGAAAGATCGATGTCATCGTGAGATACGTCTTTGTACCCACCATTCCAGAGAAGCTTAGGACCAGTCAACAAAATCGAACTGATGAGTGAATCTACAGATTGTCTGCGCGATGCAATATCTGCTGGATTCTCTGATGTTTGTACACAGGACCATCGACATGAAGGGAAATTCTTTAATATTATTTCGATGCGACGAGTAACGTAAAGAGGAAAACGCTTTGTTTCATTCTTTAAATACCCTAGAACGATCATGCTGTCGGAATATAGAAATACATGATTTTCTGGTATGGATCACTTGTCAGCTACTTCTTTGACAGCTGAAGAGAGGTCTAAAGCCGCAAATAGCTCAAGTCTAGGAATTGTAGGAGACGATTTGGGAACTATCTTAGAATCACCGATGACGAATGAGATGTGGTTATCCTCAGATGTGTTTGTTGATCTCAGGTAAATGACGAACCCAGATCCGTCGTTAGAGGCGTCACAGAATCCATGTATTTCTATAGATTGAACAGGCCCAAAGTTTACTGGTCGATAACTGCGAGGCAATGACAAGCCGGAAAGGTCGCTGATTGAAGCTTTCCATGCGGCCCAATCACCTTTTAACTCTAAGGGAAAATCATCGTCCCATGAGATTGAGCTAGATTCAGAGGTCATTAATCGTCTCTGAATATGTTTTCCCTCAAGCAAGACTGGTGAGCAGATTCCAAGTGGGTCGAACACTGAATGTGAAGTTGAAAGAAGTCCTGTAGGAGTGAACGGTCGATCAAGGACATCACTGCGAATAATCAATTGATCTAAATCAGTGTCTTCTATTTACTAATGATATTAATGTTTTAAATTTTGTTTCTGGTGTGAAAATTATTTTCGTCAATAATCCAAATCAATCATATGTACCTAAGGAAATTAGTTGTTCTTTAGATGAGGGAAAAAGTATTGACATGGAAATTGAAAAGTTTGAGAAGAAAGGAATAATTGAGAAAGTAGTTCATTGTAAAGGAGAGTACATCTCCCACATTTTCACTAGACCGAAACAAAATGGGAAATTAAGAATTATCCTTTATTTAAGTAAATTAAATGAAAACGTTGAATATGAACATTTTAAGATGGAAGTTTTTTCAACGGCTTTGTCCCTAATCGAACAAAATTGTTTTATGGGCTCAATTGACCTTAAAGATGCATATTATTCTGTTAGTATTGCTAATGAGCATAGAAAATATTTGTGGTTTACTTGGAGATCAATACTTTATGAATTTACTTGCTTACCAATGGGACTTGCTTGTTCTCCTCTTATATTCACTAAGTTACGTAAACCCATTTTTTGCTATCTTCGTAGCATAGGCTTAATGTCTGTCTATTATTTAGATGATTCTCTGTTATTTGGGAAGACTATTTTCAGTTGTGAAAATAATTTAAAGAAGATCTCGAGTACTTTAGAAAGTCTTGGTTTTACTATCAATCTAGAAAAATCTGTGTTTAAGCCATCGCAAGTTATAAAGTTTCTCTGATTCATAATTGTTTCCAAAAATATGATAGTCACTCTACCAGTTGAGAAGAAAGAGAAAATCAAAAAACTAGGTGCTGAGTTATTAGCTGGCGAACAAGTTCTCATTTTGTCATTGGCATCCTTTATTGGAAATCTTGTTGCTAGTTTTGAGGCAGTTCAAATGGGTCATCTTTATTATAGGTACAAAACACTTGCTTTGAAGAAATGTAGAGGGGATTTTAATTCTTTTTCAACTTTAAGTATCGGATCGAGGAATGAGATAAATTGGTGGATTGACAATATTGATAAGTCTTCCAAAACTATTGTTACCCCAGATGTGGATATTATATTTAGTTCAGATGCATCAAAAGCAGGATGGGGTGCTGTATGGAATGGTACTAGTACTGGTGGAAGATGGACGGATATCGAATCTGAATTGCATATAAATGTTTTAGAATTGAAAGCTATGCTGTTCGGACTTAACTCCTTTTTCCGATCCCAAAGTGGGAAACATATACGGATAAGAACTGATAGCATGACTGCGTTGTCGTATGTCAATAATCTAGGAGGTACTAGATCAGTTTCCTGCCATAAAATAGCTAAAGAAATATGGGAATGGGCATCACTAAGATCCATATGGTTATCTGTTGATTTTTTGCCTGGTGTATGCAATACTGATGCTGATGCTGCTAGCAGACAGTTTATAGATGATACTGAATGGGCCATTCCACAAAAGTATTTCGAAGTAATTTGTGAAATACTTGGACCTGCTGAAATCGATTTATTTTCAAGTAGATTGAATAATAAACTTGCGGTTTATGTGGCCTGGAAACCTGATCCGACAGCTTTGTTTATTGATGCTTTCAGTAGAAGTTGGATGGATCTAATATTTTATGCTTTCCCTCCATTCAGTATTGTTGACGAATGTCTTAGGAAAATTTCCCTTGATGAAGCTACTGGAACATTAGTAATTCATCTCTGGCCAACACAACATTGGTTTCTAAAATTGGTAAAAATGCTTATTTCTGAGCCAATCATTTTGCCTTTGAAAATTCTCTTCTTACCCTTCAGAAAAGAAGTTCATCAGTTAATCAAAAATCTAAGATCGATGGCTTGCCATGTATCAGCAAATTCTACCCTGATAAGGGATTTTCAGAAGACGTTGTTAAAATCCTCTCCTCTTCATGGAGATCTAATTCGACTAAACAATACCAAGTCTATATTAAAAAATGGTATCATTTCTGTCATGAACGGAAAGTTGATCACTTGTCAACAAATGAAAAGCTTGTCTTAGATTTCCTGGCTGAATTGTTCAATAAAGAAAAGGCTAGCTATAGTACTGTGAATACTGCTAGATCTGCGTTATCCTCTTTCCTTTGGAATGACAATAGATTGACAATCGGAAAATTTGGTTAAGTAAGACGGTTTGTGAAAGGTATATAGGTATGTATTGAGACCACCTACACCTAGATATGAATTTGTGTGGGATGTGAATATTGTGTTGGATTATTTAAAGTTATTTCATCCTATTGAAGACTTACCATTGTGTCAATTGACTTTTAAGTTAGTAATGCTACTTGCATTAATGTCTGCTCAAAGAGCACAATCGTTACATTTATTAGATTTAGATAATATAATAATAAAGGAAGATATTGTATACTGGGTTATACCAGGATTAATTTAACAAAGTTAGTCACGTCGTAAAACCCCACTGATAACTTTAAGACCATTTGTCAATGATCCGGAATTATGTGTGGTAAATACATTAAGAGAATATTTAAAGAAACTAAACCGCTCCGTAAAGATGTGTCTAAATTATTTATAAGCTTCCAAAAGCCATACGCTGCTGTCTCCAAAGAAACTATCAGCAGATGGCTAATAATATGGATGAGAAGCATCCATATCTTTGTGTGCAGGATGTCTTATTATTTTAAAATTTTCTTCTTGATTTAACAATCTAGGCACTTCCGATCTATTTTGGAAGTGACTACTGTTATCTCTCTATCTCTTACAAATTTCTACTGTATTAAAATCCTACCTTGCATTTCAGATTACAATTAGAAAATTTTTGTATTTATTTCTTCACTTTTGATTTCAAACTTTTAGTTAGATAATTTAGAACTCTTGTGTGCCATTGAAAAGGCTGATGTGCTCTGAAAACACCACTGAAATCTCTCCAACTTGGATGTGTTGTTCCAGCATAACTAGTTCAATATCTAGTTCAATGTCTCTTGCCTTAGCAAGCTTTTAAGTTCAATGTCTCTTGCCTTAGCAAGCTTTTAAGTTCAATGTTTCTTGCCTTAGCAAGCTTTTAAGTTCAATGTCTCTTGCCTTAGCAAGCTTTTAAGTTCAATGTCTCTTGCCTTAGCAAGCTTTTAAGTTCAATGTCTCTTGCCTTAGCAAGCTTTTAAGTTCAATGTCTCTTGCCTTAGCAAGCTTTTAAGTTCAATGTCTCTTGCCTTAGCAAGCTTTTAAGTTCAATGTCTCTTGCCTTAGCAAGCTTTTAAGTTCAATGTCTCTTGCCTTAGCAAGCTTTTAAGTTCAATGTCTCTTGCCTTAGCAAGCTTTTTACGGTTCACTAACCACAATTTCTTTCAGTTTTATAAAATTTGTGATATGGATTCTGATAAAAGAAAAGGAGCGACTTCAGATTCAGATTTGTCTTCAAAAAGATCAAAATCCGGACAAGATGCTTCTTCAAAGCGACATATCTCGACAGATCCCTACCCTCGTGTTGGGGTATCGGAAAATGTTGAAGGCTTTAAGCCCCTTCTTATGAAAAACTCAGAGCCTCTCCTTTCGTCACTGAGGAAAGAGACTCTCCCTCTTCAGAAGAGCGTAGACCTTTCTGCCATTTCACACATTGATAATGGACCCAGCTCTGTCTCAGGTACGTGTGCACAGGTATTTGAAAACCCTGGCTCTTCGAAGCGTACGTCTGGACCCTCTGCGCGTACGAACGAAAAAAAAATCCTCTGTTAAACCACGACCTATGAAGGGAATAAGTTCTGGCACTACAAAACCACTGAAAGCAAAGAAGGCACGGAGGTCTAAACGAACTTCAACAGTTGCATCTTCAGATTGTGACAAGAGCGACTCTTCGGAAGCCCGCTCTGTATCTGACCCTTCCTTGAAAGATTCTGTCGTAGAGTTGACAAAACAGGTGCAATACCTCACGAATCTGGTTCTGTCCCAAAACACGCCACACGCTGGTCCCTCCTCAGCTCCTCATCTTTGCCACCCTACCTCTTCGGAGACCCCGGTTGCGTCTCTCGGTACTCCATCTACAGTCTCCGGAAATCCTGGTGAGGTTCTCTTCTCCGTCGGAAACCAGTCCAACGCAACAAAAGCTGATTTCACAAGAGGGCTGCCTGCAGGTGAGCATTTGCCCGAACGTATAAAAACCAAAATATGGTCTGATGCATATGTAGATTTCTATACCTTGTTGCATCCCGAACATGAAGACTCGTATAGTCTATCTTTCTCCTCCTCCTCACAACACTCTTTGACTGCCTTGCCCAGGAAGCATCGCCCTCTTTCCAAAAGAGAATGGTGTAAGGCCTTTGATGATTACCTAGCTGTCTACTCAAGAAAATTTCCGTCTTTAGTTACCGACGTCATCACCTACGGGAAGTTCATCAAAGACCTGATGGATCAAGGTTTTAATTGGTCGTTTTATGATGCTTGCTTCAGGAAAGACAGAGAGTTTAATCGTTGTCCTTGGACGAACATACGTGTCGACCTACAAATAAAAGCTACGTTTCCAAAACAACCAACTCGTCCATTCCGCCAGAGCTTCGACGGTCCTCAAAACCATCATAACATGATGAAAATACCTGGAGGGTTTTGTTTTCGCCACCACACGAAAGGAATACACTGTCTCGTCGCAAAATGCAGGTACAATCACCAGTGCCCCAAATGTCGTGGACCACATCCACTTTTCCAATGCCTCTCAGACCAGCGACAATTTGCCCTCCCCGGTTCAAGTACAACCACTCGTCCCGTTACTAGAGGGATACAAAGACTCTGAGTACGTGATAAAAGGTTTTTCAGAGGGTTTCTACTTGAATTTTACAGGTACAGATAGCAATTTGCATTGCAAAAATTCTCTTTCAGTCTCCAAAAATCCTGATCTCGTACATGAAAAGTTGTCCTCAGAATTATTTTCCTCTCGTATATCAGGTCCTTACGATGAACCTCCTCTATTAAATTTTAAATGTTCACCTTTAGCGTTGAGACAGAAAAAAGATTCAGAAAAGTATCGTCTCTTACATAATCTTTCATACCCTTACAACTCGGACGCCGTCAACTATAATATAGACAAGAATGATTCCAAAGTGCAGTATGCCAATCTGGACGATGCGATAAAAATAATACAAACTCATAATACTTCCTATCTGGCTAAGGTTGATATAGCTGATGCGTTTCGAATAATACCTCTGCATCCATCACAATATCACCTCACCGGATTTTACAATTTTTAGATAAATTTTATTTTGATAAATGTTTGCCTATGGGATGCTCAAGCTCTTGTAAGATTTTTGAAAGATTCTCTGATGCTATTAAATGGATCCTGCATTATCACTATAAAATTACACATATCGTCAAAGTTCTCGATGATTTTCTTTTCATTGCAGATACACCTAGTGAGTGCTCTCGCTGCTTATCTTCTTTCTATGATTTATGTCAAATTATAGGTGTACCCATTGCGTACCATAAGACCGAAGGACCAACTAGGTGCCTAACTTTTCTAGGAAACGAATTAGACACCGATCTTATGGTGGCTAGACTACCAGTTGAAAAATTAATAGATTATGCAGACACTATTGTAGACCTTTTAAATACTTCGAGCTGTACTTTGAGATCACTGAAATCAATTTTAGGGAAACTTCAGTTTTCGTGCTCTGTAGTGTCAACTGGTCGCCCTTTTCTGCGTCGTTTATATGACTGCACAATAGGAGTAAAGAAACCTCACCATTTTGTCAAACTAACAGCACATATGAAAGAGGACCTGAACCTTTGGCTTCAATTTCTCAAACATTATGATGGTGTTACTATTATTAAGCCACGTGCTATATTAAACTCGGTTGACATTAATCTTCATACTGATAGCTCTAAATTCGGCTATGGAGGAATATATAAAACTCATTTCTTTTACGGTAAATTTCCCGAGAGATGGAAGAAGTTTGATATTCAAGTGCTAGAGCTTTACCCTATTTATATATTGGTCAATGTTTTTGTAACTTCGTTCAGTAATTCCAGCATAAATTTTCTCTGTGACAATAGCTCTGTAGTATCTGCTTTAAATAAGCAAACTTCTCGGAATAAAGATGTCATGAAACTGTTGAGACCTCTTGTCCTTCTCTTCTTAAAGCACAATATCAAATTTCACGCCACTCACATCCCTGGTAAAATAAATGTTTTATGTGACCTACTTTCTCGTGCACAGGCACCTATGGCGATGCTAGCTACGAGTGGACTAGACAGTCTACCTACGGCTATCCCACAGCACCTTCGACCTCACAACTTCAAGCTTCTGTAAATAGTCTTGTAGCTAGATCCTATGAGTCTAACACTCTTTCAAATTACAAACGTTACTGGGACAAATTCACAAATTTCATAGCTTCACACAAAATTAATCAGACCTTCCCATTTAATTCAAATACCGTAGCATTGTTCATAATCTTTTTGCTAAATCTTAACTTAAAAACTAGTACCATCCGGTCTCATCTCTCCGCTATTGCCACTGTACATAAATTATATAATGAAACCGATCCTACTGCTTCTTACGTGATTACACGTATATTGAAGGGCGCAGAAAAATCAAAAAGTCACGTTGCTTCTGTCTGTCTTTTACCAATATCTTCTGTTTTTCTTGATGAAATTATCGTAGTATTACACAACCTACTACCAGAATACGAGTTTTTCCTTTTCAAGTCTCTTTTTCTGTTGTGCTATTACTGTTGTTTAAGGGTCAGTGAAATAGTTCATTGTCCAAAAACTAATCATACTTTACAATTGCATAATTTCTCGATTCGCTCCCCTCCCTCTCCCCCATTGGTAAAAATCAATTTTACCTCTTACAAGCATTCATCCGAACCAGTTACAATTTTACTTCCTCCTTCAAAGAATAAAAACTGTCCCGTAGTTTCTCTCCTAGATTATGTATCGCGTAGAGGAGACTCTCTTGGACCTCTCTTTATTCTTCAAAATTTGAAACCGATTACCAGACGGTACTATGTAAATACCCTGAAAACCGCTATTTCCATCACTGGTGTTTCTCCAGATAGATATAACACCCATTCGTTCAGAATTGGACGAATCACTGATTTGGCCAAAATGGGTGAACCATCTCACCTCATAAAACTAGCTGGTAGATGGCGCAGTGACGCCTATCAAAAATATATTAGATATGACCATTTCTCCGTGAACACTAAATGAATTTCCTTTTAATTTTTTTTCTTGGGGTGTCGTCATTTCCCTGTGGGATATGACTTTGGGTTTTCTCGACACCCCAATTTATATTCTTTGCAAAATTCGTTCTTCATTATATCTATTTTCTTAGTTTTGCCTTATTTTAGTTTCCAATGTATCATTTAGTAAATTAAAATTTATATCCTCTGTTCATTTAGTAAATTTAAATTCATACAATCTGTTCACCATATGTGTTATCAGTAACTATTTAAAATTTTATATAAATTTCCACCCAAGTTGGGTTTCATTAATCCTCCACACAAAAAACAGTACTTAAAGAGGCTGGAATTGATGTTGAAATTTACACTTCTCATAGCACTCGTGCAGCTGCTGTTTCAGTTGCCAAACGTAATGGAGTTGCAATCGAAGAAATTTTGCGTACTGCTGGATGGGCAAATAACACTGTATTTGTCACTTTCTATGATAAACCAATCCAATGTGAAGGAATTGGGAACAAGCTGATGTCTGGATGATCGCTGAGCACTGTCTCTTTAAAGTCTCAGGTACCCTTAGCAGACACTCCGTAACATACTACAGATAATAATTATAAGATTAAACGAGACTTAACTGGAAGTTGAAGTTTGATCTTAATTATCAGTAGGTTGCGTGTTTGCAAGGGTATCTGCCCGCCACTTGTTCGAATAATGCCCGCCCTTCAATAATTCATTATTGGGGACTGACAGTGCCAGGGATCGTCTTTCAAACCTGATCACTGCGGAGTAACTTGTCTCTCAGATACCCTTGCAAACACGCAACCTACTGATAATTAAGATCAAACTTCAACTTCCAGGTAAGTCTCGTTTAATCTTATAATTATGTGTTAGGAAAGTAAAAGGGAGAAGAGAAGTTTCACTGCCCTCCTCCCCCCTTTTGGTAATTTTGGAGGATAGAGATGGAAGTCACGAAGAGGTGAAGGGAGTCTGAGTGTTGAATCAAGGTAACTTACTAGTCAGAGGCAAATAAATCCAAAGCTGGACTGGTTGAGAAGAAAGGAAAAAGTTAAAATTAGGGTTGTGACTTTGCATATCTTGCATATTCATATATAAAACGCATATGCAAATCTTGAAATGCATATGCAAATCTTGGAAATGCATATGCAAATCTTGAAATGCATATGCAAATCTTAAAATGCATATGCAAATCTTGAAATCCATATGCAAATCTTGAAATGCATATGCAAATCTTGAAATGCATATGCAAATCTTGAAATGCATATGCAAATATAAAATGCATATGCAAATCCTTGAAATCCATATGCGAATAGAAAATGCATATGCAAAATAGAAAGTGCATTTGCAAAATAGATGCTCATTAGAAAAAATGATATGCTAATATAAAATGGTTATTAAAATACGTTGATTTTTGATATTCAAATGATAAACTTCTACATATATTAATGAATAGTATCAGGCGAATGAAAAAGAACTAGATTTTACTTAAGAAATTTATAACGAGGAGGGGAACTTGGTTGAACTCTGCTTCTTAATATTCCAGATAATTATCAGAGTGAGAATGTCAAAAACTTCTACAGAGAATAGAAATAATGAAAGTAAGTCTTGTGTTCATATATTTAACATTCTCCGTAATTCCATTAACAATAGAGCAAATTGAGGCGCGAGGCAGGTCAATTTCTAAAGTAATCACAAAGATAAAAAAATTATAATTTTCTAAAGAATATTTATGATAGATATATTACGTAAAGCTTATATTAGTAATCACTAATCTGTACATATTATCCAAAAATGAAGGATATTCAATAATCAGAGACATAAATTCAATTCTGACAGGATAATCTGCACAAGTCACTCAAGTCAATCTACATGAAATCTTAAAATAACTTGGCCCATCAAATATGGCGAGTCTTCTATACGCACCTCTTGTTTCAGATGATGTAGAGGGGGGATATTTTCTCAGTACAAGAATATTTCCGTTTTTGAAAGCTAAAATATACAGTAACTAGATTACCTGCACTTGGTAGAGCGCATACCTTCGCCGCCGTTCTGACCTGTTCCGACAAAATGGTTCCTGTATATTGACCATTCGTCCCACCAAGTTTCATGCAATGTGGTTCAATAAATTTTGAGTTATGAATAACAATGACCTTTGACCGGGTGGCTCCCAAAATTCTACAAGAAGTTCACTGGACATTGTCCAATCGCTTCACCAAATTTCAGGCAATTTGGTTGAACACTGCTTCAGTTATGCGAATAACAAGATGATAAATAAATAAATGAATAAATGCCGGATAAAATATGACCTTCTGCAAATTTGCGAAGGGTAATAATAAAATTTGATTAAACTTATCAACTGATTTTCCTATTTTCAAAACTAGTGTTACTGTATATATTTATGTGTATTATATATATACAGGTAAAGCTCTTACAACGGACAGTATACAGGTAAAGCCCCCTAACAAGGACCAAAATTATTAGTTTAATTGGGAATTTTAACTTTTAAGTTTTCATTAACAGCATTTCAAAGAAACTCTAATGAGGTAAACACTCTCAGATTATTATTGAATAAATATTTTAATGAAAATCTTAAAATATTTACATAACTTACTCATATAATTGTACGTAGGTACGAAAGTAAAATGAAACAAAAATATTAGTAACTAAACCAAGTGAAAATATAGGGTAGTTACACCCCTTTTTAATTTTATAGAGCTTCTCTAATCAAAGAAAATGTGTAGAAAATGAATAACAAAATCAAAATACTGAAAATCTTAAAAACAGTAGATTAAGTGTTTATTGTAAATTGTAATACCTTGAATATAATAAATGTACGACTAGATAATTGGTAGAATAGAATATTGATTAAACTATATAATTTAAAGAGGTTGTTGTTGGTGTTGCATGGCCAGAAGAATTGATAATTTTTGTCTTTTTTTTTAGAGGGTGTCCGTTTAAAGATCGTCCGCTGTACGAGCTTTAAATACCTGTATACTAGATTCTTCATATTCAAGACTTGATAAATGTACTTGAAAGCAGCTTTGTAAGAAGTGTTTCAATATGGATTAATTAAGCCACCTAATCCTACAGCTCGTCCTCAGAAGGTCTTCGTGAACAGCTTACAGCGAATGGATGAACTGTGCAGTCAATCTTTTGGAGTTTCTGCCGATGAGTTGATGAGTAAAAGTCTTAGGAAGTGACTCTCCAATGTGCTGTTCACTTTTTTATGTGGAGTAACTTGTTTTACTCTATATAATGTTCCAGAACTTTTTGGTATGCAAGGGAAATCTCATCGCTTGTTCAAGGAGAGTAACTTGGTAATGTTTCGTGCTAAATTCATTTTATCATGTGCAGTCACATACATTGTTAAGCAATGTATGGAGAACTGCTTCTTTCTATTACTTATTTCGTGCAAACTTGTGTATGTCCTATCATACACACTGATTTGCGTGAACGCTTTCCATAGACATATTTATGTTTATTTACACATCTATAAGTGCATAACATTGGTATATTATTACAATTTTAGAGACCACATTTTTTACTCTGTTATTCTCTATACCTATAACTGTTTACTTTACTTTATTACTTTATTTTTGCCTCATTTGACTAGTTTCAAAATTTCTTACACCGGCTTGGACGGTAACTGTAAATTTACCCTACTACCAGCACCTTATGTGTTCACTCTCAGTGCGAATTGTGCCTGTCTGAATGAAGATAACTGTTTATCTAATTTTCGTTTTGTAGGAAGTAGATACATATTTTTTACAGTGTATGGAGTGATTTTTTTTTTAAATTATTTTCACCATCTTGAGCGGTGACATGTCAATTGACCTTATAAGTTGTACCATTGAATGTTTTATTCGCAGTTCATGTGGTGGAATTTTTACATTTGAAGGTTTCTCGGAGTTGAACGATAACATGTCAATTTACCCAAGTATTTCTGCCTCAACTACCTTGCCTTGTCACCAACATTTTCTAAATGTCTATTCACTGGTTACATTTATTACTTGTTTGTTGTTGCTTGAATATTATTATTATGATGGGTACTAATGGTTTTATTTTCGATCGGATAGACCCCGATGATAACCTGTTAAGTGAGATGTTTCAATCTATGAATATACAGAATCAATCAAGATATTATACTCTTGATGAATTTAATAATGCTTTTTCTGATTGTAGTAAATATTTTTCTCTGTGTAATTTTAATATTCGTAGTTTCAATTGTAACAGTGAGTCATTTATTTCACATGTGAGTGCTCTTTGTATAGAATTTGATGTATTTGTACTAACTGAGACTAGATTTTCCAATGTATTAAAAAGAGACTTAGATGGTTACACCGCTCACCACTCAGTGAGAATTAACGGTGGTGGGGGCGGAGTGTCGGTGTACTGTGTAGGACAATTACTAACTAAGAGAATTGATAATTTGTGCATTGTGGATCAGCATATTGAATCGTGTGTTGTAAGGGTTGAGATAGGACGACGAATTGTATATCTTGTTGCTATTTATAGACCTCCTCAGGGCAATATTGAGTGTTTCATGGATAATTTGCAGTTTATTATGAGTTATTTAGATGGATGTAGGAATGAGGTTATTATTACTGGTGATATAAATATTGATATATTGAACTATGAAAATGCTGGTGCTGCTGTTAGAAGTATGGTGTATTATCTTAATTCTCTAAATTTTTTCACAGCGATAACCAAACCAACTAGATTTCCCTCTGGTGATCAACATGGTAACCCTTCCTTATTAGATCACATATGGTACAATAGATTTAATGAGCACCAGAGCGGTATATTATTATTCAATTCCACAGATCATGAGCCAACATTCCTAATATTAAAAAATATTTTGGTAAATTGCGATGAGTTAGTCAAGACTGAATTTCGCGTTCACTCTGAGGATAACATTAACTTTTTTGTCTCTGAATGCAATAAGTTGAATTTTCAATTTGTTGCAGATGATGTTGATCTGCTAATTATGCAGTTTGATAACACTATAAATGATCTCTACCGTAACTGTTTCCCACTGAAAGTAAAATATGTTTCACGAAAAAGACTAAGTAAGCCCTGGCTAACATCTTCATTATTTAATCAAATAAAAACTAGATCTAGGTATTATAAGATGTATAAACTGGGAACCATTTCAGAGACGTTTTATAAGCGGTTTAAGAATAATCTAACTAATGTTATTAGGAATGAAAAGAGAAATTATTATCGTAATGCTTTTTCACGAAGTGATAATAACATGAAATCAACTTGGAATTTAATAAACGGTCTTATTAAGGACGGTAAATCTAGTGAAACTATTAAGAGGATGGTAATTGATGGTGTTGAAACTGTGGATAAGTTGTGCATTGCGGAGAAATTCAATGAATATTTTAGTGAGGTAGCTCTTAGACTACAACGTAATATTCCTGATTCTGAGCGTGATCCTTTAGACAGTATAAATTTTGATATTCCCAATTCTATGTTTGTCCATTCCGTTTCTGTACTTGAGATTATTACCATTGTTGGTAATTTGAAGAACTCTTCATATGGCTTGAATGTTATACCTACTAAAATATTGAAACTGGTTATTAGTTGTCTCGCTGTGCCTGTTTGCCATATTGTTAATGTGTCTATTAATACTGGTAAATTTCCTGGTCCTTTGAAAAATGCCACTGTTGTACCTATTCACAAATCAGGTGATATTTCCGATATATGTAATTATAGACCCATATCTGTTTTGCCTTTGTTGAGTAAAATATTTGAAAAGTGCTTACATGCGAGAAATATGAGTTACCTAAATAAATATAAAATTATCAGTAAAGAGCAATTTGGTTTTATGAAGGGTAAGAGTACAAGTGATGCTATTGTTAATTGTACTGAATATATATATGGTGAATTGAATAAGAAAAATCATGCTCTTGGCATATTTATTGATCTACGTAAGGCATTTGATACGGTACCTCATGATTTACTCCTTCGTAAGCTATATCGATATGGTTTCCGTGGTCTGGTGTTTCAGTGGTTAAGTAGCTACCTTTCGAATAGAACCCAAAGAGTTCGTATATGTGGAGTGGAGTCTGTATGTAGACCTGTTACGTGTGGGGTGCCACAGGGGAGTGTGTTGGGTCCTATTCTCTTCTTATTGTTCATTAATGATATGCCCAGTTTGTCTAATTCATCCAATTATACCTTATTTGCAGATGACACAACTCTTACCTGTGGCGCTCCCAGTTACCATGAGTTGATTCATAAGGCAAATGGTGAACTTTCTGCATTGTATAGGTGGACATTGGATAATAAACTTTCTGTTAATGCTGATAAAACTTCATCTTTATTATTTACAAATAGGCTTAATGACATTGAATCACCTTTGCTGTTATCTATTAATGAAAATCCTATTTATTGTGAAACTAATGTTAAGTTCCTAGGTGTGTATTTGGACCACAAACTGGATTTTTCTAATCATGTCAATTACCTATGTAATAAATTATCTAAAACTGCAGGATTACTATATAGAATTAATGACGTTGTTCCTGTAAATGTAATGATTAAGTTGTATTATAGTCTTGTGTATCCCTATCTATTGTACGGTATTTTAGTTTGGGGTGGTACGGCAGAGGTTCACTTAAAGCCACTTGTACTGTTACAAAAACGAATAATTAGAATCGTATCGAAAGCTGAATACCTCCAAAGTGCCAACCCATTGTTCCACAGAAATAGTATTTTAAAGCTACATGATATTTATCTTCTTCAGCTAGGTATTCACATGTTCAAATTGAAGCTGGATAATAACATAGTGTACCCTAATCATGACTACGAAACAAGGTCTAGAAGCTTGGCTGTTCCCACATTTCAGAGGCTCACGCAATGTAGAAAATCGATTTCGTTCTGTGGTCCGCATTTTTGGAATTTGATACCTGAGCATATAAGAAATTGTAGTTCTATTTTATCTTTTAAGTATAAATATAAATGCTATCTTGTGGAAATGTATAATGCATAGGTTTTTTTTTTGTGATGATTCTTTCTTTTCTTTTTCCGTCTTCCCCTTTTCTTTTTCCTCATCCTTATGCCCGAAAAGTAATTTATTACTTAAATAAGGGCTTGAATATATTTTAAACTTGGATCTGGATATAGATCCTAATTTATTGCTTGATTTGATTTTTTTTTGTAACAAGAATACTTATGTAAACACTGTTCATTTCTGTATATTATTATTCAATAAAGGTTTATTTATTTATTATTTATTTATTTATTTAAAGATATTAATTACTTATCGCCATTCTTGTTCATTCTGGAGTGTTCCAGAGGTGCCAACTTATGGATCAGCCGTTAACTTAAGCATTCAGTTCGCCATTTGCATTCGATGCGTTAACATGTGTGTTTTCTCCTGCTCCCCTAGGCTTAAAGTCTAGTTGTGCGGGTACAGTGTTTGTGATCGATTAAATTCGGTTTTCTTTCAAGCCTAAATGTTATTGTATACAGATAAGTGTTTTTATTATAGCTTCTCTTTTAGTTCTATAGGATATACAATTTTAGCCCCTTTTGCCCGTTATTATAAATTTTAAAAAATTACCTATCTTGCGTAGTACTTGAAAATAGGCCTTGCTGATAGTTTTTAAGTGAGCTAGTTAACTCCTAACTAGTTATAGGTTATATGCCTATAGTCTCTTTCCAATAATTTCACATCGTGAAATTTTCTCTGATTCAGAGATATATAGACAGGGGAATTTCGATAACCCCCTGCTAAGACCGAAGACAAACCCTACAAATTCGTGACTAGGGTAAATCTAGTTAGTTAGTTAGTTAGTTCGAAGCCGGTATTTCGAGACCGTGCTTACACTGCAAATATACGCTATATCGTGTATAACTAACTCGCTTAATATTTTCGTCCCAAATTTATGGTGACTACTAACCAGTTAACTACTAACTAGCTATAGGCTTAGCTATGTCTATAGAGTCTCTTTCCAAATTTCACACAGTGAAATTCTTCTCAACTAAGAGAAAAATTATAGACAGGGGAATTTCGATAACCCCCTGTTAGGATTGATGACTAAAACCCTAAGAATTCGTGACTAGGGTACTAGTTAGCTAGTTCAAGCCGGAAATTCGTGACCGTGCTCTACTGGATTGAACACATATACACTATATATCGTATAATACTATAACTTTCTTGAACTTCCTTATTATATATTATATGGTAACTTTACATATGTGCAATAATACTCAAAATAAAAAACTTTAACGGGTACAAAGTGGCGTAAATTGTGAATAATACTTGAATAATACTAGGGTCCCACAGGTAAATTGCGGTCCAAATGCAGTCTTTGCAAGAACTTTTTTAAAACTTTTTGATTCGAATTTTTATTGAAATTTGTTTAGATATCTGAAGTAGCGGAATGCATTCTATATTTTATTATTGTTTGAAGCTATGATATTTCTGTGGTTAGAGGACACAGTTAGTTAGTGTACCGCAATTTACCTGCTTTACCCTATCTAGCTTATAATTGGTAGCTACTTAAAGATTGATATTGCAACTAGTGCTATGTATTCCATTCAAGAAGCACCATGAATTTATGGATACAATTAATAATAATCCAGTTAACTACTAACTAGTTATAGGTTATATGCCTATAGTCTCTTTCCAATAATTTCACATCGTGAAATTTTCACTAATTCAGGGATATATACAATATAGACTTTGGAATTTTGATAACCCCCTGCTAGAATCTAAGAGAAACCCTAAAATAGTGTGACTAAGGTAAATCTAGTTAGTTAGTTTGAAGCCGGTATTTCGAGACCGTGCTTTCACTGGAAATATCAAATATACGCTACTTTATATTGTGTACTATAATTTTTTAACTCTCTTTAAAAATTTCGTCGCAAATTCATGGTGACTACTAACTAGCTACAGGCTATATGCCTATTGAGTCTCCTTCCATATAAACTCACATTATGAAAATTTTCTGTTCCAGAACAATTTGAGAGGGGATTTCGATATTCCCTACTATGATTGAAGACAGTCTCTATGAATTTGTAGCTAGGGCAACTAGTTAGCTATTTTAGCCGGGAATTTGTGACCCGAGCTTATACTGGCTTCATCTAATGTACACTAGACATATCGTGTAACTTGAACTTTAATCTCAAGTACCAATATTAATTTCTTAACAAATACAGACTGTTAATACCACTGCAGATATGTTTTACAATTGCATATCCAAGTCTAGTTCTTCAATAAAATTTTCCAGCAAGGAAGTTATAGGAAGCCAGTTAACTTACTAGTTATATGCTAATGCCTACAGTCTCTTCCCAAATGAAATTGCAATGATAAGTTTTTCTCTGATTCAGAGAATTAACAGGGGATTTTCGATAACCTCCTGCTAGGATTCAAGACTGACTGTTCATAGTTTTTCTAGTAGGCCAGTTTACTATGTGTCGCAATATACCTTCTTTACTTTAATTACCTATATTCCTCGATACATTCTTCTTTGACTCGGGAATTGACGAAGAGTTGAAGACTGTTGAATACGTTGTTGCACTAGGGCAACAACTAGTTCAACCGGAAATTTGGTACACATAGTTACATAAAACCTGTATTTCAAAAATTATTTTTTATTTTGGAAATTAAAAAAGTAATTGAATAGGTATGAAGATTGGTCATAGAGAAGAAGAATAATTTTCGGTTAAGTTTTCTCATTCATATAAGACGTGGAGGACTTCATTTATTTATAAATTTATCTAAAGCCATTGAATCTGCATATCCATTATTAACGTTATTAATTAGAACATTGAAGAACTGTAGTTGGTTCAATGGAATAAATTTGTCTCGTGGCCTCTATTGATTTTGAAGATGATTACTTTTCTGTCCAAATAGAGAATAACACCGTAGATATTAGAAATTGGAAAACATTTCTAACTTAAGTAAGTTTAGAGCTAAAAGCTCTACTTGTGAATCATGCAACTTACTTAAGTCATGAACTCTATATTGGCAAAATTAAGAACTGAAAGTTACTTGTCTACGTACCATTTAATTTACTTTATTGATAGATGAATTCGTATATGAATGAACTGTTGCAGAGTGAGAGCACTGTTGTTAGTAGTAATGAAAGAAAATTTATTTTATTTATTCCTGATCATTAGAAAGAAATGATTTTTAATTGATGCAATAAATTTGAGCAAAATTCTATTCATTGTGACGTTTTTGTTTTTATCGAACTGTTGACTCTCTGCCTTCCAGCAGTTTAATAGGGAGGTTTATTCTTTATAATTTTAGAACGTTTTAAAATTAATGCTCTCAAAATTGTCAATGGTAACTTTCAAAAAGAATGGAAATTGATGATGATTATCCAGCTTAAAGTATTTAGACACTCTTTCATTACTTTAGTTTCGTAAGCGTTGAAGGTATTTTTAGTTTCAAGCTTTCGATACAAAAAAATTCTATTCATCATCAGGAGAAGGGTGAAAAACATGGCCTTCAACGCTGAGTTTATATAACCTCTGATAATATGGTTTTCCATTTGAATATGAATCTTTTCAATCAGTTTAGTAAGCATAAACCATAATTCTCAAAGTATTGTACTTAGCTACTGTTATATATATAGCTTATATATATCATGTCTTCGGCTTTTCATGTTTCGTATTATACCGGTTGATAAGTTTGGCGCTAGTCAGTTCTCGCCACAGTATATAGAATACCCCTAGTAGGGACACATCAACGGGTACATAATAGTACAAAATCAAGTGAGGACAGTGACGTCACAGCTATATATCTGAGAGTTCCTAATTCACGGAATTAAAAAAAAAGATAGATTTAACGGAAGCTCGGTTTTTTTGGTTATTAATATGAAGTTGAATCATGTTGACGTAAGTATAGATACTCGTGAATAAATTAAACCCTAAAAAATTCATCGAATTAGATTATCTAACGATATGCGACAACCATTCTACCCATACATTTCATGGGCTAATATCTGGCCATTTTAGCACATTAGTGACTAAATCGGATTAGGTTTAACTAAATTTGCCTTTAGGAATGTACATAATAAAACAAATTGTACGTTGCTACATCAAAATGAACAGATCATATTTTGGCTTCCTTTGAAAACATCATTATTAGAGATTTATTATAAAAAAAAATGTTTAACCACTTTATGCATTTATACAAACCAGCTCGCTGTGGTACTCTGACAACTTAAAGAAAGGATCCCACTATGAAAGGATAATATTGAGAAAGTAAAATTATTTATTGTTGAGAGCAACTACCCATTTAAAAAAAATAAGAAATTGATCACCGATTCAGTTTCAGTATCCGACAACAATTCAAACAGTAGCAGTTATTTAATTAGTGTTTATAAGAATGAAAAACAGAAATTCAAAACTTTAAATGATGGAGTGAAAGTGAGGATGCAATTTATAAATTATATTCATCAAAATCCACTTATATTTGGAAACAAGGGGAATAATGGTACGAATGTTGAAAATATAATAAAACAAACTAAAGATTAACTGGGCACATAGAAAATAATATAATTAAAAAGCTTGCCCTACTCAAATTCTTATTCTATTCATCACTATATTTTCTTTCATTTAAATTTGAAATGGAGAAATAACTACTATCTATATATTCACAGAGATGAGGAGAAAAGGCAATAATATCAAGCTTCCACTGTTCATAGCGGTGAATAAGTAGACATTTAATCAATTTTTTACAATCTGAATCTAGAAATCCACCAAATAACACTGAATTCCAATGTTTAATGCAATTGAAAATTCGGCATTTAAAATGCCAGAGTCAGGAGTCGAAAATTTGTACCGAGTCCGACTCCAAGCTATAGATTTAAGTCACAAAAATTTAGATTCATTTCATTTGTTGTTCATCATGTTAAATATCTCATAGGAACTGATAACTGCTTATAGCTATAAAATAAATCAATATTTATAGTCTAAACACTAAAAATAATTCAATAGAACTAATAAAATTACTATAAAACGGTTGTTGCAGTCAGAGTCGAGGAGTCAGTGAAATTTTTTAAACTGGAGTCGGAGTCAATAAATTCAAAATAAAGGAGTCGGAGTCGAACATTTTATGTATTGACTCCTCAGCCCTACATTTAGCTAATAAAAAGACGAACAAAGAAGTCAGTTACTCCCTCAGAGCAGAAGATAGATAGAAGGAAGCTGTAATTTCTAATAAAATTATAAATTATTTCACCAATTCCTTTCAAATGACCATAGTTGTCAACGAAGTACAAAAAAATTCTTTCATTTCAGTTAGCAGCGAAATGAATGATGCTTACCAATATTTTAATCCCTAAGACCAATCTGCATTTTGTTTGTATTCTTCAAAAAATAAAAATAAATGAATTTTAGAAGCTTGGGCGACGAAAATACTACTACAGGTAGAACATTTTTAGCGTTATTCTTTAGTTTGGGAATGGTGAAATTTGTTTATTTTATAGGCAATGTGTCCAGAGAATTTGTGGTAGCAGTTTCAGCCTCCACAGATTTAAAAGATTCCTCCAAGAGGGGATGCAGGCAGGCGACTAACATTTTGTTTAAATGTGTCTGTAGTCCAGTCCACTGCTAATACATGCATATTCACGGATTACGAGTATATAGAATGTAGTAGTGACAATTGAGACTGTTAGTGTACGTGACGTCATCACAGCAACACTTTAAAATTGAATTTAAGGCATTCGAAGAGTGTTTTATTATTAAAAATGTTTATTTGTTGCCAATATAAGAAAAGAGTAATGGTATATTCAGTTATTCAAACTGCTTGACCCTTATTTTCGATAAAGTCTGTTGCCTTAATGACGTCACGATAACAAGTCATTCTGTTGTCACTACTACGTATATAGCAGTGGACCGAAAAACAGACCTAATAATGTAGCTGAGAGACGTTGTTATAGTTCCAGTACTTTAACTTCCTTGGATGCAGGGGTTCCTAAATAGAGAAGTGCAGACTGTAGCTACATCCTGAAAGTAATTAAAAAATGAATACTAATAATTTGATACCCAAAGTTCAGAGTTCTCATTTCTATTTTCATTTCAAGGTTAAATAGCTAGAGACTGACAATAAAAATGGAATCATATTATCCCAAGTATTTATAAGATCATTTATTTCCACATTTCTTATATTGAGACTATTGGAATTACTATAAAAATACTACTCTGTTTTTTATCAAAATGATTTGAATTGAATAGCAAAACATTACTGATGTCTAAATTAACATAGTTGATTACTTAAAAACTCAATGACTTTTCTGAAAATACTTACATCTTCTAATCTATAATGCACTATAAATCTTTGAATAGTTGCTCATGAAGCTTATAGCATCAGTATACTGAGTGTACCGACAGATTTTGCCAAATAAATGATCCAGAGGGTCTTGGCACAAGTTTCAGGTTGCAAGGAAGGTAGACTGAGAGAATGGAGCTTCTGGTTCAATTCTAAGATTGAATTTATATTTTGATTCCAACCACAAATAAAGTGACATCAGATTTCTTGTAATAAGGTGTTCCTGAAAAAAAAGCAAAAATACAGTAAAATCTCTAAGACAATTTTTGTTGATAAAAGTTATTAAGTATATAAAAATTGGAACTGAAATAATAAATAGTTTTGTGCATGTAGCTAGTTATTCCATTTTTTATTAGGGGATGCAGATAGTTCTGTAAAAAGAGGAAAAAGTTCTTAGTTCTGTGCCTTATCAAGGTATAAAATATAACAACTGTGAAATATTAGGCTATCAGCTAATATATTTCCAGAAACAAGTATAACCAATAGCTTTAGATGAACATATAATAGAAAATAATGAAGAAAATAGCTCTCAAGTTTGCAGTATGTGAAATTATTAGGAATTTTAACTAAAAGCTGATCAACTATCATAATACTATGTAAATGTGAAGTTTAATCATTTGTAAGTAAATCAAACAATGTTCACACTCTAAAACTTGACAAATAAACATAGCCAGACTGTAGGAAATGGTAAAGTGTTCTCCAAAAAATTCTATATTTTGCCTTCAGTTCTCAGTAAAATACATGAAAATATAGGAAAAAATTAAGGAGGATTGTATGCACAGAAAATGTCCCATACTCTGCTGACTGGGAAGTTGGAAACATAGCAACAAGATAATTAATTAAATCTTTTCATTGACCTATTCAATAATTGGCCCCCGATTTTAAAGACATTTCAGGTTGTTTCTTAAATTTATAAAAGATACCTAGGTTACAGGTATATCACAAATTTCAAAATGTTCACCATGCGGCACTCAAGTAGCCGCCAGGTCAGTAGGTACTTGTAACTCATTGGATTGGATCACTTGGATGAAAGATCTTAGATCACAGTTGCTAGTTAGGCAACTAAACCAAAGAGCAGCACCATGTTTCAGAGGCTAGAAAATTGTAAGCCAATTTTTGAGCTAAAATTTCACAAAAATTCTGAGCCAAGCCAATTTGTCTCATATTTTGATGATTCCAAGTCAAAATTAACATGAGAACATAGGAATTAATTCAAAATTTTAAGCCAATTAGATATATCAGAGTTTTGACCATTTGAAATCTAAGCCAATTTATTGGCTTTAACTGACATACTCTGTAACAAAGGAGCAGCATATTGTATAATCTGATAACAATCATAATGAATTCATATTATATAATCCACATTCCAGGAATAAGGAAACTTGAGTTTTCAAAAATTAGAGTGACGTCAACCGAGTTCCCGGGCCAGTCTGCAGAATAGGTGACATTGGTGACAATTTAAATATTTTCTGTGTGCACAATCATTAATTTCCTCCTGTATTCACATGCATTTTTCCATTTTACTAATAACAGATGCGAAAATTGAAGATTTCTCGGAGAACAGTTCACCGACACTAGTTCCTTCAGACTACAGTCTGTAACGTCACTCAAGTCGTCATCAGGCGTCAGCCAAGATTTACTTATTAGATACAGCTACCTGATATTAAAATAATTAAATTAATATTTTTATCAAAATAACATTTATTTATTGAATAAAATTTCCCATTAGTAGATTATGGGAGATATTTTCATAAACTATTATAACTATATTGCCACAATATAGGCAACTTTGGAGAGCAGAGGTTAAAATAAGTTGAAAAACCCTGTAAATTAAACATGAAGCTTAGGTATTAGGTGTTGTTTTCAAGTGTAAAATCTTCACTAGGAACTTAAGAACTAAATAGGAAACTTAGGAAGTCAAATTTTTTCTTTTTAAAGTATCTTATAATATGTGGTGACGGGTGAGCCGTGAGCTGAATCATTTTTTCACTAAAGTCTAAACTGGCGATTTTCCTGCCACACTTGGAAACATGGGATGATAGCTTAGAAGTCTAGTTAGAAGAGGCTGAACAGCTGATTAAAGTTTAGCCCAGCAAAATCAAGATACCTACCAACCAATTAGCCAATTAGTAATTACCATCAATACAATATTCAATATATTAATTATATTTATATCGAACAGTACAGCCTGGCCTGGCCCATATTTTCCAGTCTGCGGCCAGTCTGAAAAGTACAGCAGGATTTAAGAATTAATCCTGTGCCCAAGCCCTATTTAATTCCTATGTTCCCATGTTATTTGTTGCGCCTAAATCCCAATTTCTGTATAAAATCCTGGGTCTGTGGAGACCTTCTTTTCAGACTGGGTCTGCGGTTATGTTAACAACTTAACAGAGATCTTTATTCTGTATTTCTGTTCACAGTAAAATTAAGTAAATAAATAAAATAGTCTGAGTTTAATTTGTTAGGGTAAATAGCTATAGGAATTAATTCAAAATTGTTTGTAGAGAATTAGCCTCAGAATACCTCAATATCCCAAATATCTCCTAGGTAGGTACCTACCTATAGCTATATAATATTACTGGAAATTTATGGTGGATTTTTTCAGCTTTTTCAAAAAGTCAGTGGAATTTTGCACACCAAATACAGACTGTTTTTTATTAATACATATTATATTTTGGCTGAAGAAAGTTGATTCAGACTTCAGAGAGAAAATATAAGGGTAACAGGTAACTATATATACATCAGTAATCAGAAGATAATGCCAACAAATAACTAGGTAGCTATTTACAAATTACAGGTACCTAGTTAGTAGTTACTCTAAAGATCTAATAGCTGAGGTTAGAAAAATAGGTATCCCAGTAGGTATCTGCTATCTAGTAGGTAGGTAGGTACTTTTAAACTTTATCCTTCTAAGGGCCTACCTGTATCATTTCCAGGAATTGCAGTTTTCAATCGTTTAGCCATGTTATGGAGATAAAACATTAGTGAAATCACATCCTGATTTATTTAAGTGAAAAATTATAGAAACACAGCAGGATAAACTGATAAAGTAAGCTACAGAGTCAATGTTGATAGTAATCTAAAATGGCCGCCCAAACTTCAGTTTTGAACTTCGGGTTGCTATAGCAACGAGCCAAATCCTGATGACGTCACTAGACTACATCCGCAATTCACAATATAATGCAGTGTCCCTACTACCCTATTCTATATACTGTGGTTCTCGCTGAGTAGTTGCAGAATAAAGTCATACAGCTCTGCTCCGTTTCATTCCTCCGTTCAGATCTTTATTAACATTCGTTGTGCACTCAGGTTATAACAGTGGCGACAAGGATAAATGTTCAGTTTCGTAAAAGTGTCAAATTATTATAAACTATTTGATTCCATAGCTTAGCAAGTGCAGTACCTACCTACCTACTATTGTTTTACAAGATGGCTTCTAATATCACCCAATACCAACCTAACATCGAGTCGATCTCAGAGTTTCTACAGCGTTTGAAAGTACAACAATCAGCTTTGACTAACAATGAAACTTCTGATGCAGAAAAAGCCGCCATATTAATTAGAGCTCTACCAGTAAATGTTATAACTGACATTCGAAGACGAATTAAACCCAAGCTATTAACTGCAGCCACCCTAGCTGAGTTGGAAGCTAATTTGACTAGCCAGTGTGAAGTCAAGAAGAGTATCATCGGTGCCTCCATTAAATTCATCAACAGGAAGCAACTTCATGACGAATCAATAGAAACGTATGCTAAAGTTTTGAATTAATTAGCTTCTCACTGCAATTATTCACAATGTTGTTTATCAAGACTGTTGCGTGATACTTTCACCTCAGGACTAAGGTCCACAGAAATAATTTCGAAAATGTTGCTGGAACCAGAAAATCAAAGTTTCAAAGATAGTGTTCAACGAGCGAAGTTACTAGAACAGCTTACTTCTGATGCAATAGACATTACAAGAAAGGAAATTTTCAGTGCTGAAGAAGTGTTCAGAGTTGGTGGAAACTACGATAGAAAGAAAATTCCTTCAAATGAAAACTATAAATGTATTAGATGTGGTGCAGTGAAAAAACATTTTGCTTCAAACTGCCCTGCGATCAATTTGAAATGTAAAAAGTGCAACAAGATTGGTCATTTTGCTCGTGTGTGTCGACAGTACACCACATTTCTCTTCCGACCAAGAGGGAACCAATGACAGAGCACCACACTTTCATGCTCGTGCCGCAACCAATCAGAGAAGAGACGCTCACTCACGTGACAACCGGATGCCTCACCATGGAGATGCCGCTTCCAATCAGAAGAGAGAACAAGAATCACGTGACTATTCAGAAGGCTATACAAACGTATACTACAGCGAGCCAAGCTGCCGCGTTCAAGAAGAGGATTCCTTGCCTTTTTTATGGTAAATTCCGCTGTAATTGATATTAACGATAAACCTTCCTCTATAAAGTGTTTAGTTAATAATTTGTCAATAAATTTTGAAATAGACACTGGCTCTTGCATATCTACTATTAACGAAAATAATTTGAAATCAATGAACAATGTAAAAGTAAATCCAACAAAGACCAAAGCCAGAAGTTACAGCGGAAATGAAATAGAATTTTTAGGGGAAACAAATTTAAATATAAGTTTCGACAATCGGTCAGTCGTACATAAATTTTTAGTCGTAGTCGTAAGTTCTAATGTAAATTTGATGGGGAGAGATCTTTGCAAAAAGTTGGGATTTTATATTTGCAATAAAGGAAAGAGGGTAAATAAATGCTCTCATGGTCAAAGTTCGGCTTTGGATAAATTTAAGAATTATTTATCAGATGAATTCAAGTCTTGTGTGCGGCAGACAGTTTCTGTCGACGTGAAACCGTCTACTCGACCAATTTTTGCAAAGGCTCGCTCTGTACCATTGAGATTTAGAGAATTAGTTAAATCAGAATTGAAACGATTGGAAGATGCAGGTACTATTACTAAGATTTTTAAAAGCAATTATGCATCTCCAACAGTGAATGTATTAAAAAGTAATACTACTATTCGTATTAGTGGAGACTTTTCGGGTACAATAAAACAAGCATTTAGACCCAGTAAATTATCCTTTGCCATCATTGGATGACGTCATATCCCAAGTGAGTGGAGCTAAGATTTTTTCTAAAGTTGATTTGTTGAACGCATTTCTTCAACTACCATTAGATGATAAATCGAAAGAATACACCGTAATTAACACATCGGAAGGGTTATATCAGTACAATTTCTTGCCTTTCGGTTTTAGCTCTTCTCCTGGGATATTCCAGTCCTTCATTTGTAAAATATTGAACGGTATCGACAATGTCGTAATTTATCAGGACGATATTCTAATTCTTACAGCCACTGTTGAGGAGCATGAAGTGACTTTGGACAAAGTGCTGACAGCATTGAGAGATGCTGGCATTAAAATTAATAACAAGAAATGCGAATTCTTTACTGAAAGTGTCACATACCTTGGTCATATATTTGACGATAAAGGTTATCATCCGAATCCTGATAAAGTACGAGCT
Source organism: Caprella mutica (assembly GCA_947561585.1). NCBI lineage: Eukaryota > Metazoa > Arthropoda > Malacostraca > Amphipoda > Caprellidae > Caprella > Caprella mutica. The sequence goes on along the minus strand of CANNZV010001578.1, from coordinate 91,487 downwards.
ATTCTCGATGCTCCTAGACCAGTAAACATTAAGCAAGTTCAGAGCTTTTTAGGTCTATGCAATGTGTATAGACGTTTTGTTCCAAATTATGCCAATGCAATGCTTCCTCTCTATAAATTACTGAAAAACATGCCAAATTCTGTTGGAAGGCGGAACAGGAAAATTGTTTTCAACTTGTCAAAAAACTCTTTGTCGAAAATAGAGTTTTACGATTATACAATTCATCGTATGAAACTCTTGTTGAAGCAGACGCAAGTTCTTATGGAATTGCTTCTGTACTCATGCAGCGAAAAGACAAATACTCTGATTGGTATCTTGTCCAATGCGCTTCACGCACTTTGAACAGTAGTGAGCAAAACTACTCAAACATTGAGAGGGAAGCTTTAAGCATAATTTTTGGTTGTGAAACCTTTAGAAAATTCTTACTTGGTACACGTTTTACAATACGTAATGATCAGATGCCTTTGCGAAAGCTTTTCAGTCACGATAAAGGTGTACCAACTACTTGTTCATCCCGAATTCAGCGCTGGGCCCTAAGGCTTTCTCAGTTTCAATACACAATTGAGTATAGTAAAGGAATAAACAACGTTCATAGTGACTGCCTCAGTCGACTCCCATTGCCCGAAACTACCAGAGAAATTGAACCTTACGAATTAATTTTTGCTATAGATTCATTGAATGATATGCCCATTACTTGCACTCATGTAGCAGAACAAACCGCTAAAGACAGTGATTTATCCGAGTTGAAGCGTTGCATTAAGTATGGTTTCCCATTAAATCTTACAAATAAGAAGCTAGGGGTATTTAAGGGACTAAACGGGGAGTTGTCACTCATGAAGGGTTGTATTCTTTACAGAGATAGAGTATTTATACCAGAATCATTACGTCAGCTCGTACTTTTGCAACTTCATGAGGAGCATCCCGGTATTTCCGCTATGAAATCCTTGGCCAGATCTCTAATATGGTATCCGGGAATCGATACAGATATTGCAGATTTCGTCAATGGGTGTTCTAATTGTAAATCCACAAAATCCAGACCTCCTCAATCACGCTCTGTCGAGTGGCCTAGACCTTCTAAGCCATGGTCACGTTTGCACATAGACCACTTCTTTTTCGAAAATAAAATATTCTTGATTGTTATCGATGCCCTTAGTAAATATATCGAATGTGAAATTGTGAAAGACACTAGGGTGAGTGAGACGGTTGAGACATTAAGACTTATATTTAGTAGGCATGGCCTGTGTGACACCTTAGTGAGTGATAATGCTAGTTGCTTCACAGCAAGTCAATTCAAGGAGTTTCTGTTCAATAATTGTATTCAACATCTAACTCCACCGCCATATTCTCCGTCAAGTAATGGTCAAGCAGAAAGAAGTGTGAGAGTAATTAAAGAACTGTTAAAAAAGAATACTGTAGGCTCACTGAGGTCTCGCCTGGCAAAGTTTCTCATATATTATAGAACTGTGCCTCATTCCATAACAGAAGTAGCTCCCTCGGTCGCACTAAACAACCGAAAATACATTACATTAAAAGATAGGATTAATCCAAAATATGTTGTTAATGATCAAACTAAAATTCACAAAGAAATTAAGCAGTATGAAATTGGAGACACTGTGCTGGCACTAAATCTTAGAGAAGGAAGAAAATGGCTAGAAGCCACAGTAATTGAAAAAATTGGCATTAATCTGTATAATGTCAAAATTCATGATTTTCAGGTAACCTGGAAGAGACATTTACACCAACTTCTGCCATCAAACAGAAAAAAAAACAAGTGTAGAGCCACCCGATCATAATTTCAAACTATTGCCAGATGAACTTCCTGATCCGAAACCTTCTCTCACAGTTGAGAATTCTGTTTTGCCACTGTCCTTATCCGATGCCAATACACAGTGCCCCCAAGAAAATCATGATAACCAAACACCTCAAATTACCCCTCCTACTGAAGTTCTCCCTCTGAGACGGTCATCACGTATTAGAAATCCTGTGAAGCGTTATGGCTATGATTGAAATATTCATGTATATCAAATTAAGCTAATTTCATTTTTACTTCAAACTACTTATGGAATATTATTTTTTGCTTAAGATGGGGATATGGTTACACTCATATATGATTAGTTTGATATAACCAACGTCACTCATAGAACTCATAATCTATCTTATTTTAATTTTTGGATGTTAATTATAACATATATTATCATGTTTTGTATTCATATATTGATTGTTCAGTTTATTCTAATTTAAGATGTTCATAATTACTTATTTTAATGTTCAATTTATTATTTGAATTTATCATGTATAGTTTCTGCTTAAGACGGGGATGTTATATATATAGCTTATATATATCATGTCTTCGGCTTTTCATGTTTCGTATTATACCGGTTGATAAGTTTGGCGCTACTAGCGCCAAACTTATCAACCGGTATAAAATATGCCACGAGTTAAAGATATGCACTAATTTCATATAGAAATTCGTGATTTGCCTAAACAGTGGCGCATTCTCACTGTATGAATATTAGGGGGCAGTCCAATTGTGATATAATGTGATGTATGTCGTCATATATTTTGAACCAATCAGTGACTCGATGTGTCACGTGATTGTGAAGAGTGAAAAAGAATATGTGTAAGTTTCTATAAATACCTCTGATGAGTTCCATAGATCTAAAAGGCAAATAGACATCTGCTCATAATCTGTGCACAAATAAATAATTATTTTCTGTTACATTTTTGCGAGAGTGAAGTCAAATGGAAAACTTTTAAGCTCCAATTTGGGCAAAATTTTAAGAAATGTAGTTGTAACATTTTAATTCTAGATAAGATCATTCACGCTACTGCCCTACTACTACTGCCAATTTCGTAATGTAATTTTAATGAAATTAAATATATTTCCAGTATTTAAATAAACTGATAAGAATTTTCACCCCGCCAGTGACGTCACGCTCCTCAGTCTCATCTGCAACGCTATTGGTTGGTTGGTTCAATTTGGTATTTTTCGTATATGGCATTGCACTTCCTCTCAACATATTTGATAGTTATATTTAAACAATATAATTGCTGTGTTTCAATAGTTCATAGTCAGTTACGTTTAATTGTGTGAAATTAATAGAATTGTAAATAAAAAGGTCATCTCTGCTAAGTTTTTTCCTAGACCCTGATTTTTTAAAGAAAATCCTGATATTTTAGGGCAAATTATCCTGAAAATCAAAGTCACTCATATGGCAACACTGGGCGCTAGTCAGTTCTCGCTGAGTAGTTGCAGAATAAAGTCATACAGCTCTGCTCCGTTTCATTCCTCCGTTCAGATCTTTATTAACATTCGTTGTGCACTCAGGTTATAACAGCTACCACTGATGCATCAACTTGAGGAATGTACATTTCTTATAAATTTATTAAATTTAATTTAACATTTATTATAATTATTTATTGATATATGGGATTATATATGCTAAGACTCTACCTCCCACATTAATGTACTAGAACTGAAGGCCATTTTTATCCGTTTGGCAGGGCCTTTTTAAATGACATTTAGTTTGTCCACATCAAAATATTTACCGTCAAGACTACAAATATTCAGTCATGCTCTCGTATTAGTTAAAGTTTTTGACAACGTCAGTTAGAAGACTTATTTTTCTGTGAAAAAATATACTTTCATCAAAACATTCATGCTGATAAAGTAAGTTGGTATTTTGATGGGATTACCGAATAGTAGCTGATATCTAACGTTTAAGTATCATGAGGCTTCATAAAATTTAGGAAGATCAAGTGCAACAGTGTTCATTACCCCTTTGCGGCACAAAATCAGTATCATGTGTTTTTAGTGCAGAATTTCCGCCAAACCTCTATTAACAACATAGCTAGATCACAAGTGGTATATTTCTTGAGTAGACAGAAAATTGATCCCATGCAATTTAATGATGTAAATTATTAATGTAAAGTTAAACCGTAACTTCTAATATTATGTAAATTGTTAATGATATAAATTGTTCAGTTGTAACCGAAAGTGATTCTAGATCTTTTGAAGATAGATTGATCTGCCAAAAATAGTTGGCTGGATTATCTATAGTGAAATCGCTTACAGTAAAGAGTGTTAGTTATTGAATTAGTGCAGGTATCCTGGATACCAATTAAAATAAAAATTAAATAAGACTAACCACTCCCATGTACAAATGATCTGGGTTCTTTCTTGAAAAAAATTATTTCCCTCTTGAAGGTATTGCTTTTAGAATTTCAACCTATTAATTAATGAGGTACGGTACAAGCTCAATGATCAAGTTCCAACTTTCAAAGTTATGGATTTATAAAGATTTTGTATCATGGAAGAGACTATTTCAATTACTTTATACACCACGTGTGGGAAATAATTAATTCCTGATTTAATGAGGTATTTTAATGTCAATTCAAATTCTGTCTATATTTAACCTTCAAAGAGTACATGGATTAGATTTCATGGAGAGTCTAATCAACTTTCCGAAAATCATACAAACAGTACCTATCTATTTCAAAAATAGGTAGACGTATTGAAGCAATTATGGAAGAGGCAGGAATCGACATCGCTAATTTTAATCTCTGCACTTGTGCAGCAGCCGCCTGTTCTTTCTTAAACCATAATATTACCATTGACGTTATTAAAGTTCGCAGGCTAGGCCTACGTTACAATTTTCTAATGCTCTTATCTTAAATTCGTACTTGAAAATTGGTTTGGTCTCATCTTTTGCTGCCTTTTTTAAAATCTCATAAGTTGGCACCTCTGGAACACTCCAGAATGAACAAGAATGGCGATAAGTAATTGAACAGTAACCCAAGGCTTACCTGTAAGGTGAAGGGTGACTTCAATTACTTCGGAAGCCATTCTTGTTCATTTTTCTGGAGTGTTCTTTCCCGCCCGGAGCGCTCCCGCCCGAACACTCCAGAAATACACAACAAAAGATTCGATCTTTGAATACTGAATGCTTAAGTTAACGGCCGATGCAGGTGGACATCTCATAAGTTGGCACCTCTGGAACACTCCAGAAAAATGAACAAGAATGGCTTCCGAAGTAATTGAAGTCACCCATCACCTTACAGGTAAGCCTTTGGTAACTGTTCAATTAACATCCTTTATTCTATCACTCAGTTTTTAAATATTTTTTACATTTAATAAAAAAAAATATTTAAAATATATGAGCTTCTTAGTAACAGCCTATTTCGAGAAATCCATACGTGTAATGTTTTTTTTTAATTGAAATTAAAAATTATTTGCTGCATATATTTTTTGTATATGCGTTTTATAAATGCATATATTTTGCATATGCGTTTTATAAATGCATATGCGTTTTATAAAATGTATATGCATTTTATGAAAATGCATATTTCAAGCGAATATGCACTAAATATTTATGTGCATACACTGCATAATATGCAGTGCATATTGTCTCAACCCTAGTTATAATACCATTCAGGGTAAATAACCTGTATAGTAATGGCTCCCCTGTAATTAGTAGGACCTAGAAATTTACAATCCACGGGGGAAATTCCGCCTGGCAAAAATCTACACTGCCAAAATTACGCCTATGAAAATTCCGCCAGGCAAAATTCCGAGAACCACAAAATTTCTTTTGTAAATATAAATTAAAAAACATCAGTTCCATATTTTCCTAAGGTGTTACATATATGGTTGGTTATAAGTTGGATGAATAGTGAAATTGCAGCAAGAAACTGCAAGTAATACTTTGTGTGATAATATCCATCTTCAATTTTTAGTCCACAAAGTCCATTTAGTCCTTCAAAGTCCATCGCTGACGTCAAATAAAATAAATATTAAAAACAAGAGACTGGATGAAGTGAACAGAAAAGAAACTTGTTTCAATGATTTCCAGAGAGTCGATTTGTCCAATATGAAAATGTATTTGTAATACCGGAATCTGACTCACCTAAACTGTCAAGTGCAAGAGTGGGTATAGAATTGTCTTTTAGAGTACCACTTTTAGAAATTCCGGTGGTACCAAATATTTTCTTAGTTTTCATAGAAAAATCTATTTTACCATATACTTTGTAATTTTTTGGCATTTCATACAATATATATGATAAATGGCAACATACAAGGAAAAGTAAGATGAAACCGACATGTAGCTTTAACAAATCGAAGTACACTTTTATAAATATTTAATAACTAAAAGTAACTAACAATATTAGATATTTAAGAAAGGCATTCTTATCATATTTAAACAAAATAGTTATGTCTTTAAAGATTAACGTCAATAAAGGATCGAGTGTCACGTGATTAGTCATAATTCTTTATTACTGAAGAATAATGGTATTCTACCATGCACTTGTTGTGATTATCATTACAGTATACCTGCTAGATGGACATCCGTCACCACGCTGAGGAATTTCGATTTGTTATACCTACATAGTTTATGGTCGAAAGTTTGGTATGCGGACAGAGTATCGAAAAACAAAGTATCGAAAAACAGATTATCGAAAAATAAAGTTTAGAAGGACAACGTATAGAAGGATATGGTATAGAATGACAAAATATAGAAAATAAAAGTATAGAAAAACAAAAAATAGGACATAGCATAGAAAGAAAAATGTATAAAAAAGTTGAAATAGGGGGGTAGGGAGCCTGGTTCGATAAAGAAAAGATGAGCCTACCTACAATTGAGTACGAAACAATTAGGACCAGGCCAATTGGGGCCCCAAGACAATAATTTTTGGGACCAAGACAATTGAGCACATAAAAAAACTGTTAAATCATTTATCACTTTTTTGCGCAATCTTGATTTTCAGTATTTATAAGTTTAAATTTATTTCAAATGTGACCTGGCTCTCTAATTTTTTATATGTATAAATTAAAAATAGTAGGGTGTCTATATACAGGGTGCGGAAAAAGTCCCCGATCATATAAAAATGTTAATTTAATGAGTTGTGATGGATGAAATAGAGTCTACCTCTGAAGCTCTTTACTGCGGCACGAAACGTTTCTTGGGGAATTTTGGCCCATTGTCGCTTGGGAGACTTCTTCAGAGTCTTCGTACTATCATGAGCTGTAGCACACGCTTCCTTCTCCAAGATGGACCACACACAAAAGTCCAGAGGGTTCAGGTCCGGCGATGAAAGAGGCCACAATTCCTACCTCCAAAACGCAGGAAAGTTACGCTCACTCCAATCCTGAGTTTTTTTGTTCGCTGTGTGCGAGGGCGCGTCGTCCTGTTGAAAGGTAAAAGGCCTGTCCTTGAAGTGCTTCTTCATCTCGACTTGTCCTGGAGTCAAAATATCCTCGATATACGATTTTGCGTTAACTTTAGCGCCTTCTTTGGCGAAAATGAGAGGAGATCTCCAACTCTCAGATATGGCTTTTGGCGACGGAAAACAGTTTCACAGATGGAGGGATACTGTCAGAACTTTTTTCCAAAATGCTGTCGTTCTGAGAGTTGAATTTGGCCTCCACGGTGAACATTTTCTAATCCGAAAAGACGATCTCACCAACCTGCGTGCCATCTTTCATTGTATTCAAAAGAATCTTTGATCTGTCCAGCCTCTTCTGCTGTTGCATGTTGGTCATTTTGAAGGGGGACAACTTGAGGTCTTCTTTGACGATAGTTCTCACACTTTTTTCGTCGATATCCATACTATGTATTAGCCATCTTTCTCATGCTTCGCTTGAGGTTCCTTCTTATCTGCTCCCTAATGGCTTTGATTTTGGTTGGAGTGCGTGCAGTAGGAGGTCGTCCACACCTGGGTCGATCACCTGTTGTCTCCAGTTCTTGGTAGCGTTTAACAGCATCCCTAACAGTCGATTTCAGTGCTTTTAACAGCTTAACAATCTCTGGGCTTGCTTTCCCCTCGCAGTGTAGCTGAATAATAGCCTCACATTGACTCATTTTTACAAAAGTCAATGTAAATTTATCAAAATTTAGACCTGAAACATAAAGTATATGATTATAGGAAGAGAATGAGATATGAATGGATAAATTTAGTAAATAAATAACATCTTTAATTTAAAAAATGAAATTTGATCGGAGACTTTCTCCGCACCCAGTACTCCACAGACATGGTTTGAAAAGAGGATTTTGTCTATTTCTCCTGAATGGCGTTAATATTGATAAAATAATCCTTGATGAAACATTGAGTAAAAGTTAATCATTATGTATTCACAGTTTTTTTTTTTCATTAAAAGCCAAAATCTTAATTATACGGGTTGTAACCGAGTCCACTTTTAACAGAGTCTATGGTATTAACTTAATTTGCTAATGTAATAACAAAGTAAAGCTTCTTTATTGTGTCTGCTGTAACCAATTTTTTATGTGATCAATGGTGGCCCTGGGCCCAAAATTTTGGGGGCTCAATTGTACTAGGCTCAATTGTATTGGGGCTCAATTGCCACGGATCCAAATGCCTCTGGCTCAATTTTCGGCGAGTCCAATTATCATGGGCCCAACTGTCGGTCCATGAACAAAATACATACTTCAAGTTAGGTAAAACTAATGCAATGTATGTTATTTTTAAAGAAAGATTTCTCCATTCGATCAATTCTCCATTGTTATAAATTCAATCGAATTTTCTATACTTTGTCTTTCGATACTCTGTCTTTCGATACTCTGTCTTTCGATACTCTGTCTTTCGATACTCTGTCTTTCGATACTCTGTCTTTCGATACTCTGTCTTTCGATACTCTGTCTTTCGATACTCTGTCTTTCGATACTCTGTCTTTCGATACTCTGTCTTTCGATACTCTGTCTTTCGATACTCTGTCTTTCGATACTCTGTCTTTCGATACTCTGTCTTTCGATACTCTGTCTTTCGATACTCTGTCTTTCGATACTCTGTCTTTCGATACTCTGTCTTTCGATACTCTGTCTTTCGATACTCTGTCTTTCGATACTCTGTCTTTCGATACTCTGTCTTTCGATACTCTGTCTTTCGATACTCTGTCTTTCGATACTCTGTCTTTCGATACTCTGTCTTTCGATACTCTGTCTTTCGATACTCTGTCTTTCGATACTCTGTCTTTCGATACTCTGTCTTTCGATACTCTGTCTTTCGATACTCTGTCTTTCGATACTCTGTCTTTCGATACTCTGTCTTTCGATACTCTGTCTTTCGATACTCTGTCTTTCGATACTCTGTCTTTCGATACTCTGTCTTTCGATACTCTGTCTTTCGATACTCTGTCTTTCGATACTCTGTCTTTCGATACTCTGTCTTTCGATACTCTGTCTTTCGATACTCTGTCTTTCGATACTCTGTCTTTCGATACTCTGTCTTTCGATACTCTGTCTTTCGATACTCTGTCTTTCGATACTCTGTCTTTCGATACTCTGTCTTTCGATACTCTGTCTTTCGATACTCTGTCTTTCGATACTCTGTCTTTCGATACTCTGTCTTTCGATACTCTGTCTTTCGATACTCTGTCTTTCGATACTCTGTCTTTCGATACTCTGTCTTTCGATACTCTGTCTTTCGATACTCTGTCTTTCGATACTCTGTCTTTCGATACTCTGTCTTTCGATACTCTGTCTTTCGATACTCTGTCTTTCGATACTCTGTCTTTCGATACTCTGTCTTTCGATACTCTGTCTTTCGATACTCTGTCTTTCGATACTCTGTCTTTCGATACTCTGTCTTTCGATACTCTGTCTTTCGATACTCTGTCTTTCGATACTCTGTCTTTCGATACTCTGTCTTTCGATACTCTGTCTTTCGATACTCTGTCTTTCGATACTCTGTCTTTCGATACTCTGTCTTTCGATACTCTGTCTTTCGATACTCTGTCTTTCGATACTCTGTCTTTCGATACTCTGTCTTTCGATACTCTGTCTTTCGATACTCTGTCTTTCGATACTCTGTCTTTCGATACTCTGTCTTTCGATACTCTGTCTTTCGATACTCTGTCTTTCGATACTCTGTCTTTCGATACTCTGTCTTTCGATACTCTGTCTTTCGATACTCTGTCTTTCGATACTCTGTCTTTCGATACTCTGTCTTTCGATACTCTGTCTTTCGATACTCTGTCTTTCGATACTCTGTCTTTCGATACTCTGTCTTTCGATACTCTGTCTTTCGATACTCTGTCTTTCGATACTCTGTCTTTCGATACTCTGTCTTTCGATACTCTGTCTTTCGATACTCTGTCTTTCGATACTCTGTCTTTCGATACTCTGTCTTTCGATACTCTGTCTTTCGATACTCTGTCTTTCGATACTCTGTCTTTCGATACTCTGTCTTTCGATACTCTGTCTTTCGATACTCTGTCTTTCGATACTCTGTCTTTCGATACTCTGTCTTTCGATACTCTGTCTTTCGATACTCTGTCTTTCGATACTCTGTCTTTCGATACTCTGTCTTTCGATACTCTGTCTTTCGATACTCTGTCTTTCGATACTCTGTCTTTCGATACTCTGTCTTTCGATACTCTGTCTTTCGATACTCTGTCTTTCGATACTCTGTCTTTCGATACTCTGTCTTTCGATACTCTGTCTTTCGATACTCTGTCTTTCGATACTCTGTCTTTCGATACTCTGTCTTTCGATACTCTGTCTTTCGATACTCTGTCTTTCGATACTCTGTCTTTCGATACTCTGTCTTTCGATACTCTGTCTTTCGATACTCTGTCTTTCGATACTCTGTCTTTCGATACTCTGTCTTTCGATACTCTGTCTTTCGATACTCTGTCTTTCGATACTCTGTCTTTCGATACTCTGTCTTTCGATACTCTGTCTTTCGATACTCTGTCTTTCGATACTCTGTCTTTCGATACTCTGTCTTTCGATACTCTGTCTTTCGATACTCTGTCTTTCGATACTCTGTCTTTCGATACTCTGTCTTTCGATACTCTGTCTTTCGATACTCTGTCTTTCGATACTCTGTCTTTCGATACTCTGTCTTTCGATACTCTGTCTTTCGATACTCTGTCTTTCGATACTCTGTCTTTCGATACTCTGTCTTTCGATACTCTGTCTTTCGATACTCTGTCTTTCGATACTCTGTCTTTCGATACTCTGTCTTTCGATACTCTGTCTTTCGATACTCTGTCTTTCGATACTCTGTCTTTCGATACTCTGTCTTTCGATACTCTGTCTTTCGATACTCTGTCTTTCGATACTCTGTCTTTCGATACTCTGTCTTTCGATACTCTGTCTTTCGATACTCTGTCTTTCGATACTCTGTCTTTCGATACTCTGTCTTTCGATACTCTGTCTTTCGATACTCTGTCTTTCGATACTCTGTCTTTCGATACTCTGTCTTTCGATACTCTGTCTTTCGATACTCTGTCTTTCGATACTCTGTCTTTCGATACTCTGTCTTTCGATACTCTGTCTTTCGATACTCTGTCTTTCGATACTCTGTCTTTCGATACTCTGTCTTTCGATACTCTGTCTTTCGATACTCTGTCTTTCGATACTCTGTCTTTCGATACTCTGTCTTTCGATACTCTGTCTTTCGATACTCTGTCTTTCGATACTCTGTCTTTCGATACTCTGTCTTTCGATACTCTGTCTTTCGATACTCTGTCTTTCGATACTCTGTCTTTCGATACTCTGTCTTTCGATACTCTGTCTTTCGATACTCTGTCTTTCGATACTCTGTCTTTCGATACTCTGTCTTTCGATACTCTGTCTTTCGATACTCTGTCTTTCGATACTCTGTCTTTCGATACTCTGTCTTTCGATACTCTGTCTTTCGATACTCTGTCTTTCGATACTCTGTCTTTCGATACTCTGTCTTTCGATACTCTGTCTTTCGATACTCTGTCTTTCGATACTCTGTCTTTCGATACTCTGTCTTTCGATACTCTGTCTTTCGATACTCTGTCTTTCGATACTCTGTCTTTCGATACTCTGTCTTTCGATACTCTGTCTTTCGATACTCTGTCTTTCGATACTCTGTCTTTCGATACTCTGTCTTTCGATACTCTGTCTTTCGATACTCTGTCTTTCGATACTCTGTCTTTCGATACTCTGTCTTTCGATACTCTGTCTTTCGATACTCTGTCTTTCGATACTCTGTCTTTCGATACTCTGTCTTTCGATACTCTGTCTTTCGATACTCTGTCTTTCGATACTCTGTCTTTCGATACTCTGTCTTTCGATACTCTGTCTTTCGATACTCTGTCTTTCGATACTCTGTCTTTCGATACTCTGTCTTTCGATACTCTGTCTTTCGATACTCTGTCTTTCGATACTCTGTCTTTCGATACTCTGTCTTTCGATACTCTGTCTTTCGATACTCTGTCTTTCGATACTCTGTCTTTCGATACTCTGTCTTTCGATACTCTGTCTTTCGATACTCTGTCTTTCGATACTCTGTCTTTCGATACTCTGTCTTTCGATACTCTGTCTTTCGATACTCTGTCTTTCGATACTCTGTCTTTCGATACTCTGTCTTTCGATACTCTGTCTTTCGATACTCTGTCTTTCGATACTCTGTCTTTCGATACTCTGTCTTTCGATACTCTGTCTTTCGATACTCTGTCTTTCGATACTCTGTCTTTCGATACTCTGTCTTTCGATACTCTGTCTTTCGATACTCTGTCTTTCGATACTCTGTCTTTCGATACTCTGTCTTTCGATACTCTGTCTTTCGATACTCTGTCTTTCGATACTCTGTCTTTCGATACTCTGTCTTTCGATACTCTGTCTTTCGATACTCTGTCTTTCGATACTCTGTCTTTCGATACTCTGTCTTTCGATACTCTGTCTTTCGATACTCTGTCTTTCGATACTCTGTCTTTCGATACTCTGTCTTTCGATACTCTGTCTTTCGATACTCTGTCTTTCGATACTCTGTCTTTCGATACTCTGTCTTTCGATACTCTGTCTTTCGATACTCTGTCTTTCGATACTCTGTCTTTCGATACTCTGTCCTTGAAACAATGAAACAATTTATTGATGAAAAGGAATACAATAATTGTTATATGCACCTTGAAAATAGGTATTTGATTTACTGAATAATATTACCATACAAGAAAATTTCTACCTTAGATTTACAAACAACTCTCTTAAACCTAATCACGGCCCCATTAAGCAACTGAAGGCTTTTAGGGCATCTTAAGGGGACCGTTCCTGGGAAAAATGGCAAAATTAAAGAAAAAAAATTTATTGTGTAAATAGATGCTTTTTAACCTTTTAATAGTGTGTGCAAAATATCAGAGCTCTCATGTTACTCTAACCCCCTGGGGAGAGGGAGAAAGGGTAAAGGGGACCGGGGGGTAGGGAGTCAATATGTACTCTAAAAACCAACTCTCAACCAATTATGATTCGTAATAATTAATTATCTCGCTATATCTGGTATCTAACGTGCCACTAATCAGATGCACACTTAGGTATGCCCCTCAGTTACCCGCAAACTTTCACAGGAGTCGTTTGCAGCGTGTCAGATTATCAAACTTTCAATGGGATTTTCTATTAGTTCAGAGATCTGAAAATCTTGTAATTCAAAAGCCTAAGGCTTTTACAATTTTGAAGCTACGGCATTGTGATTTTTTACATTCAATTCTCCCCGGAATTCCCTACAAACTCTGGAAGAGTTTTATTTAATTTTCGAATTATTTTTCAAAATATTGAATTCCAATAATTCGAAAACCAATTCTAAAAATCAAAAAAACGCTTCTACAGTTTGAAGAGAATCTTGTGGAGAATCGAATGCAAAAAACCATAATGTCATAGCTACAAAATTGTAGTATCCATTTATTAATTTACACACTGTTTGAAATTTATTCGAAATTCGTATAACTCGTTTTCTATGGGTCGAATCGAAAAAATGTCAGGACACAAAAACATCTTAGAATTCATTTTATATTTGTGTACAAAGTTTCACAACCGTAGCTTCAATAATGAAAAAACTTTTTAAAATCTGGGAACTGTGCCCTTAAGGAAAAAAATTTTCTTCAATAAAAACACAAAAAAAATAATAAAACAGTTTATAAATGATCTAAATTGATAAGTTACTATGAGTGGACACAATATTAATGGACATTTATTGACTACCAAGTTGAAGAACGTAGTTTTTAGTTTATTTTTAAACATAGTACATAGATTTCTCATATTTGTGGCTGCGATGCATGGGCAAGATGTATTTATCGGCAAATCTTGTCAGGATTGAATGTACATTTACTTGTACATCTAAGTCATAGTTTTAAATTTTCATCAAAATTTCCATAGATAGTCTTATGAAAGTACATTAATACAGAGAACTCATACAGCTGATTCAACTTAAGTATTTTACACATTTCAAAATAATCCGCTGTATGCTCATTATAAGACAAACTATGTATGCATCGAATGGATTTCTTCTGCAAGACCTCCACTTTATATTTTAAGAAAACTGAGCGGCCGCACCAAGATTCAATGACATACAGCATATATGGAAAAGTATGAGTATGATATAAATTGATGAGTACATAACTCGGAATGAAATGCTTCAACCTGTTAGGAATTCCAACTGACTTACAGATCTTCTTTGACAAGCAGGTAACATGCTGATCGAATTTGAGGTGCTGGTCTATATACAGTCCAAGAAATTTAGTAAATTCAACTTCATTAATAGCACTGCCACCAATCTTGATTGGCTGAATATGTAATTGGTTTTATTGACATTTATTTTCATTTTAAACTCATGATTAACAATATTACTCACATCTGAATTACGTTTATCAAAACTATTAGTAAGGGTACTGTCATCCGCAAACAAATTGAAAACAAACAGAGGATGAGGTATGGAAATCATTAATAAATAATAAGAAAAGTAATGGGCCCAATATGGATCCTTGGGGCACACCATGCGTTATGACACGTTTCGAAGATTTAGCTCCATTGACTTGAACAATATTGAGTCCTGCCTACCAAATAAGATTGAAGCCAGTCATAAACAACCTCGTAATACCATAATGATGAATTTTAAACAACAAAAAATAGAGTCTAAAAATATCGAAATGACATTCCTACCCCTATCCAAATTATCGTACACAAATTGCAGCAGAGAATTACAAGATGGAGCTGTGGACTTTACATTCCTAAACCCAAACTGATTTGAATAAAAAATCTTCATTTATATAAGCATATAGTTGATTATACATAGCCTTCTCAAATATCTCAAATAAAAGTGGTAGTATAGAAATTGGTCGGTAGTTTTTAACTTCAGATGAAACTCCTCCTTTATAAGGGGCGTGACACGAGCAAGTTTAAGAGACTGAGGAAATGTACCTACTGTTACAGATCAATTAATTTAGATTCTAAAAATTGGGCTTACAATATTACTATTATATTTCAGAACCATTGTAGGCAGCAAGTTTATTGAACAAGATTTGTATTTTAGTTTGCCTATGACACCATCAATTGAGCTAGAGGTAGTTGGTACAAAAAGAAATGAATTAGGATAATTGCCCATCAAATAAGATTCAAAATTAGTGTCATTAGCAAAGTCCTGTGTAATTTGTCTGCCTATCAATGAGAAGTGACTATTTAAAACCTCCACTATTTCACCAGGATCATGTAACTCATCACAGTCTGATTTAATCATTTCGATTATATTTTCCTTTTTATAATTTGGTTTGATAATATTATTGATCAAATTCCAGGTTCTTTTGATATCAGTTCTATATTCATCAAATTTCTTCTTATAGTAGAGTTTCTTAGCAGAGCGAATCCTACTGGTGACAAAGTTCCTTCGATACTTTGTTTTTCGATACTTTTGTCTTTCGATACTCTTTCCTAGTACCGAAAATTTGCTCACAAATGTATGTACTAATATACTCAATCTTGAATACTTTAACCAATATTTGTTAGGAAATGGTCGCGACTAGCTTCAATATTAGGGTTTGGCATATTAACCATATTACTCTCTAGTGTACAAGTGTTAATCAAATAATTATTGCAAAGTAGCTTTTTTTAAGTTTGCGTATCCTATAGATATACGCCTAATTTTCACATTGTGTAAAACTATTAAACATGTCAAACTGTGTAAAATAGTAGGTATACAGTGTTCGTGAATCAACAAATAAATTTATACCTCAAATCAAACCACAAAAATACCATAATCAGGTTAAGTGTAAAAATATTAACGATTACGCAATAGCAATTTTACACGTAAATAGCAATTACGTGTTAAAACTATCTACATAAGTTATAATACATAAACATTTGAAATATTCATCGGTAAAATAATATATATTTCTTTTAACGATGTTACATTATCTTTTAATCTGACAAGGATAACTTCGATAATTTGCAATAGATAGGTGGGCACAGGTGCTATTTCAATGCTAGAAGACACACGCTCACCTTTAATTGGTCTTATGCGAATACGCGCTACGATATGTTGGACCAATTTATCATATTGAAGATATTGTTACGATTTAGCTCAATATATAATGATTAACACATTTCAAATGCAGACCACCATAATGTTTCTTACATGACGGTTAGTAAATAATAAAAATATTGGAGTAAAATTCGTATCGTGTAAATACAGTCTCAATCATCTGATAAATTGTTACGATATTTGTGTTCAATAAATCGCCTCAATTTATCGTAGCGTGTAAACTGGCCTTAAAGCTGCTCTTTTGTCTGACATTTTTGAACTGGCTATTTTTTTTTTTACATAACGAAATAGTGATGTGATAATTTTTTTATTTGCTTATTTTATAAACCCAATTACCTACTTAGGAACTACAGTTGTGAAGTTTCTGAGTTATGAAGTACTCGAGTAATGAAGGACCTGAATTATGAAATGCACCTGAGTTATGAAGTATTTTCTATGTTCATATTTTAGAAAATGTTATACTGCGTAAGTTATCCCTCAAATAACTATAGTTTTCTAAATAAATTAATCACAGAGAACTATTCTAGTGTACCTGAGTTATGAAGTGGCTTCAACATTGAGATGTGAAAAAAACAATATTTTTGGAAATATATTTTCTCAGATTAACGAATTTTCATACATATACGAACCATAAACTTATGCAATAAATTCGAAACTTTTTATTGAGTGTACTGCCAACAGGAAAGGACAAAGTGATAACCGACTTTTTAATAGTGTATATAGAAAGGTACTCAGTTTAATTACCGACTCAGTTTAATTAATAACGACTCAGTTTAATTACCAAACGCATGGACCAAACGGTAATTAAATAGAGGAAAAGTAACAAGAAATATATAATTGTCACTCCTTGATTATACATCTCATTTTCTATGAGTTCTAGTTAAATAAAAAAATTTCTAGATATAGGGTACTATATAAGCGATTAAGCAAATAATCATACTAGTAAACAGTGTATTAGTGTTTGTGACTGTTGTCGTGGGAACTCAGTATAACCCAGGTTCTAATTCTACTATTCTACTAATAAAAGGATTCAAAATGCAGCTATTTGATTTGGATAATAGAAAATGACTAAATAAAGAATAACTATTATTTGTTTGTGAAGGTGGAGGATAATAAGGTATGGGAATACTAAGGGTAGGCAAGATAGGGGAAGGGGTATATCCGTATAAGATTAGGGATTTACCGTATAGGTTTATAGAGCTAGGGATACACGGCTTGGGCATAAAGGGGTAGGGATAAAAAGGGACCAACTGTAATATAAAAATACACAAATGAAATAAACCGAAATAAAGAAAACATGTAAAATAAATTATCACTAAACTATAAATAATCATGTTAACAAACTATAATCAATTAATTAACGATCGTAAAAAATAAACACTTACATGGTTTAATAGATCACTCCTATTTATGACAGCGTAACAGATAGAGACATGCACTATGTTTATTAGACTTTTAATAACATCAGTCGGTCAGCTGTAATCTATTATGAACAAGTTTCCGTTCGTTCCATTTGCTTTTTAAAGTTTCGTCCTACTAGGTGTTTACTATAAGTATATATTACAAAACTATAGGGAGTGTAACAGTCCTGATAGTTTTGGACCCTTTACACTGTGATAAAAGTTTAAAGTAGTGAATTTATTAAAGGTTTCAAAATTCAACCATAGCTTAACTCTTACTCAGTAAAGGTAAGTAATTAATAGATACTTAGATTTCTATAATAAAAATTGTGTTACATTGAACAAACAGCAGTTTTATGCTCTGTGAAATATTCTTGGCAGTAGGGTACTAAGCATAGTAAATAAATAGAGAAGTATACCAAGTACAATCTTGGAACATCCGAAAATATTATGAGTGACGTCACACAAAATATTTCCCAATTGTTTTTAAATTATAAATTTGCTATCATTAACTAAGTTAAATGTGCATTTTCATGGAAATTAACTTACATACAATTATTTTTATTCACTTATAATATTCACTAATAATATTTTTAATATTCGAGAGTACTCTATGCGACGCCATTCGTTTTCATCGTTTCTGATAAATGGATCAAGTTCACAGTCAATGAATTCAAAACTTAGCATACTTATCTATTTATTTACTATGGTACTAAGTTGGTTTTGGTTCTTCTATGGTACTAAGTTGGCTTTGGTTCTTCTATGGTACTAAGTTGGCTTTGGTTCTTCTATGGTACTAAGTTGGTTTTGGTTCTTCTAGGTTACTAAGTTGGTTTTGGTTCTTCTAGGGTACTAAGTTGGTTTTGGTTCTTCTAGGGTACTAAGTTGGTTGGTACTACTTTTTCGGACACGTCAGAGAAGAGAGTATAATGATTATTATTTAACTTTCTATTCTAATTGGTATCATGGATACAATATAAATATAAATTAAATAATGATTATTATATATTGAGGGTTCTCTGAAAGTTCGTGGACACAGGAAAATGCGAAAAAAATTGAAAATATATTTTTATTTTTTAATAGTAGGTACATTATTCAATCTACGGTAAGGTATCATAGAACGAAAATACAAAATCTCATTCGAAATGGCCGCATTTCGCAACCACAACACGTCTTAGCCTATCCTTGAACTGAGCACAGCTGCACGCACGGTTTCAGTGGTCATTCCGGCCCATACCATAACGTGGAATGCTTTTGAGTTTGCGAACACTTGTTCGGTTGGTGCGGCAGGCCCTTGTCTCAAAGATGGAACAAATGGAAGTGTCTATTGGGTTGAGATACGGTAATGACGGTGGCCAAATCTCTTTAGCCCAGAAGCACTTGAAATTCTCTTTTGACCTGGTTTGCACGATAATGGAGGTAAGGGGTCTTGCTGGAAGACCTAGTCTTTGTTTGCAAATGCATTTGTGATCCAGAGGGCTACCTGAAGCTGGAATTCACTCTTTCGCCCTCTTCAATGAAAACAAGAGGGTCTTCTGTCCATCGCAAGTCACACCCGCCCACACCATGCATGACGCCGGTTTCCGTCTTTTTCCAACTATCCTAATATTTGGATAGATGCTGTTTATATTATTGGCCAATAGTCTGTCATTTTGACGGCTGTGAGTCCTTTCAACCGTGAAATTCATCTCATCTTTCCAGATGATAGTGCAATGCGTGTCAGCAGAGAGAAGTTGTTTTCCTCTTTGAAGACGCTTCAGTGCTGTGGCTTCGGAGAGGAGTTCTCGTCGAACCTTTATGTATGAATATCCCCTAGATCCTTAATGACGATTTGGTGCATATTAGCTTGACCCACATGTGCCTCTCTTGCAAGTTGACTGATGTTTCTCTCTGGGTTCCTCCTGTTCTTATCTCTGACGGATTTGTTCAGCTGTGGTGTCGTCACTGTTCTTGAACGACCTGATCATGGTCTGTCTAATGCACGTCCTGTCTCCTTATTGCGCTGTAAAACATTATAAACCGTACTTTTCGGCAATTTCAGAACTTTAATAATCTTTGATAAAGCTTCACTATAGCATTACGTTTTGACTCCATATTGTCTGAAATGAGCAGTGGCTGTCCCGTGAGATAGTTATATCGGTGTGGAGGTTGGAGTGAAAATGAATCCCACTCAAATTTTCCACTGACCAAGTCTTTTGATCAAAAATATTTGTTGGTGTCCAAGAACTTTCCGAGACCCCTGTATACCTAGATTTTAACGTGTCCGAAAATATGAAATCGTGCGACAACATAGAACCTATCCAAAAATAGGACATGTTGAATTTCTGAACCAATCGCTTCTAATAACCTCCCTCATCTGAATAATAATTTTGATATTTATTATAGTTACTGTGAAATAATTACCACAAAAATTTGTCTCCGTTTTCTATGTCTCCAAACTGTAATAATATCGAGACATTTCTCGCAATTATTACCACTTCTATAAAAGTTAGGTGTAATAACATGAATTCATTCTAAGCACTAAATACCTGAGGTTAATTGAATATAATTAATATTGGCATAGTGAACCAGAATGAGACTATTCACTATGCTATAGTGCCTACAATATAAATATAGTTATATTGTGCCTACTATAGTGCCTACCTATCTCGCGGATCTTTTGATGAAGAAGATAAGACCTTATTGATGCAGCACTTAATTTCACGCGTGTGGGAACTTGCCATATTTTGAGGAAATGTTTCGCAATATCCGAGTGAAAGCATATATAGGAGGTCTGACCAATGCCACGTCACTCTAATGGTGCATACAAAATCAAACGGTAATCATTTTTACCTCTGAACGATGTTTGAGATTTTCATATCCATGCATTAAACAAACTTAATTCAAGCCATTATTCAGTGCAATCTGGAATTTCTATTGTTGCGTATGTCGCTACCTCTAGTTACGTAAGATTTTAAATCTGATTAAATAATATAATAGGGTTTAAACAGGGTTCATTGAAATAGTTAGGGAGTTTAATTAGTTTATTAATTATCTTACGATACAGATTAAGGTAGCTTACATATTAAGGGATAGATAGGGTATAGAGTAGGGATCCATATCATTTGACATGATAGGAGTCCCAATGGGAGAGTGGGTATTAACACGAGCCAATGTATATCTCCAACTGAGTCTGTGAGCGGAGCGGTTGCTCTATATAAGTCTCATAACTACAGGGTGTGACTACAGGTCCTTACACGTATAAGTTTAGTTTAATATTTTTGATTCGGTAAAGGTCCCCTCCAAGCAAATATTTTTATTGCTTTATTTAACGAGGCTAATGTTCCTTATCATTTTGCTGCAAACCGCATCGAATTTGGTAGCGTATTTTTAATTTTATATGCTTTTAAAGGTTTTTAAAATGAAAACTCTACAAAACCTATTTTACTTCCAACTTACTAATTTAAATTTTCAGCCTGATGAAAAAGAATGTACACCATTTGTTTGATGGTCAACTAGGTATTAGGTTTAATAAATCGATTTAATATTCGTGTAAAGGTATAAAATTGAATGAACTTATAATAGAAACGTTTATATACTTTAGGAAACAATTAATATATAAAATAATTTAAATAAAGGCCGAAATCACATGGTTTGTTTATTAAATTTAAATTTGTAATCAAAACAAAGAGTGTACAATCTTCTTCTTGAGCATCAGATTAGTTATTCGCTCAATTGTTGCTCACAGAGTATTAAAAAACTTTATAAACAAATTATAAAATATATACTGAACCAAATTGTATGCAGTTTGCAGAATAATGATCGTAGACCTTAGTTCTATTATATTATGTGATAAACTCATTTTTTTCCCGGAGCCTGGAGAGGCCCTTAAACTTTGATACCATTTAACCGTAGGAATCATAGAAATTGTCTCTCAATTGGAACAATGGCTGGAAAATTTGAAAATTTAAGGATGTTTTCATTAAAAGTTACTAAAGAAAAAATATAGTTGCAATGGTTTTAAAGCTATTTAATCGATAGGAAGCAATAGATTAAATTAGGTAAAGATCTCTCAAACTGTTCACTGTGTTCAGTCTGGTGTTCCTCTGGGATCTGTGCTTGGTGATTTCTTATTCTTAATTTACTTTAACGATCTTCTTTCGTTTGCTTTTAATCTACAATGAATATTATTGCAGACGACACGGCATTTTGTTCATACAGTCAATCGTTTGAAGTATTAATTCATCATATATTTAATAGTAATTTAGTTATGGGTAGTTTTTAATAGATTATCCATTAACAGTGAGCTGTCCATAGAATTAAGCATGTTCGACCAAAGTGTGTTCTTTATTGAAATTATTATTTTTTTGGTCAATAAAACTGGTCCAAATAAATGAATATTTTCAACCGCCTCGTTCGATTATGGTTAAATTAGTATAGACTACATTTTTTCAATGATCAAACTTATTGTGTATGTATAAAAAGCCCGACTTTATAGTAGTTACTGAATCATGGTTAGATAATGATAACTGCCATCTTGCATTAATTTCTTATCACACCGTTAGAGATCGACGTAGGGGTGGCGTTAGTGTTTACGTGAGTCATAATATTTCTTCTGACAGAGTGTCTGAATTAAGTGTGGTGAATGATACACTGGAAACTTGTGTTACTAAGGTTAAAATCTCTGATTGTAATTATTTTATTGTTGGTATCTACAGGAACCAAAGTGATAGTTTCATGAACTTTACTGCTGCTCTCATGCATATTTTGAATAGTCCTATCCTTGTGAATAGTAAAGTCATTGTTGCGGGAGATATGATGATTGATTTATTGGCCGCCGATTCATCTCAGGTATCACATTATACTAATGAATTGCAGTCACTATTTTACCTACCTATGTTTACTAAACCAACCAGATTTCCGTTGGATGATAGTGATACGCAACCGACTTTACTAGATTTTTTTTGTTTTGTTTTGTTTAAAAAGACAATATTTTTCCATTAAAAACAAGAAGGATAAGTGATCATATATGGATAAATTTCCTACAAAACTATTCTTGTGCTATTCTCACATGTCATATATATGATAATTGTATTAATTTCTTGCATATTCCTTCGTTAATTCCTAACTTGTCAGGTAGACAAAAAATAACATTCCGACTTCATACTGAACAGTGCTGTCGAGAATTTTAGAATAAGATCGGTAGTTTCAATTTTGAAAGTTTGTTAACGGTTGACATAAGTTAACAAGTTTGTAAATATGATGAGGTGATAAATAGAATTTATTGTAAGGTTTTTCATATTAAAATTTGTATGTGTCTCTGAAAAGGCTTACTAAGCCATGGTTGTCTATAGTGGACTGTTAAAGTCAATCGAGGTTAAATCTGAATATTTTAAGATGTACAAGCGAGGTACTATGGAAAGTGACTCCTATAATAGATATAAAAATAAATTATTGAATTTAATCAGTCTATCCAAGAAAAATTACTACCAAAAAACATTTGAAAAGAATAAAAACGACTGTAAAAAGACTTGGTGTTTAATTAATGATTTGATACGTAATAAAATTTAAAAAAGTAGTATAATCTCCTTATAGATAGCGTTGTAATAACTGATGAGTCGATCATAGCTGAAGAATTTAGTAAATATTTCTCTAATATTGCCATTGATCTTGATAGAATGGTGCCTCATTCTCAAATTTCTCCTCTCAACTATGTGGATAAAAATGTGCAAAATTCCATATTTTTAGACCCAGTTTCTCAGGTAGAATTGATTATGTGTATAGAGGGTTTGAAAAAGTTCATTTTGTGGCATTGATAATGTACCTGTCAACCTTTTTGTAATGATTTAAGCAGATATTAAGTATTCCTCTCTGCAATTTGATAAATTATTTTTTATTACGGGAACCTTCCCGAGCATCTTGAAATGTGCCACAATATTATTCCAATTCACTAGGGTGGATGTTTTTCTCTTACTAGTAATTATCGACCTCTATCTACATTACTTGTATTTACTAAACTGTTTGAACGCGCGATGTACAACAGAGTCTCTAACTTTCTCACGCGTCATGCTCTGCTGACTGACAATTAATTTATATTCAGGAGAAATACATCCAAACAATGCAGAATATCTGGCACATACCAAAGATTTATTTCGTAAATGTAATATTCTTACTGTAGATAATCTACATAATGTACTTTTGTGTGATTTTGTTCGAGGGGGGATTGGTGTAGACATACATATGGCGCAACAATCAATAAATACAAGATCTCGGACCAAACTTTTATCTAATGACAGAAACTTAACTATGACTTGTCGCTCTCCTTACTATACAGAGTGTCCCAAAAAAAACTGATACCCAAATTTCAATGGCTTTAATTCAAAAACCATTAAACTTACAAAAATTTGAAAAACATATCTTGTTTATCAATATTTAATCCATATCTGTACAAATTTTTAGATGAAAATATCTAACCGTTTTCTCTACACAGTATTTCTAGTGACCGATATCAAAAACCTGTATGCGCACTTTTGGTTTAACCTCGAATTTTATGATATTAAAACAATGTTTTAATAACTTTCAACAGTTTATTAAAAAAAATTAAAAAAACCTTTATTATAACATTAGAAGGCGTTTATCAATATGCAACTGAAAAAAAAACAATGAAACTGTTCCTCCTATTTATCGTTTCAGGTTTTCTGGTGGGCCATTCGATACGATGATTCAGGGCGAAAATTCCTAATGTCGATTAGCCCATTTGGTTTTTACAGCAACAGTTCTGAACTCGTCCTGAACCAACCAGGTTCGATTGATTATGTTTCCATGTATTTCTCGAATTCTTAGAATGATTCTATCATTTATTAGATCAAGGTATCTATCTCCATTTAAATTATTTTTGTAAAAATAAGGACACGATACGGCGAAGTTAGCCGAAGTTGCTACCTAGTCCAATCCACACACAGACTTTCTCTCACGAAATTCTTACGTCAAAGTTGAAAGAAGGAGGTTGGTTCTTCGGTGAATATGTGCGAACGTTATGACAATTCTTTTTGACATTCAAATGAAAAGTGGTCTCATCACCAACCACATTATCGTCCACAAACAAGACATTTCTTTGCTAAAACCAATGAGTAAAATTCAGCCAATGAGGAAGATCGGTATCGAGGAGTTTGTTTCGCTCGTACATCTTGTAAGAGTGTCACTTAAAATCCAAGGTTACAAATCTGTTGAATGTAGATTTAGTAACATCTGATCCACTTTTTATTGCAGTGATTTGCAAATTTTCTGTAAGTGCTTCTTTAACAATTTGAACTGTGAAATAAGTGTTTTACTGAAAGTGCGCAATCAGGTTTTTGGTATCGGTCACTAAAAATAAAGCTACAAGAAAATGGTTGAATCACTTCATCTGATATTTTGTACAGAGAAAGAAAAATATTGAGAAACAAAATGAGATTTTCAAATTCTTTGTAAGTTTAATAGTTTTTGAATTACAGCCTTCGAAATTTGGGTATCGGTTTTTTTGGGACACCCTGTAGTGGTGTACTTATATACAATACTATTCCTCTGGAAATTGTAACAGCTACTATAGTAACACAACTTTTAAAAAACTAATAAAGTCTTATTTTATTAATAAAGAAAATGAAACCCAACTAATTTTATATTAAAGGTCTAATATACTAGCTTAATTATAATGTTATTATGATGTATTACTTTTGTTGATACTGTATTACTGTATATACTCTAAGTAGGTTATATTATGTTGTTTGTTCGAAGAGTTCATTAAAACTCATAAAAGAGCTTGAACTAAAAAAAACATACATTGTATATGATTTTTTTTTTCTCAATAAAGAATTTGAATTTGATATACATATGTAAAGGAAGGCCCCACTTTTATTACCAAAATCACGTCTCAGATTTATTACAAGGGAAATATGGTCAAGATAAAGCCGAAGTTATTACATAAATTTAACTTCTTAAATTAAATCCCCCCCCCTACCAGGTCACTGAATAATCATGAAGTTTGCTGTACAACAAACTAGCGGATGCAAAAAACGTCAGAATGAAATGAGAGATTGCATCATACTAGCAAATTTATATTAGAAATAAAAAAAGATAGAAATAAAAAATTAAATAAATGAAAGAATGAGAAAATTATTATATTATATAGATTACTTATTAGTTGAGTATATCTATTTGATTATAATTTTTATTTTAATCAAAAATGAAAACTAGAAATAACATAATGAAAGCTGCAATTTTCGGACTAATGGGGCGTCGGACCAATTATGGGACATCCCACTCACTCTTATTACCATTTGTAATTAGAGATATGACTATATTTTTGCCCCTAGCCATAGATTAGTTCATTCAAACTAACTAACTATTGGTGTGTCAAGATGAAGCGTTTAACTCTGTATGTCTTGGCTTCTATTTTCACCATAGCAAGTAAGTTCAAACTATAAGCGACGGTAATAATGATTAATAAAAAAATTCAATGTGTAACTTCTTATGGCTTATTGAATTATTTATTATTATACATTATTTATCAAATTACTATCTTATGCATGTGAATAATTAAAAAGTTACGAAAAAAATTGAAATAATCTTCAAACCTTTTGTCCTCTCCCAGGTTCAGAGGTAACTTGTCCAGTAAATTTCTACCCCGTGGGCGAAGGTTGCTACAGGTTTTTCGATCAAATCCAGTCCCCTTACTTGGAAAGCAAATCAATCTGTCAGAATTACGGAGCTGATCTCATCCAAATAGACAGTTGTGAAGAACACCAGAAAATTTTCGAATACATCAAAGAACAAGGTAAAAACTTAAAATCAGCTTAGGCCCTTGTATTATAGCCTTATGAGTTAATAACATAAATAAAGACAAGTTATAATTTTAAGAAACAATTGCTAGAAATCATATTGTTTCTTAAATAATCCTGAAAATAGTACACACAGAGAAAGGATTAGTTGAATCAAATCAAATTTGATTTGTTTTGACTCATACGAGTGGGTTATTTTTGCGCCTACCTACGTGGTGAGTTGCAGGTACTACTTAAAAGTAGTTAAATTGACGTGGGTTAAAACAAAAAAGTCGGTTTGACTCACTCCCAAACTTAAAAAAAGTTGCGCCAACTCGCATAGTAAGTTAATTCATACACCAGATACATTGGATTAACAGTCATTGTGACTTACTATAATACACTCTGTCAAAGATGTTTCAACATACATTAAAATTCTCAAAAATGTAACTTTTAACTCTCTTAATAAGTTGATTCTTTCTATAAAATGAATTGAATTAACTAATGTTTGATGACACACCACATCATAGTTGTTTTAACACACGTGAAAACATGAATATAGTCCAACCAACTCACGTAATAAATTGATTCAAAGCATAAATTGATGACCCATTAGATATGAGTGAACTTTTTTCTCTGTGTATGACAAGCAAACTCTTTTTTTAATGGTCCTGTACATGATTTTCCAGAATTCTTGGACACATTTCGATTCAAGTAGTCATATTTTGTGGACTATGAACTATGATTGCAGTAGTAAAATTCAATAAAATATGTATGTAGTGAAATAAAACTAATACCGTATAAATATAAATTCAATCAGTTTATCTGTAATACTAGATATTTTTGTTTCCAACTGTTTTTGATACATTTATATTAAATGACAAGATGAGCAGAAGACTTCAGGAACAGCCTGTTTAGTGTATACACTGTGTTCCATCAAGAGCGTCATTTTTAAATTACGAATTGTGAACACTTAAAATTCTTCAAGTCGTGTTATGTTTATTCCATTTTTTCATTAAGAGAGTATTTGTAGCCCCCTATAAAAATTCATATTGATTTTCACCAATCTTCAACCTGAAAAATGATTTCTGAACTTGAGAAGAAATGGATCGTCCCGCAATTTGTCAAAACACCTCCTTCAACAGTTTTCCCAGGAATTCATGCTTCACTTCAAGATCTGTGGAAAGGCGGCTAAATCTTACTGCCTGAAAACTTTCACAAAAAATCGTAATCGTTTCAATGAGACTGATTCCATTTACAAGAAAAAAGCAAACAAATGAAGACAAAACCAAAAAAACAGGAGCAGTGATCCAGGAGGTGAAGAGTTTCTTTGAAGAAACCAAAGTTGCTCCATCAGAAAAGCTTCTCAACAGATTTCACCCGTCAAACCCACGTTGTGGAGGATCGTCAGACGTGAACTAAGTTTCCGTTTTTATCATTACACTTCAGTTCAACCATTAACTGATTTCCACAAAAATACACAGAAGACAGTTATGTCAATAATTTCTGCAGCAACCACTCAACATTGTTGATAGAATCATTTAAACTGACGAGAACTGAGGAAAGTTTCACTGGGAAAATTCCACTAAGGAAAATTCAACTAAACAAAATCCAATATTTAAAATTCAACGAGGAACTTTTCCTTAGGATTTTGATGAAAAAATATTTTTTTTTTTTCTAAAACAATACTGTTCCGTCCAAATGGCAGTCCAAAATATTTTTTGCTAAATTATTTTAGCTAAGCAAGTTATACTGTTTCAGTAAGTTGATAGCTAGGAAACGTTTACTTCATTCTAATATTTATTTTTCTCTGTTCAATGTAATACTAGAAGTCTGTAGGATAGTATCTTGAAACGTAAATTTCAACTATATTTGTGTGAAACATTTTTGTGCTACTTTTACTCTTATATTATTTTATTTATGTGTTTTCCATGGTGACAGGAATTTTGCCTGGCGGAATATTGCTCGGCGGATTTTTGCCAGGGTGGAATTTTGCCAGACGGATTTTTGCACGGCGGAATTTTCCCCGTGGATTATATATTTCTAGGTTTAAATTGGTAAATTGTAAATCATAAGTATATAATGTGAAACGCAACTTACATAAATATAAAACGTTTTAATTTAACTTTAACATATTGTACTTTACCAAGTTTTACTTAACCAATGTAAAATAGCCACGAAATTGAAAAATAAAATGAATTTGATTCTACTTAAAATAATTACAGAGCATATCTATTAAATTTGACTGTTAGATATTTTGACAGTAGTTTAGTTTGAAATAATACTGTGTGGTTTGCTATTTTTGAAATACTATAGTTTAGTCATCTTAACTGTTGTTTGTAATTCACGTACGACTTTCTTCACCTGTACAGTACTTCCTGACGAGATATGACTATATGTTCATTGATATGTTCAATGGTTTCATTAACTATTTCATAATTTTCAATCTTACATTGAGAATTAATAGGATTTTTTTAAATAATGATATCTTTACCACGTGAACTTAATATTATCCACGCCATTGTGAAAGGGATAAAACAATAGCTGTAATAGAGCAAACTTCAGGAACCAACTGATTACAATGAATGAATCTTCATCTTACTTTTTCAAGTCGTTTAATACCATTCATAATAGCTGTTAAATAGTAACGATTATATAGTTTGCTTCTTAAAATATCGAAAATATAGATTTATTGTTAGTTATGTTAACCTTACTTTTTCAATTACGGTGATAAGTGAATTCTAAAAGAATGTTAGAATATATGAATAACGGTTAAATTAAAATATGTTCCGTAATGATTATAAGTAAATTCAAAATTAATATAATTTTAATTTCCATGGCTATTTAATATTAGTTAAATAAAACTTGTTTTAGTACAATATGTTAAAGTTAAATTATAACGTTTTATATTTATGTAAGTTGCATCTCACATTTTATACTTATAATTTACCAATTTAAACCCAGAAATATATAATCCACTGGGAAATATCCGCCGGGCAAAAATCCGCCTGGCATAATTCCACCCTGGCAAATTCCCCCGGCCAATATTCCGCCGGGCAAAATTCCCATGATGTCAATGTACTGGTTTGAAGTATAATTTCTTGCATTCTGCTTGGATATCAAGACGAAAACGGATTAACATTCCTACAAGATATAACACATAGTTAACAATAAAAATATAATTATCAAAAAAATATAAGGCAATTGACTCACGCTTGAAACGATTAGTGTTTGGATTTGAAGACGGAAATCGATAGCAAGACAGAGCTGGGTTAAAATTACTACAAGATATAGCTTATACCTTACATTAATAAATTAATATTTATTGTTGTTACTATATTAACATGTTTAAATAATTATTGTATAAATTGATTGCACTCTTTGTGCTCATTGTCTTTGTGTTACAAACTCTCGTCTCGCATAACACATATTTTTATTTACCCCTACTTAAAACTCAAACTTGTACTCAATATAAACGTAACTATATTATAATCAGATATGCGTAACAAGAGGCTAAACAGAATTTATTTAATAGGTTTTTTTTCAATTAGAATTATCTTGATCTCAAGTAGAAGTAGTTTAACAATGTTTTTCCTTAGGTGTTGCACAAAAAAATGTACACCAAGAAAATTTATATAAACAGATTCACTTACATTATATTAAACCACTTAAAAAGTAGTAGTTTAATGAAAATCACAAAAAGCTTATAAAATATGAAAAATTTCTAAACTATTGCTCAAGAAAATTAGAGGTACAATTATTTATATATTTATTTCTACTCAGTGGAATTTTCCTCAGTGGAATTTTCCCAGTGGAACTTCCGCAGTGGAACTTTCCTCAGTGGAAATTTCCTAGAACCAACTCATTAGCCGAAGAACGGAAAATCCCAGGCCAAAGCACACTCCAGAATTCAACCCTTTGGATTTTCACTTCTGGGCTGCTGCCCAAACTCGAGTTTATCGGAAAAAAAAACATATATTCCATTGAATATCTCATACAATGTGTTCATAGCTTCGCTGAATTATTTATCCAAGACACTCTCAAGAATCTTTACAAGTGCACGTTGTTCTGTCTTCAGGATGGAGGGGGTCATTTTCAATAACTTACATAGGGCCTCAGAGGATGTGCCTTATATGCAGAGGTGGACACTTGAACTATTTTTCAGTTCCACATCCGAACCTGAATTTTTTCAAAATTTCGCTGTAAACATTTCGGATTTTAATTCCGATACCTTACGAACATTTCCAATCCTGAATTTTACTCATTCCGAATGTAAATTTAAAGCTTTCCGAATTAAAAGAGGGTTTTAAGATACCTACACTATTTATTAAACTAGTTTTTAATACCGGGTGACCAACAAAAAACTGGTCGAAAGTAAATGCTTATAACTTCAAAAGTAATTGATGTAGAAAGGTAAAACAAAAATCACATAAAAGAGTAGATTCTCAAGTTTTATACGGTATATAACCAGTACTCGAAATTCTTACCGCTGTACTAAATGCAGAGATCAATCCTTTTTCCAAAATTAGCGATTACTGCAACTAATATATTTTGGTTACTTCACGTATCTTTTACTTCAAGTCTTCAATCATGTTTGGTTTCAATTTCCATACCTTCTCTTTAACATATATCAGAGATAAAATCCAAAGGTGAAAGGTCAAGTGACTTAGAAAACGGTTCGGTGCGAAATAATCTTTTCCTCGAAGTGATTTTTCAATCAGTCTACTGCAGACAAGAATGTGTTTGCAGTTGCAGTGTCATAATGGAACCAAAAGTCAATATGATTGTCATCAGTCATTACAGTATTTAACATTTCAATGTATCCGTCGGTGTTTACAGAACAAACATTTTCAGTCTCTACATCTTTAAAAAAATATGGACCATGTATGGCTTATGCGAACTCAAACCGCACCGAAATTTCACTTTCGCCGAATGCAATGGTTTCTTATTGAACAAATTCTTAACCATTTTATTTTTTATTTCCTTGTTGAATCGAATGGAATATTTTCTCTTAACTTTGTTGCAGAACTGCTTGAATTATAATGTTTAGAAATGAAAAGACGTTATTCAGTAGTTAGTTGCATAATGATTCATGAGGGTTGAATAAAATGTGTTGACGAAATAATCATTATGTTTAATTAAGATATTTGTATCCCTCATTAGATAGTTTCAATATTTTCGGTACCAAATGAAACTTGAGAATATATTCTTTCATGTGATTTTTGTTTCATCTTTCTACACCAATTACTTTTTGAGTTATAAGCATTTACTTTCGATCAGTTTTTTATTGGTCACCCGGTACAATTTGGAAAATTATGATACAGTGATAGGCCGGCAGGCGGTTGTATCAGTACAAATACTGTACATGTTCAGAACGCAAATTGAACAAGTTCATGCAGTTTCAGTTTGAAACGTACCTACAACACTAGTTAATTTAGTATACATATTATCTTAATTTCATTTAATTAATTAAAAAGAAGCTAAATACTTTTATAAAAAGGTTATATGAAAAGCTAGGAGCTAGATTCGTATTTGTTTTTCTCCGAATTTTTTCTCGAGATACGTACAAAGGTTCTGATTAAAGAACCTCCGTGGAACTTCGAATCTATCTTGACGTCAGTCCGAATCTGAACCTCCGACTCCATTTGTCGGTTCAAACTAATTTGCTCGCAAATAAAGGTTAACAAACATTTTTACCGAACGTCCACACCTGCTCATACAATATAAGACAATAAATGTTTTTAATATATTAAAAATCCATCATTTTTCTTTAAAGTGATTTATCTAAGGTGATTTGAAGGATTTAAAGTGCATCACAAATTCCCAATATAAAAATGGCGTTCTTGATGGAACACAGGTAAACTAGAAACTGCTTATATGATGATTGCAATTGAATATCATTCAATTATTACTATTCAATCGTTATTACAAATATTGCCAGAAAGCGTCCGAAATTCCAAAATCAGTATTAGCAAGTTTTTCGTCCCATAACATTCAGATTTAGAAGCCTTGAAGGGCTACTGGACATCCGCAACTGACATTCTGCAAGAGGATTACTTCCAGTGGCCTGATGGTTCAGGGGTACCAAGAGGAGCTCCTTTCTGGGGCAGAGTAAGTAAAATTAACTGAATATTTTCATTTAAATTATAATTAAATTGCGATTCCACCAGTGTGCAGCAAAGTGCTGCACACTGTGCTGCACAAATCAATGCATCGGCGGAATCAAATATGCAATCACTAAAAAATTGTACGCGAACACTTTAGCAATGTACGCGCACAGCTGCGAGATTTTGTGCGCGTACACGTTTTTCATAGGACTCGTCTGAAGAAGCAGGAACATTTTGTACGCGCACTCATTCTTGATTCCGCTCTTGGAGAGAAAACATTTGATATTTGATGGCCATATCGTAGCCTTTATTCAAGTGATTGAAACATGTATTGTGCTAAGGGAAACTGGACATGTTGACTACAAGAATAGGAATAAGAGACATTACGCAATTTAATAATTGGCTCAACAATTTCATTTTGATTCAACTGAGGTAATGCTAAAACAGAAAATTATTCTGGCTCAATACCTCCGAGAGAATGAGAAAATTCTGGAATTACATATTTCTATAAACCAGGGTTTATAACTGCGGACGAACGGCAAGCTGTGTGTAACTTTTGTACGCGTACAGATCAGCCAAGTGCCGCACTGTACGCATATAAAAGTTACGCACCGTTTTCCGGTGGATACGTGGGCAACGAAGATAGTCTTTCAGTACGCGCACTGCCTAAGTTCTGAAGAAAAAGTGTGTAACATTTTGTGCAGAATACAGTTTTGGTGGAATTGTACCTTAACTTGTCTTTGTAGTCGCTACTATAACAGTTAACAATTAGCTATATTTCAATTTTCCTAAATTAATTCCGAAAATTGCACGGTGTTGCTGAATCTTTTAGATTTAATAATTTACATTCGTCACAGTTTTCTACAATCAATTCTTGTTAGAAATTTTACATCTGAAAATCAGCCTTCCAAAATGTGTAATTATCGGTGAATACTGAATCCTTAATATTTATTTATACTAAGTACCTATGTTAAAGAGACAAGAAACAAATAAACTTTGTTTTGCAAAGTTTTACCATCTCAACTGTTGAACTAAAATAAATTTATCACTTGTTCTAAAAAATTATATCCACTCTTACATGAAGATTAAAAAGAATTAAAAACATAATTCTAAATAAGAAAATAGAATTATGAATTCAAGAGTACATAAAATTATTGTATGTTCAACAGTCTGTTTAAAATCTAATACTCGAATATCTATATAATATCTTTTCATAAAACAATTTATGAGAGTGACGAATATTCATTTCAAGTTTTCTGTCCCTTTAAGGCAGATGGTTTGAGCTCCATGGAGCCACAGAACGATACTGACGACAACTGTTTGGCAATGCTGCAAGATGATGGCTTCTACCTTCACAACGAGGACTGCTTGGACAGTGATAGCTTCTCGCCTCTCTGTCAGATAGACATGCTTCCAAGCGGTATGGAAAACAATACTAACAATTAAACCTAAGACTTTTAAAATGATTGATAACTTTGAATAAAATCAGATTCAGTAATATTAATAAACTTTTCATCTTAAATATTTGAACGTTGCTGCCCCCAACAAAGGACAAATTACATTCCTTCTACCGGACTGCATATCGCTACAACGACCTTTTTAAATTATATTGTTTAACTTATTTTTTTACCTGTCTACCAAGTATCTAGTCAAACATTTATTATATTCAGTGATATTACAATATACTAAAATATACTGTTTTCAGTTTTTTAAAGGTATTTTGATCTAGTTAAACCCTTTACCTATAAATTTTCTTTGATTAGAAAAGTTTCATAAAAAATAAAAAGAGGTGTTAGAATAAAATAAATAGAATAGTATAGTTATACCTGCCGTATTATTTTGTACAATTATATAAGTAAGTTGTTGAAGATTTTCATTAAAACTTTCCCCTAATCCGTTTCCTGCGATTTTTTTTTATAATAGAAGATCTAAGCTTTATCTCTTTGACTAATATTTCTTTTAAATGTGTATATCTATATCCTAAAGAAGGATATATTGTACATAAATATGGAAAAGTCTACTAATAAAAATTAATATTTTTCTGTCAAAATTAAACTGAAATTATGACAGTTAAAGCTGTCGCAGATAATGTTAATTAATAATCTGAGATTGTTTACCTTCATTAGCGTCTCTTTCATCAAATGCTGTTAAAGAAAACTTACAAAGTTTAAATCCCCATATAATCTAAATAATGTAACGTTAGAACAAACGCTGATAGCATAGACTAGAGGACACTTTTCCAGTACATGTACTGGGCGTTGTACGTGCTTTTCCTCTATATTTGAGTTTCACGTGAAAGCTAATTCAAACGAACCAACCCAGAGGTTAGTGACTAATAATAGTAATAACAGCTTACCATCATCTTTATCTTATGTTTCCTAACACTCTCTTTTTCAGGAGAATGTCCTTCTCCGTATCTTCAGATTGGTCCCTACTGCATGCAGTTTCTCCACACTGTAACCGTTCCTTTTGACGATGCCCAGACCATCTGCCTCAGCAGTGGGGGTGGCCTGGCAATTCTTGATAAATGTGACATGTTCCAGCCTTTAATACAAGCCATAGAAAGCAACAGTGAGTATGAATCTCAAATTCATGGAAAAGATGCATTTCTCTCAGTTGGTAAAGAAAAAGAATACAATTCTTCGTGAGACTGGAAGTTACCTAACTGTCCTGATAGCCGGCAATAGTCACATAATGAAACTGAATACTTTTTAATGCTATACGGGCTGACCTGTGTTCATATACGGTTTAAGTCACTATTATATTATTGTATATTTACACCTAGCTAATAATGAAATAGTGAAAAATAATATGAAATATATCCCAAACACTTTAAAATAGAAAATAAAACAATTCGTTTTATTATTTTCAACTATTGAAACCGTTTTCATGTTAAATTTGGTACTATCATGAAAAATATTTCGAAAGCCTTGAGTCTGACTAGAAAAGACTATAGAATCATAAAAGTAATAACAGGGATTGCAGAAATATTGCAAAAATAAGGACATCAGACATAATAAAGAAGTACGTTACTTTGTTTTTATAGTAATAATGGTATTCAATTAGGTTAGTACAACAGACTCTGGTAAAAAGGCGTAAATAGTATTTAACTTTTACTTAATACTTTATAAAGGCTTATTCATTTGTTACCTGTCTTCTAACCCATTATAGAAAAGATAATAATTAATTTAATAGGGTTTAACGTCTCTTTCAAAAGGAAATTGAGTACAAGGGACTGGAAGAAGCTGTAAGAAAGGCAAGTGGCTTCACGAACAAAGTAACGTACCAAACATTCTGTGACAATGTTCGTGGATGCAGAAAAGGGGTCTAGGCTGATTTTCCGAAAACGAATTTACCGTAACCAAATTTACCGAAAACTAATTCGCTGAAACGGATTCTTCGAATGTGTTTGCCACATCTCTCATTTCCAAAAACGGATTTACCGAAATACAGTTTAGCCGAAGTACAAATTTACCGAAAGACGAATTTGTCGAAAGTCTTATTTAATTCAATTAAAAAGAACATCCTGTGGAACACTGTGTTTTTTTATTGAAATCATATGTCTCAATTTTCAAAAAACATATTTATTATTTGAATTTGTAAGTTTGAATTCTTCTAATTTCGTATAATTCTGCTGATTTTATATATCTAACTAAATATATTAAATATTAATATGCATATAGCATTACTAATAAATGGTTGATAGATATAAATATTTTTAATTCAAATGAAATTATTCATACAAGTAATACAATCCTTTAGCCTGAGGTATATTGGGAAGATATAAACATAACAAACAGTTAAGTTATTCATAACTAACAGTTTTAAATAACAGTAAATATAATACTGAGTAAAATATTTGAAAGCCGGACTGCATACAATATACCAATTAGATATTGTAAAATTGAGTCAAAATTAAAGCTTTTTTCAAATGTGTTTATTTATG
This sequence comes from Caprella mutica, assembly GCA_947561585.1. Lineage (NCBI taxonomy): Eukaryota > Metazoa > Arthropoda > Malacostraca > Amphipoda > Caprellidae > Caprella > Caprella mutica. The sequence goes on along the minus strand of CANNZV010001578.1, from coordinate 54,964 downwards.
ATAGTAATATAAGGATTGGTACTAAGGTAAGGATTGGTAGTAAGGTAAGGATTGGTAGTAAGATAAGGATTGTTAGTAAGGTAAGGATTGTTAGTAATATAAGGATTGGTACTAAGGTAAGGATTGGTAGTAAGGTAAGGATTGGTACTAAGGTAAGGATTGTTAGTAAGGTAAGGATTGTTAGTAAGGTAAGGATTGTTACTAAGGTAAGGATTGGTAGTAAGATAAGGATTGTTAGTAAGGTAAGGATTGTTAGTAAGGTAAGGATTGGTAGTAAGGTAAGGATTGGTAGTAAGGTATGGATTGTTAGTAAGGTAAGGATTGTTAGTAAAGTAAGGATTGTTAGTAAGGTAAGGATTGGTAGTAAGGTAAGGATAGATAGTAAGGTAAGGATTGGTAGTAAGGTAAGGATTGGTACTAAGGTAAGGATTGTTAGTAAGGTAAGGATTGTTAGTAAGGTAAGGATTGTTACTAAGGTAAGGATTGGTAGTAAGATAAGGATTGTTAGTAAGGTAAGGATTGTTAGTAAGGTAAGGATTGGTAGTAAGGTAAGGATTGGTAGTAAGGTATGGATTGTTAGTAAGGTAAGGATTGTTAGTAAAGTAAGGATTGTTAGTAAGGTAAGGATTGGTAGTAAGGTAAGGATAGATAGTAAGGTAAGGATTGGTTGTAAGTTATGGATTGATAGTAAGGTAAGGATTGGTAGTAAGGTAAGGATAGATAGTAAGGTAAGGATTGGTAGTAAGGTAAGGATAGATAGTAAGGTAAGGATTGGTTGTAAGTTAGGGATTGGTAGTAAGGTAGGGATTGGTAGTAAGGTAAAGATAGACAGTAAGGAAGGATTGGTAGTAAGGAAAGGATAGACAGTATTTATAATATATTATTGGATTGATTATTCCTATCTAGCTGACATTAAAACAAACAGTGTAGATTTTTTTATTTGGACTGAAAATTATCCAGTCAGAAGCTAAACGGCAGTTGTAGAGTTTTGATTATATCTATTTTCAAAAGAATATAGTATTAAGTATTTGCTATCAAATTTCAAGCAGTTATAGTCAATGGTTTTTAGTTTACACTATTGGCACTGTTATAGCAAACTAATCCTTCACTATTGTATCCCATTTTTTCTGGGCCCAATTTTCTTTGTGGCCCAATGAACTGGACCTAATTTTCTTAGGCCCAATTATCGTGAGGCCCAACTGTCGACGGACCCAATTATCGGCCCACGTAATATTATTTCTCGTTAATGCCTGTATTAGAAATTTTATAAATTAAATCAACACTGAGAGATTGTGTTTCACATTCAAAGCTATACTGTTGTTCTAGTTTCTCTTCAATTTTATAAAACAATTCTAACTCATTTCACTACAGATTATGAGCCTAATTCCGGATATTGGGTTGGTGGCTACAGGCATTTCACCAACAGATGGAGGTGGTTGAACGGAGAAGATACATACACAGGAACACCTTTCTTCGGAAGGGTGAGCAATATGTAGTTTAACATATAACTACAAGATATATTGGTGACCATTAAACGGTAAACCTACCATATAGAGAAGATTTCATACTTTTGTGATTTAATCTGCTGCCTATGAAGTTAACGCTTGACTGCACTGTGTTCCATATATGACATATATTGATACTTTATATTCGGTTAATAGATTATAATTTTAAGGGACCATGGAAAAATCTCAAAATTTCATCATTTATTTTCTATTTTATAAATAGGTACCTAATAACCATATAAATGATTGTACAAAAAATCAGAGCTCTAGAGTGTGCCTGTGTGACGCTATGCCACTTGGGAGAGGTGGGAAGGGGGGTGGGTAATAGCGCTCAGTTAGTTCGAATAACTCGTTTTCTATGAGTCTAATCGTAAAAATGTCTTGAACAAAAACAATAGGGAATTCAATTTTATATATGGGTACGAAGTTCAGAACCGTAGCTTCTTTAATATTTTTTTTCAAAAACCATGGTCGGTCCCCCAATATCATCGAATGCCATTTTGAGACACTTCAAAAAAGATATAAATGTTGGTATTCAAACATCTAAGGCTTTATTATGGTTGAAGCTACGGCATTTCGGTTTTTTGCATTCGAATCTCCAGGAAATTATCTAGAACGGTAGTTGCATTTTGTTCGAATTTTAAATTATTTTTGGAAATATTAAATTTAAAAAAAAATTATTTCTTTAATATTTCGAAAAATAATTAGAAATTCGAACAAAATGTAACTACCGTTCTAGACCATCCCCTGGAGTATCGAATGCAAAAGACCGCAATGCCGTAGCTTTAACCAAAAAAGAGCCTTGGGCTTTTTGAAAAAGGGTCGAAATTCATTCGAAATTGGAATAACTCGTTTTCTTTGGGTCGAATCGAAAAAATTCCAGGGCCAGGAACAAAATCGAAAGAGAATTCAATTTTACATATAGCTACCACGTTTCAGAACCGCAGCTTCATTAATAAAAAAAGTTTTCAAAAACCATGGACTTTCATGGTTTTTTCAAAGAGCACAACACAACCAAAGAGCATAACCAGAAAAAAAAATATGAATTATTTAGTTGATGAATCTTTATTGCAGCTCATTTCAGATTTCATAATTTATTTTTTTATCATTTTGTTGAATCATCTTTTTGTGAAAAGAAACATCAATAGTTGTGAATAAAATAGGCAGTGAAATCCTGAGTTTTACGCGAATATATATATACCAAAATGAAATATAAATATGTCTGTAAGTAATTTGACTCCCAGTAATTTTACAACCTGGTAATTTAACCCCCAGTAATTTGACACCCTGGTAATTTGACCCCCTGTAATTTGACACCCTGGTAATTTGACCCCCAGTAATTTGACACCCTGGTAATTTGACCCCCAGTAATTTGACACCCTGGTAATTTGACCCCCAGTAATTTGACACCCTGGTAATTTGACCCCCAGTAATTTGACACCCTGGTAATTTGACCCCCAGTAATTTGACACCCTGGTAATTTGACCCCCAGTAATTTGACACCCTGGTAATTTGACCCCCAGTAATTTGATTTCAGGTATATTAAAATGGTGCACGGCGAAATTCCACTGGTTGAATTGCCACTGGGTGAACTGCCACTGGGAGAACTGCTCATGTGGGTGAATTGCCACTGTGTGAACTGCCACTGGGAGAACTGCTCATGTGGGTGAATTGCCACTGTGTGAACTGCCCATGTTGTGGAATTGCCACTTGGTGAACTACCCATGTGGGTGAATTGCCACTGTGTGAACTGCCCATGTGAGTGAATTGCCACTGGGTAAACTGCCACTGGGTGAACTGCCCATGTGGGTGAATTGCCACTGGGTGAACTACCCATGTGGGTGAATTGCCACTGGTGAACTACCCATGTGAGTGAATTGCCACTGGGTAAACTGCCACTGGGTGAACTACCCATGTAGGTGAATTGCCACTGGATGAACTACCCATGTAGGTGAATTGCCACTGGGTGAACTACCCATGTAGGTGAATTGCCACTGGGTGAACTACCCATGTAGGTGAATTGCCACTGGGTGAACTACCCATGTAGGTGAATTGCCACTGGGTGAACTACCCATGTAGGTGAATTGCCACTGGGTGAACTACCCATGTAGGTGAATTGCCACTGGGTGAACTACCCAGGTAGGTGAATTGCCACTGGATGAACTACCCATGTAGGTGAATTGCCACTGGGTGAACTACCCATGTAGGTGAATTGCCACTGGGTGAACTACCCATGTAGGTGAATTGCCACTGGGTGAACTACCCATGTAGGTGAATTGCCACTGGGTGAACTACCCATGTAGGTGAATTGCCACTGGGTGAACTACCCAGGTAGGTGAATTGAAACTGGGTGAATTGCTCATTTGGGTGAATTGTCACTGGGTGAACTTCCCATGTGGGTGAATTGCCACTGGGTGAGCTGCCCATGAGGGTGAAATACCACTGGATGAATTGTTACTGGGTGAATTGGCACTGAGAGAGAATTGCTACTGGAGATTTGCCACTTGTTTATTATAACATAGTTTTAATTAGTTTTTTCAGTCTTTAATTCGTAAGGATGTTCATTATCAAGAATTTACAAACCGTTTCTTCTGAAATTGTGCGGGTCATTAAATTACTGTGCTTACACAGTTACCAGTAGACCAATAAACTTTTACATGTGTGCACCCTCCTACCAAGACCCTTCAAGGAGATGCGCCTTACAAACCATAAATAAGTTTGTGTTCTGATTCCGTGGGCGGTGGGTGTATACTGTATTATTACTGTCTTAACCCATTCGTACCAACAATTCACATCAACGATGTAAATGTCACAGAAAACTGCGAAAATGTACTTGTTTGCAATCAATAGTTGAAAATGATGAATACAGATATCACGAATAAGGACATAAGGAAAGGAACTTTATCACTGTACATTTTCAAGGGTTTAACAGTTTAAAGGTCCCCTCCACTCTATTTTTTATTTCTCTATTCATTAGAAATAATGTTACTGATTATAAAACTGCAAACCATTTCAAATTTGGTTTTTTATTTTTATTATAATATGTAATTTAAGATTTTTTTCCGTTCTTTCTACTACACCTCTGAATTTCAAGCAAAGAAACAGCCCCTTGTGCGATAGGCTACTAGATCCGACAAATTCAAAACAATAACAAAGCTGATTCCATGATAATGGATCCATATAACGAATCCAAGTACCTAATTAAGTATTTCTTACTAATAATAGTTTTCATAAATCATAACATTTTTCCTATCTAGAGAACTGTTCAATTTAAAACACTGCATTTTAATAGGTATGTACTATGAATAAACGAACGAACATACCCACTCAATTATAGGGCCTTTATCTTCTTATGAGCCTCAGAATGAAAAAAAGCGAGATGTGAATATTTCTTTTATAATTAATTGTGAACAGAATACTTTATCGATTTAAATTCTGCTTACTAATATATGTTATATATCCTTAGATCTACATATTTACAGAAATTCCAGATTTTTTTTTTAATTTAGAGTGGAGAGGACCTTTAAGGTATCATCGGCACGTACAATTCACCCAGTGACAATTCACCCAGTGACAATTCACCCAGTGTCAATTCACCCAGTGACAATTCACCCAGTGACAATTCACCCAGTGTCAATTCACCCAGTGACAATACACCCAGTGACAATTCACCCAGTGTCAATTCACCCAGTGTCAATTCACCCAGTGTCAATTCACCCAGTGACAATTCACCCAGTGACAATTCACCCAGTGACAATTCACCCAATGTCAATTCACCCAGTGACAATTCACCCAGTGACAATTCACCCAGTGACAATTCACCCAGTGACAATTCACCCAGTGACAATTCACCCAGTGTCAATTCACTCAGTGACAATTCACTCAGTGTCAATTCACCCAGTGTCAATTCACCCAGTGACAATTCACTCAGTGTCAATTCACTCAGTGTCAATTCACCCAGTGACAAATCACCCAGTGTCAATTCACTCAGTGACAATTCATCCAATGTCAGTTCACCCAGTGACAATTCACCCAGTGACAATTCACCCAGTGACAATTCACTCAGTGTCAATTCACCCAGTGACAATTCACCCAGTGTCAATTCACTCAGTGACAATTCACCCAGTGACAATTCAATCAGTGACAATTCACCCAGTGTCAATTCACTCAGTGACAATTCATCCAATGTCAATTCACCCAGTGACAATTCACCCAGTGACAATTCACTCAATGTCAATTCACCCAGTGACAATTCACCCAGTGACAATTAACCCAGTGACAATTCACTCAGTGACAATTCACCCAGTGACAATTCACCCAGTGACAATTCACTCAGTGACAATTCACCCAGTGACAATTCACCCAGTGACAATTCACCCAGTGTCAATTCACTCAGTGACAATTCACCCAGTGACAATTCACCCAGTGACAATTCACCCAGTGACAATTCACTCAGTGACAATTCACTCAGTGACAATTCACCCAGTGACAATTCACCCAGTGACAATTTGCCCAGTGACAATTCACTCAGTGAAATTCACTCAGTGACAATTCATCCAATGTCAGTTCACCCAGTGACAATTCACCCAGTGACAATTCACCCAGTGTCAATTCACTCAGTGTCAATTCACTCAGTGTCAATTCACTCAGTGTCAATTCACTCAGTGTCAATTCACTCAGTGTCAATTCACTCAGTGTCAATTCACTCTGTGACAATTCATCCAATGTCAGTTCACCCAGAGAAAACTCACCCAATGTCAATTCACCCAGTGACAATTCACCCAGTGACAATTCACCCAGTGACAATTCACTCAGTGTCAATTCACCCAGTGACAATTTACTCAGTGACAATTCACCCAGTGACAATTCACTCAATGTCAATTCACCCAGTGACAATTCACTCAGTGACAATTCACCCAGTGTCAATTCACTCAGTGACAATTCACCCAGTGTCAATTCACCCAGTGACAATTCACCCAGTGTCAATTCACCCAGTGTCAATTCACCCAGTGTCAATTCACCCAGTGACAATTCACTCAGTGTCAATTCACTCAGTGACAATTCATCCAATGTCAATTCACCCAGTGACAATTCACCCAGTGACAATTCACCCAGTGACAATTCACCCAGTGACAATTCACCCAGTGACAATTCACCCAGTGACAATTCACCCAGTGACAATTCACTCAATGTCAATTCACCCAGTGACAATTAACCCAGTGACAATTAACCCAGTGACAATTCACCCAGTGACAATTAACCCAGTGACAATTAACCCAGTGACAATTCACTCAGTGACAATTCACCCAGTGACAATTCACCCAGTGACAATTCACTCAGTGACAATTCACCCAGTGACAATTCAACCAGTGACAATTCAACCAGTGACAATTCACCCAGTGTCAATTCACTCAGTGACAATTCACCCAGTGACAATTCACCCAGTGACAATTCACCCAGTGACAATTCACTTAGTGACAATTCACTCAGTGACAATTCACCCAGTGACAATTCACCCAGTGACAATTCACCCAGTGACAATTTGCCCAGTGACAATTCACTCAGTGAAATTCACTCAGTGATAATTCATCCAATGTCAGTTCACCCAGTGACAATTCACCCAGTGTCAATTCACTCAGTGTCAATTCACTCAGTGTCAATTCACTCAGTGTCAATTCACTCAGTGTCAATTCACTCTGTGACAATTCATCCAATGTCAGTTCACCCAGAGAAAACTCACCCAATGTCAATTCACCCAGTGACAATTCACCCAGTGACAATTCACTCAATGTCAATTCACCCAGTGACAATTCACTCAATGTCAATTCACCCAGAGAAAACTCACCCAATGTCAATTCACCCAGTGACAATTCACCCAGTGACAATTCACTCAATGTCAATTCACCCAGTGACAATTCACTCAGTGACAATTCACCCAGTGACAATTCACTCAATGCCAATTCACCCAGTGACAATTCACCCAGTGTCAATTCACCCAGTGTCAATTCACCCAGTGTCAATTCACCCAGTGTCAATTCACCCAGTGTCAATTCACCCAGTTTCAATTCACTCAGTGTCAATTCACCCAGTGACAATTCACTCAGTGTAAATTCACTCAGTGTAAATTCACCCAATATAAATTCACCCAGTGACAATTCACCCAGTGTCAATTCACCCAGTGTCAATTCACCAAGTGTCAATTCACCAAGTGTCAACTCACTCAGTGTCAATTCACCAAGTGTCAATTCACTCAGTGTCAATTCACTCAGTGTCAATTCACTCAGTGTCAATTCACTCAGTGTCAATTCACTCAGTGTCAATTCACTCAGTGTAAATTCACTCAGTGTCAATTCACTCAGTGTAAATTCACTCAGTGTAAATTCACCCAATGTCAATTCACCAAGTGTCAATTCACTCAGTGTCAATTCACTCAGTGCCAATTCACTCAGTGTCAATTCACTCAGTGTCAATTCACTCAGTGTCAATTCACTCAGTGTCAATTCACCCAGTGACAATTCACTCAGTGACAATTCACCCAGTGACAATTCACTCAGTGACAATTCACCCAGTGACAATTCACTCAGTGACAATTCACCCAGTGACAATTCACCCAGTGACAATTCACCCAGTGACAATTCACCCAGTGTCAATTCATCCAATGTCGATTCATCCAATGTCAATTCACTCAGTGACAATTCACCCAGTGACAATTCACCCAGTGACAATTCACCCAGTGACAATTCACCCAGTGACAATTCACTCAGTGTAAATTCACCCAGTGACAATTCACCCAGTGTCAATTCACCCAGTGTCAATTCACCAAGTGTCAATTCACCAAGTGTCAATTCACTCAGTGTCAATTCACTCAGTGTCAATTCACTCAGTGTCAATTCACTCAGTGTTAATTCACTCAGTGTCAATTCACTCAGTGTCAATTCACTCAGTGTCAATTCACTCAGTGTCAATTCACTCAGTGTCAATTCACTCAGTGTCAATTCACTCAGTGTCAATTCACTCAGTGTCAATTCACTCAGTGTCAATTCACTCAGTGTCAATTCACTCAGTGTCAATTCACTCAGTGTAAATTCACTCAGTGTCAATTCACTCAGTGACAATTCACTCAGTGTCAATTCACTCAGTGACAATTCACTCAGTGTCAATTCACTCAGTGACAATTCACTCAGTGACAATTCACTCAGTGTCAATTCACTCAGTGTCAATTCACTCAGTGTCAATTCACTCAGTGTCAATTCACTCAGTGTCAATTCACTCAGTGTCAATTCACCCAGTGACAATTCACCCAGTGACAATTCACTCAGTGTCAATTCACTCAGTGTCAATTCACCCAGTGACAATTCACCCAGTGACAATTCACTCAGTGTCAATTCACTCAGTGTCAATTCACCCAGTGACAATTCACCCAGTGACAATTCACCCAGTGACAATTCACTCAGTGACAATTCACCCAATGTCAGTTCACCCAGTGACAATTCACCCAGTGACAATTCACCCAGTGGCAAATAGAAACTTGTACAGTAAAATGTTCATATTCTAACCATTATCAAAACGCACGGAATGCTTTTTTGTGCACTGAGTGTGCTATTCATGAGTTAAAACAAATGTCAATAAAAATTGCATAGCAGATTACAGAAGGTTATTTTTTAGGTGGCATTTATTTATATATTAATTGGTCATCTTGTTACCAGCATAACTCAAAAAGTCTTCGACCAATTGGCTTGTAATTTCGTAGGACGATTGGTCATTGTCCAGAAAACCATCCTCTAAATTTTTTGGAGCGATATAGTCAAAGGTTAAGGTCATTTATAACTCAATAATCAGAAAGTTTTCAAACAAATTGCCTGAAATTTGGTGGAACGATTAGTCATTATCCAGGGAACAGTTTATTCGATTTGGGAGCGATCAGTTCAAAGGTCAAGGTAATTTAAAACTCAAAAAGTATTCAACCAAATTGCCTGCAGTTTAGTGGTCTGATTGGTCAATATCCAGGAACCATTTGGTTCCTGAGATCGTAACAATTTATCAGATGATTGAGACAATATTCACACAAAATGATTTTTACTCCCATATTTTTAGTCTTTACTAGCCGTCATGGAAGAAACATTACGCTTGTCTGTATTTGGAATGTGCTTAGCATTATATATTGAGCTAGATTGTAACGATTTCTTGGAACCAAGTTAACATGTTCAAATTTGTCGTTACGATTCGTAAAAAATTGAGTCTACTTGCACCTATCACGCAATCCAATTCCAACTCCAATATAGCGCTACGATTACCAGGTTACACGTTATGATAAATTGTAACAATCTCTTTATTACGATAATTCGCTGCAATTGGTCGTAGCTTATAAACGAACTTTTAGAATCAAATAGTGGGAGTCAAATTGCCGAGATTCATATTGCCGAGGTTCAAATTGCCGAGGTTCAAATTGCAGAGGTACAAATTGCCGAGGTACAAATTGCCGAGGTACAAATTGCCGAGATTCAAATTGCTGAGATTCATTTTGCCGAGGTACAAATTGCCGAGGTTCAAATTGCTGAGGTACTAATTGCCGAGGTTCAAATTACATGGAATCAATATCAATTCAGTAAATAATGGGAACAATAAAAAATTATAATACAAGTATCATTAAACTATGAATAATTGTTCAATTTGTTTTGATGAAAAGAGAAGGCATTAATTTTTTTTTACAGGACGGAGTGGGAGAATTACAACCTAGAGGTGGCCAGATAGAAAACTGTGTCGAGCTCAACGCTGACGATGGATATTATTTCAACGATGAAGTTTGCACAGAAGTTAGGTCTCCTCTTTGCGAAATTCAGCCAGCAGTTACTACGTAAATATTATCAAAATAATGTAAATAAATTATGTTAATGAAGGTGGGACTTATAATGTGCCTTTCTTTTCAGATCAACTACACCAACCACTACACCATATACTACAACAACTACACCATATACTACAACAACTACACCATATACTACAACAACTACACCAACCACTACACCATATACTACAACCACTACACCATATACTACAACCACTACACCATATACTACAACCACTACACCATATACTAAAACAACTACACCATACACTACAACAACTAGACCAACCCCTACACCATACACTACAACAACTAGACCAACCCCTACACCATACACTACAACAACTAGACCATCCCCTACACCATACACTACAACAACTAGACCAACCCCTACACCATACACTACAACCCCTACACCATACACTACAACAACTAGACCATCCCCTACACCATACACTACAACAACTAGACCATCCCCTACACCATACACTACAACAACTAGACCAACCCCTACACCATACACTACAACAACTAGACCATCCCCTACACCATACACTACAACAACTACACCAACCCCTACACCATACACTACAACAACTAGACCATCCCCTACACCATATACTACAACAACTAGACCATCCCCTACACCATACACTACAACAACTACACCAACCACTACATCATATATTAAAAAAACTGCACCAACTACATCAACCACTACACCTCACACTATTAGGTATCACCGACTACGCCAGCTTCTGCGCCAGAAACTACATTAGCCACTGCATCACCAACTGCTAACTTGAATGATTTAACTCATTTTGAAAGCTTCAATAACAATATGGATTGCAATAAATTATTCTAAATACAAATGTCTACTTAAAATATATATCCTGTTTTATTATTTTTTGTATACCTATTAATGTGAAATTCCTTTTCTATAAACCTATTTCACTATAACCATGATGTGCCAGGAAAGTGAGGAGGGAAGTTTTGGGTGTAGACTGTAGAAGGATAGTTACTAGAGGTTTGTAACTTAATAGGCAGAGGTAAGGGATACCGAAATGGACTGGATGGGGAGAAAGGAAAAATAGTATCACTCAAGGAAAAAAAAACCTATATAATAATGACTCTTCTGTAATTATTATATCTGTTCCGCGCAATTTACTGATTTTGCATAAAGATTCAGATACGCGATTTTCTGATTCTGAAATTGAACGGTATGAAGGGGTATGAAGCAGTGCTGCCACTGATGGGGTAATCTCCCACATATCCCTTTAGCGGGGAAGTAGCACGTACGGGATATATTATTTTTGCTTAAAAATTGTCTTGAAGTTATATGCGCGAGATATAAGGCATTGTAGAAGTTTCAGTCTGTTTAAACATGAGATGTTTATTTGATTGTTAACCAAAATTTTCTTTACTCGAAATGACTCCTAGTCAAAGTCCTTCTTTCTATTAAAGATATGTGGCGGGATTAATGTTAGTTCTAGATTAAGGGCAGGGATAAATAAGAAGACATTCTCCTTTCCGATGTTCTCTATTGAAAGATCAGAGATCACAAATACAGAGTTAAACTTTGCGTAAAGAATACAAAGAATTCAAGTCTAACTGACTCGTGCTATACAAGAAGATGAACGGAAGACTGAGGAGAAGCGCTTTGCGCCTGAAAGAGTAGGACAGCCTGACCGACAGTGGCTTAGATTGGTTATATGAAAGCATCAACCTTGACCGGAAATTCGCCGGAGGAAATTTCGCCGCGAGAAAATTCGCCGCAAAGAATTTTCGCCGTAATTAATTTAGTTGGGGTTTAACGTCTGCTTCGGAACCGAAGGCCATATCGCTGATGTCAAGAGGAAATTTAATACAAGGGGCTAGAAGAAGCAGTCAGAAAGGAAAGTGGCTCCATGAACAAAGTTACTTACCACCGTCGGTGACAATGCTCATGGATGCAGAAAAGCTACTCCGTGAATGCAGTCACTTACCAAGGAATGTGACGAAACGGGACACAAGCACCGGTGGCTGCACTCACGGATGGAAGAAGAAAATGAAGAGGTGATAGTAAATAAATCGTACGAGCCTACCTAACCCAAAAATCTAAGAACTCGTAGTTGAAGAGCATAATCCTAGCGCTATCCTCTTAAACTGCAAGTATCGTTAAAAAATGATAAACATGGTAAAATTGAAAAAAGACAATCTATAATCCAAATTACAACAGTTCGGGGCCCAAGGGACGCCACCCCCCTTCTCTTCCATTCACCACAGACAGCTTCAGGATAGAGCCCTCGGGGGCAATTTTCGACGTAAGAATTTTTTTTAACTCTCGACTTGAGATCCCAAGACAAATCACCACATCAATTGTTAGAATTGAGAGAGTCACAATAGTTTAACAAGACACTTGATAGCAAACAATAACAATTTCATACAAAGAAAAAAATGGAAGGACAATCAAACTTAACTATTTGTTCTTTATTTTTTTATTAAACTTAATTTTGATGATGTCATGAAAATTTAAATGACATCAGTTGGTAAACTTGTTACCAAATGCAATTACACGATCAACTTGTGTTACGTTTCATTGTCCATAAAGTAAAATCGTTTTTTTTTTACCATGTTTATCAATTTTCATAACGCTACTTGCAATTTTCAGGGTAGCGCTAGGATGATATTCTTCAACTACGAGGTCTTAGATTTTTGTATTAGGTAGTCTCGTATTCTTCAGTTACTATCACCTCTTCATTGTCCTCTTCCATCCGTCAGTGCAGTCACCGGTACTTGTGTCATTTTTTGTCACATTCCTTGGTAAGTGACTGCATTCACGTAGTAGCTTTTCTGCATCCATGAGCATTATCACCGATGGTGATAGGTGACTTTGTTCACGAAGCCACATTCCTTTCTGACTATTTTTTCCAGTCCCTTGTACTTAATTCCTTTTGACATAAGCGATATGGCCTTTGGTTCCAAAGCAGACGTTAAACCCCTACTAAAATTATATTAAGATAAAACTGAAAATCAGACTAAAGACATATATAAAAAGTCTGCTTTCTCTTTTTATCAGAATGCTTAACGTGGGTCGGAGAAGGACCCTGGCAATTATTTGGGTGATAACTTTAAATTATTTGTCTGAGGTTCTTAAGCCGAGAGTTAAAAATAAAATTTACGACGAATTTTCTTACGGCGAAATTTCTTGGCAGCGAAAATTCCTAATACCGTTTTTAATAACTCAGTTCAATTATTTTTTTTGTGTGTGTCTAAATACCTTATGGGAGAACCGGGAGCATTCGGACAGAGGTATAGTTCGTATAACTCGTTTAAACATGTATATAATTGTTGGAACTACCTCTTATTGCAACTGAATGTGTGCGAGGAGTTACCCATCAGCTATTTGAAAGATCCAGTGCGGAGATGCAGTGTGTCGCCCCCAAGGTGTAATTTACTGTTTTCTTCTATATTGATGTAATTTTTCGAGATTCAATTGGATCGTGTGTGGACCATATGAATACGAAACTAATTCTCAATCTCAAAGGTATGAATTATTTCAATATTTTATGTTATGTTTGGTGTGTTGAAAAAATAATACAAATGAGATTAGAAAAGCGGAAAAAAACAATAGAAATGAAATTAGAAAAATTGTGATCTTTTTAATTTTGAAGTGTCATTTGGAATGGTTCGGACACTTCTGCTTAGGTTGGTTCGGACGGTGTCTGAACCTTCCTTCTGTATCTGATTCAGTCCACCATTACAATTTATTGAAGTAATTCTTATTAAAATGACATTATTAACTATTTTAATTGGCACAGCATTCGCTTATAAGATTATTTGCAACTTTTAATGTTAGTGTCTTTATTTGACAGTTTTGCGATCGTATTCATGCCTTTTCATTATAAAAACTGATAGAGTCCGTAATAGAGAAGGTATTCAAAAACATTTGTAGGTTTATCTGTCAGAAAAGCTGTTGAAATTGGATGTGCAACAAGATCTACACTTACAGACTATACTTTAATCATTCGATGAAATATTTAAGATGAAATTTACTAATTTTGGTGAATTCCATGAAACAGGAAATAGTGATAACTAAAGTAAAAGGATATAGTTATACCATTTGTTTTTGATATTTAGCTATTAAATAAAAGGATAATTTCACAGTGATTACTGATGGGCTATCTATATTTTGTTGGAGAAAATGTTCAATCATTACAATAATATTATTATGATAAAATTTCAAATATGATGAATTATTACTGGGAATAACAAGTCATGACGGTTTATTTCAACTACATTAGTAGATCCGAATTCAATCCTATCGTTTAATCACCCAAATTTCCAATGTTTTAACCATTTTATGGTGTCCGAATCATCCCCACTGCTTGTCCGAAGTCTCCCTCTAGGAAGGAGCATTCGGACATTTGAACCTCTCTTACATTTTGTCTTATAACTTTCGAATGAAGAAACTGTAAAACAGTCTTAATAAAATTGAAGTAAAATGATTTATCTACATACAGAAATATTTGTGTAGTTAAATTCCAATTAGTATACGAATTATTCATTTTTCCCCAAAAGTGTGTCCGAATGTTTCGGGTTCTCCCCTTAGACTGGGCGCCATTTTGAAAAAGATGATTAGAAATAGGGGTTAGCCACATTTGGGGATAAAAGCAAGGAACCACTTTTTTTAGTTAATTCGGATATGCTGATTCAGAGTATCTCGGTTTTCTCTCTGAATTCGGTGTGCTTCTAGCCTAATATCGCATTTTAAAACTGCAAATAATCACAAGTTTCCAGCGAAGAAACATATCGTAATGAGATGTAGTAATTAATTTTATGACATTACATACTACACTGACTACAGTTTACAGACTATGGGAGTAGTCCAAACTAATTTGTGAAAAAACACTAAATTAATCAACCAATAACGTTGCAGATAAGAGTATGGAGCGTGACGTCATTGCCGGGAAAAAGTAGTAGGTACTTTTACTGTGAACGTGACTCCACAAGCCGCTGATTGGTGCAATATAATTTACGTCATGCGCACTCTCTGAGTTGATATCCAACTTACTGAAAATAAAATGCTTCTCAGTTATTAAAAATTACCGGAAAAATTGAGAGACCCGGATCACAGAGATACCATTGATCGTCTTGAAAATGCTCTTTGGTCAGAACCGCATTCTATACTTTGGCACAAATCTTGTTACGCTCAATTCACCGATAAAAGTAAAATAGAGCGTCTGCGAAAAATACATCTGAAAAGCTTAACTGATCAAACGGATGCCAGTCACGGTTCCAGAACCCCTGCAGAGAGAGTCTATAATTCTCGTTATTTACGCAAGAACGCTCAGCCTGTTAACTGGAAAATGTGTCTTTTCTGTCAAACTAATAACTCAAAGAATCGGTTGTCATCAGTGATGACTAGGGTTGAGACAATATGCACTGCATATTATGCAGTGTATGCACATAAATATTTAGTGCATATTCGCTTGAAATATGCATTTCCATAAAGTGCATATGCATTTTATAAAACACATATGCATTTTACAAAACGCATATGCATTTATAAAATGCATATGCAAAATATATGCATTTATAAAACGCATATACAAAATATATGCAGCAAATAATTTGTAATTTTAATTAAAAAAACATTACACGTATGGATTTTTCTCGAAATAGGCTGTTACTAAGAAGCTCATATATTTTAACTATTTTTTTTATTAAATTTAAAAAATATTTAAAAACTAAGTGGTAGAATGAAGGATGTTAATTAATATCTTTTAATTGAAGATAATTTCAATACATATTGAAACACTTTTTACAAAGCTGTTTTCAAGTACATTTATCAAGTCTTGAATAAGAAGAATCTAGTATACAGGTAGTTAAAGCTCGTACAGCGGACGATCTTTAAAGGACACCCTCTGAAAGAGACAAAAATCATCCGTTCTTCTGGCCATGTAACTCCTATAACAACCTCTTTAAGTTATATAGTTTAACTAATATTCTATTCGTCTACCAATTATCTAGTCGTACATTTATTATATTCAAGGTATTACAATTTACAATAAACACTTAATGTATTGTTTTTCAGATTTTCAGTATTTTGATTTTGTTACTCATTTCTTACACATTTTCTTTGATTAGAGAAGCTCTATAAAATTAAAGAGGTGTACCTACCCTATATTTTCACTTGATTTAGTTACTAATATTTTTGTTTCATTTTACTTACCTTATATTATTTCGTACCTACGTACATTTATATGAGTAAGTTATATAAATATTTTAAGATTATCATTTAAATATTTATTCAACAATAATTGAGATTGTTTACCCTCATTAGAGTTTCTTTGAAATGCTGTTAAAGAAAACTTAAAAGTTAAAATCCCCAATTAAAATAATAATTTTTGTCCTCTGTAGGTGGGCTTTACCTTTATACTGTCCGTTGTACGAGCTTTACCTGTATATATAATATATAAATGAATATAAACAGTAACACTAGTTAAGAAAATAGGAAAATCAGTCGATAAGTTTAATTAAATTTTATTATTACTCTTCGCAAATTTGCAGAAGGTTATATTTTGTCCGGCATTTATTTATCATCTTGTTATTCGCATAACTGAAAAAGTGTTCAACCAAATTGCTTGAAATTTGGTGAAGCGATTGGACAATGATCAGTGAACTTCTTGTAGAATTTTGGGAGCGACCCGGTCAAAGGTCATTGTTATTCATAACTCAAAAAGTATTGAACCATATTGCATGAAACTTGGTGGGACGATTGGTCAATATACAAGAACCATTTTGTCAGAAGAGGTCAGAACGGTGGCCAAAGTATGCACTCTACCGAGTGCACGTAATCTAGTTACTGTATATTCTTGTACTGATAAAATATCAACTGTACATCATATGAAACAAGAGGTGTGTGTATAGAAGACTCGCCATATTTGATGGGCCAAGTTATTTTAAGATTTCATGTTGATTGAATTTATGTCTCTGATGATTGAATATCCTTCATTTTTGGATAATATGTACCTACTGATTAGTGATTACTAATATAAGCTTTACGTAATATCTCTATCATAAATATTCTTGAGAAGTTATAATTTTTTTTATCTTTGTGATTACTTTAGAAATTGACCTGCCTCGCGCCTCAATTTGCTCTATTGTTAATGGAATTACTGAGAATGTTGAATATATGACTTACTTTCATTATTTCTATTATCTGTAGAAGTTTATGACATTCTCACGCTGAGAATTATCTGGAATATTAAGAAGCAGAGTTCAACCAAGTTCCTCACCTCGTTATAACCTACCCTATAATAATTTAAATTTCATATGTAGAATAAAAATCTAGTTCTTATTCATTCGCCTGATACTATTCATTTATATAGGTAGAAGTTTATCATTTGAATATCAAAAATCAACTTATTTTACTAATCATTTTCTATTTGCATATTATTTTTTCTAATGTGCATCTAATTTGCATATGCACTTTCTATTTTGCAAATGCATTTTTTATTTGCATATGCATTCTCTATTTGCATATGCATTTCAAGATTTGCATATGCATTTCAAGATTTGCATATGCATTTCAAGATTTGCATATGCATTTCAAGATTTGCATATGCGTTTTTTATATGCATATGCATTATTTCAGCAATATGCAAGATATGCAAAGTCACAACCCTAGTGATGACAAAGAAAATTAGTGAGATATCCTGGAAGGCTCACGTCTTGATCACAAATTGACTGTGCGCTTGGCTGGTATAATTGATATTATTGCAGCTGAAGCCAAATATCATCTTGTATGTCATGCATTTATGAGATCTTGCTCCAAGTTAAAGCAATGCTCTTAAATTTCCGACACTGCGATGGCATGGCTCTGTAGCGAACTGCAAAAATCAACAGAAAAAGGCCAGATCGTTCAGCTTGAGGATGTGTGGAAACGCTATGAATTTCTCACTAAAGAGGCTTCAGTCAATATACCAAAGAGCTACTATAGCAGGACTGCAGGAGAGCAACATTCAAAGAGAAATTGCAAGGTCAACTTGACGATACATTTACTTTCTTCCAACCACTAGACAGGTGTGTAGAAGAAAGAAAGACCATTCTCATTCCAAACACCTACACTCGAACACTCTTTCATACTGCGTTGAATGATGTTGAATCAGATACCATTCCAAGATATCAACCTGAAGACAATATAACTATGTTTCTAGTTCATGTTCCAGGTCTTCAGGTGGCCATCGTGGTTTTTCTGTTACGGAAAATGATGTCATCGTATGTGTTCCAGATAGCCTGTATAGGCTTTTGAGACTTATTTTTGGTGGCCAAAATGCATTAGCAGAATCGAACACAGGTGCAGATGATACCCAGATGCAAACAAGAGTACTGAGTGTTGCTCAGGATGTCATTTTTGGCACCAGTGGGGTAACAAAGTGGACTCTAAAACATGTTGGTCTAGCTTGTACATTGCACCAAGCAACACGTTCCAAAGATCTAGTGAATTTGTTTCACAAAGCATGACATTGTATTAGTTATAAACAGGTTTTGCAAATCAATACTTCATTAGCTGAAAGCACATTGCAATCTCTGGACTAGCCAACTGGAGCAATTATGCCACCAAATAACGTAGCCAACAAGTTCATCCATTACACAGCTGACAATATTGACATACTAGACAAGATTCTTGATGGCAAAAACACATTCCATGCAACCCAGATGGCGACATGGCAGCGAGGACAGACCTCCATTACCACACTTGCCACGCTCAAGCCTTCAACTAAAAGCAAGTTGGATGTCCCAACAATCTTTGAAGAATTGCATCACATAAATGTAAATCCTGCCAACAGTGAACCCCTTCTTCAGGACCTTAAAAACCCAACTAACACATTTTGGTTTGGTTCGTCCAAGATAAACAATAATGCATCTGTGCTAGACTCACAAACAATAGACATGGCTTTCATCTTGACCAGACAAGACTCCACGAAGAAGAAACGTTGGACTGTTTTTAATGAGGGAGTTTCAACAGTTGACCCAGAACAAACGTCTGTCGGATATCTGCCTATTATTCTAGCTCCTGCTCACGAAATGGACAGGTTGAACACTGTTGTCAGAAGATGTATGGCAATATCGTCTCACCATGGTCAGGAGCACACAGTGATAACTGTAGACCAAGCACTTTATTGTAAACTTATTCCTCGACTTGGTGGTATTGGTCATCACATTGATGGATCAGGTTTGTCTGAGCTTTGGCTTGAAACTTGTATTCTGGGACCAGGCGCAGTCGAGTTGGTTTTGGCTGGAAAAGCATACAACAAGGCAATGCGTGCCCACAAGCTAACTTTACAGGCACTCTGGCGCATTTTGATGCCAATGCTTCTCTTGCATTTTGCCAAAGAAGATTCACAAGCCTATGATGAACTTTTATCTCTCAGAAATGTTGATGGATCTGAGGGGATCTCAGAGCTGATTTACTTTATGAAATAAGATCAATTTGGCTACCTATTAAGTGACTTCTTAAAAAGTAGAGATGGTAATGTTAATTTTACTTTCTGGTGGAATTACATGGAAATGGTACAAATACTTTTGAAATTAACTCGTTCCCAGCGTGATGGCAACTGAGACTTACATGTTGACTCCTTTGCCCAGATGCTGTCATACTTCATGAGGTCTGATCACCTCAACTACAGCAGATGGGGACCTGTAAATGTTACCGAAATTCACAACCTTCCCGAGGCTGTGCTCAAAGAATTCGAAAAAGGCAACTTTGTTGTCAAACGCTCTGCCAGAAAATTTAATCAAGTCGACTCTGATCAAGCACAAGAGTGGGTCATTGGAAGTGGTAAGAAAGATGGTGGTATTGTGGGTATAACTAAAACCCCATCGGCTCTTTGTAGATGGACCCTTTCATACAATTTGAGATCACAAATATCAACCGTCACACATGGCATGTACAATCTTTGTCCCGGCAGCAATCTTCTTCACATTGAGAGCACAAAATCTAGCCAAGTGAGAGATCAACACGACGAGAATGAACTGGTGAAAACTTTGCAAAGCTTCAATGTCTTTACGACGCCTCTGCCGTCGGATATCTTACGAAATTCAGCAACAAAGGATTTAGCTACAGAATCCATTCAAGACTCTCTACTTGCCGCCATGTTCCATGGCCAGACATTTGTTAACAAATTCGTGGAAGAGCAATTGATGCAGAACGAAGCCTCTTTTTAACCTCTAATTGCGGTTCATGCTCCATTAAAACGTAAAAAACCCACCAACATTTGCGAAGCTATATGATGTTGCCAGAAGAAGGAGAAAGAAAAAGTATTGAAAGCTGATCGAAATGTGTTGCAGCGTCTCATCACTGGTTTTGAAGCTGGGCTAGACGTTGACATGCCAGCGATCTAAAGCATGAACTCATACCTGTTCCCCTCTCTCTTGCTGAGACGAACGGATCTCTGTACACAGGGAACAAATCGATCCTCGCATATATTATCACGAAACAGATAGCTTGTCAAGAAAATATCCATCTTCAGTATCAAACGTTATGCCTGATAATTGATGGTCAGCCTTTGGCTATCATTGATGGTATACCTCAAGGAGCATTGACATTTGGTGAGCTGGCAGATACTTTCGTACGTGCTGTACTCCAAGCAGGTACCAATTTTCAAAGAGTAGAGGTTGTTTTTGATCGATATAGAGAGGAAACGGTCAAAGCTACCACCAGATCCCGTCGGCTTATTGAGAGTCGAACGGTTCCTCTGCCGAAAAACTGGGCAAATTTTATAGCCTCACCTGAAAATAAAGCTGATCTGGCCAGATTTTGTCTCAGGAATTAATCTCACAAGCACCAAATGACAAAGACATAGTTGTTGCTGGTGGTTTTATTAACGAACAAGAATTCCGTTCCTCCAAAGGAAGTGATGTCATCTCGCTTCAAGCAGCACATGAAGAAGCTGACACCAGGCTTGTATTACATGCTATTAACAATCGATGTTCAAAACTCCCAAAATGTAACTCTAACTCTCATAGTAAGTTGATTCAATCCATAAAGTGATTTGAATTAACTATGTTTGGTGACACACCACGTCATAGTTGTTTTGATACACGTGAAAACATGAATGTAGTCTAACTCACGCAATAAATTGATTCAAAGCATAAATTGTTGACCCATTAGTAAACTTATTTCTCTGTGTACTAAGCAAAAAGGAATGTCCCCTTATCTCCTGAACGAAGAGCAAACGGCTTTTTTTATAAATTCGAATGTTAATATTGACTAGTCATTAAATTGCCAGTAATTAGTGACTGGCAGTTTTCCGCCTGGTAGTTTCCCGCTTCGGCAGTTTTCCGCCTGGCAGTTTTCCGGACACCCAAAAAATGCGAGATTAAAAAAATACGGGACTTCAAATAAATGATAATGTAAACTCGGTAGAGCGTATACCTTCGCCGCCGCTTTGACCAGTTAGCTCGCAAAATTTAATAAACTGGTAACTGGATAATGACCAATCGTCCCAACAAGTTTCATGCAATTATATGGTTCAATACTTTTTGAGTTAGTGAGTTATAAATGACCTTGACCTTTGACCGGATCGCTCCCAAAATTTTACCAGATGGTTCTTGGACATTGATCAATCGTCCCACTAAATTTCAAACAATTTGGTTTAATACTTTTTCAGTTATGCGAAAAACAATATGATCAATAAATAACTGTGGGCTATAATATAACCTTACGCACTCTGCGAAAGTAATAACGGCATAGTATATGCACTTGTACAATATGCCTATGCTTACGATTCACATAAGCGAATCTGAAGCTTATAAGATCAAAACTGGAGTTAGGTACAACCCCAATGATGAGTAGGGTTGTGACAAAATTCTTTTTGACATACGCTTTATATTCTCTGGATAAATATTCTCCATATTCTCTAAATATTTTCTTTTATACTCTGATATATGCTTATATTCATTTATAATATGCTTTATATTCTTTTTATGCTCAGTAAGGCTTTTTATGCTCATTTCATAAAAGAGGCTGTAATTAGCAACGTGAGCGGACAAAATACCTACGGACATAATGCCTTCAGACAAAACGCCTAACGGACAAAAGGCCTAAAATGCATTGTAAACTTTTTTCAAATATACTTTCAAATAGCCTATATATAAATATATATTTCAAAAATACTAGACCAAGTTTACTTGGTGTAGTAGGAAACTGACTCTAGTTGTTTCCTACTAGACCAGCATCGTTTTCTGCATATAAATGAGCGGTGACTATCCTAATTCTGTAACTCTATTTGTTTACCAAGAATTTAATGAAGAAAACCTAACACTTTTGAGTGGAAATAAACATTTAAGAACAAGATGTACTTTGTTTGAATTATAATTAATATGATATATTTTTTAATACACTAAATGTGTGAAACAAAATAAATTTCATATGCTTTAATATAAATAATGGCTTCAATAATTTTAATTATTTAATTTTAATAGAAACTTGGATGAATTATAAATTGAATACAAGGCTTAATTGTGAGAGATTTACTCATTGTCACATTTTAGATTATTTAACCTGTTACTGTATGATTTCATTACAAAATTGATAATTTCACATACATGGGTTCTTAAACAACACTCTTTTTGAGAGTCTCGGCAAATTGAACAACTTTGCAATAGCACCGTTCTTCATACCATTACAACATTCTTCCAAATAGTGAGTTTAATTTTAATAAAAAATCCATTATTTTTTTTGCACCTGTAACTGTTCCAGGACCTTTATTTCTTGGTCTAGAATACATTATTTTAGGATTAAGAACAAATAAACAAGTTAAATGGAGAGCACTACAACGAACGAAATGAAGCAACGACAGATAAACATAATGACTATAGGGTTGTGACAATATTCTTTATGAAATATGCTTTATACATATGCTTTTTATGCCTTAAAATATTCTTTTTATGCTTAAAATAAGCCTTTTTATGCTTTAAATATATTTTTTATGCGTTCAGGTTAGCTTTATATGTTCTAATTTCCTTGAAATAAGGCTAATTGTATTTGAGAGTTTTCATTGATGGTATATTTATATAGAAGGCAGAGAATGAAACAATGTCAAATTGAGACAGTTTATTCTGTATGAGGTAACCAAAATAATAAATAGTGAACAGTTTTAGACAATAACTAGCACAATAATGGAATCTAGCTAGCATTTAATTATTACATTTGATGATCATAGCTTGTTTTAAATTCTCGAAAATGATTCTACGCCTGTTATCTGCTATAATTTTTAGTCTTAACTCCTTTCAAATTTAAAAAATAAGGTTCGTCTGGGAACAAAAAATCTGGTAACGAATCGTCATATAACAACGAAACGTCCAAGCACCGTTTACAATGAGGACGTGCCATTAGTCCGACAATTACACCTTTCCATAGTAAATAAATAGTAAAGTATGCTAAGTACAGAGGTGGGCGCAGCGCCGCTAGTTGTAGCGCGCGCTAATAGCGGCGCTTCTTTTTATGTAGCAGCAGCGGCAGCGCCGCTATTTCTGTGCTAATGTAGCGGTAGCGCCGCTCCTTTTTTCAGAAGCACTAGAGGTTTTTCGCGCTACAGCGCTGCCGCTTCTTTTAAAATCAAAAATGTTAAAGTTATTTGGGGAATCTAGATAAAAGTCTATACAAGTGCGCGACCCAAGATAGCTAATAAGTTGTAAGTGATATTCAGACAAATTCGCACAGAACAACAAAAATGATATTCAAACAATGATTCATAGTACGACCATAATAATGATAAGCAATGTGTATATTTGATATTATGACAAAACCATCTAATACAATCAACTTACACATCGTATTACGCTTTTATGCAGATGTGTTTATTGCAATAAAATGGGTTTAACTCAATGGTTTTTCTTAAATGTTCTAGAAATGTGCATCTACATTGCGAGTTACTTTAGAAAATTGAAAGTAATTCAAATAATTTTTCGGATGCTACAATCATTTTACTAAAAGTTATTAATTTTCAGCGTACTAAGCATAACACTGAAAATGCATAAATAAATTTTTTTAATAATTCTTTATCTATTTTGGTAAGGTTTTCTAGGACTCAGCGTTGAAAATATTTTATTTAACTCAAGCTTCCAAATTGATTATCCAATTCATCATCAAGAGAAGTACATAAATTAAAAAGAAAAACCAATGCGTAATATGATCACCTAAAGTAAATATGATACCGACCTACTATATTACAAACATCTATTAACTTTTTAAATAAATTATCAATTCTAAAATAAAATAGAAATTGAAAATATTAAATGCCAAATATGTAAAAACTCTTATAAATCGAATTAAAAAGATAAAAATGGAATGATGAACAAAGAAGTGACTCAAGAACAGTCACAGAAAACAGCAAGTAAATGATCTGAATATTTTCACAGTTACAACCATCACCAATTTAATTTATGATATTACACCTTTTCTTATTCCCACACTCAACCTCTGGAAACAAAAATAAAATAACTCTACCTATTATATTATCTTACTAATATATTTATATATGATGGTATAAGTCACTATAACAAGTGAAGCCTAGGGTACGGTTACTATGGATGCGTATTCAAGCGATTTTTCGCACTAACGACTTCTGATGAAATCGGATGGAAATCAAATTCATACTTTCCAATGGGAGTGGTTACAGTGGCTGCGATTTGGTCGTCAGAATACGTACGAAGTCGTCAGACTAACTTCAGCGATCAAATGAGTTTGATTTTTTCATGCGACTTGCGACAACTTTCGATAATTTTTGTGTCTATCTCTCTTTGTTTTGATTGCTATTACTGTTTACTCATGCATTTTGGAATTATATTATTTGATACTAGGTATCAGAAATAATACAGATATTATTTAATTATATAAAATTAAATTTAATCATAATATATTATATATAAAGGCTTGAATTAGTCGTTTCTTTTACAACTTTTATTTTTAATAAAATAGAATATCTATCAATAATTATAATACATAAAAAATATTCTCATCATTTCTCTATTTAGGTATTTCAAAATTGTGTGTAGTGAAATTGTGAAAATAATAATCAAATTAGCGTTGCGTCTATTATTTCAGATGCACACATGTATTAATTCCTCCCGAATATTATATCAAATAAATATAAATTAGACCCCAATATTAATGGGGCAGAAACATACTGACGATCAGAAATCGCGTACAGTGTAACCACCTCGCACTGACGATCAGTTCTTACGATATCGTCAGTGCGAAGAATCGCTCGAATACGCATCCATAGTAACCGTACCCTAAGGGCTAAGGGCTGATCCACACCATCGCTCCGGTCACGCTCCGCTCTCGCTCCAGTCACGGTCCGGTCAATATTCTTTAATGCATTTCACGTAGAGCATCCACACTGGCAGTGCCGGTCAGGTCACGCTCCGGTCTCGATCCAATCCAAAGATATTTTGACTGGAGCGTGATCGGACCGTGAGCGGAGCAGCACTGCCAGTGTGTATTAGCAACGCTCCAGTCGCGGTCCAATTTTATTATTTGCGTGCTTTTTCTTGAATATTTTTTTGAATCTGTATTAGTCACATTTATTGCTCTTTGACTCTGTTTTCCAAAAAGTTCCAATGGAACTTCTATGGGCTTGAATTAATCTACTTTTGTTTTCTTTTTAAATTTGTAATGTATGTCTTTTAATTCAATAAAGTATTGTATTGTATTGTAATATTACTATACATATATATGTCACGTGCATTTGTCTGATTTTAAATATCGACCGATTTCACTGTGCAATCTCTTAATCAATCGTTATTGCAGCCATCGACCGATGGCGCAACCATCTATCGATTGTTGCGCGTTCGAATGATGAGATTATTTTAGCTTATGCATCTAATTGACAAATTTTACCGCATATGTATATCGATTAATAGCAATAGCAATATCAATCAATTCTGCACGTTCGAATGATATGGAATTTTTTAGTTTATGCATTTAATTGTCTTGATTTTAATGAAAGATATTGTCTTTTTAAACAAAAAATTGTTATATTTCATAGAGTAGCCATCAATCGATTGATGATTACCATATGAAATGTAACAATTAGATATAGAAATTATAGAAATCCATATCAATCGAACGCGCAACAATCGGTTGATGGTTTCCTTATTAAATATACCATTTAGATTGATAAACTGAATACATTCGTTTTCATTCAAACGTGCAGCAATCGATCGTTGGTTGCGCTATCGGTCGATGGCTGTGCTAATGATAGATCAACAGATTATGAAGCAGAATCGGTCGATATTGCTGCATGTAGATCAGTCAAACGCGAGTGCCATACATAATACCTCTTATACCTTAGGGCTTAGACTCTAGAAGTCTAGATTCGTAGATATACAGTCAGTTTCCTCTAGGAGTGATGGTGTTTTCAGAGTTTCATATTTTCTTTTCTAAAATCATTTTCAATTTTAGACAGATTTTTTCAAAAGTTTCAATAGTCATTCGAAAATAATAGAACAATTTAGTTTCGTCATCTATTTGATGAGGATAAAACGAGTAGATATTCTTCGCACTTCCTGTCCTTTAACATAGGATGAACTCAAAATATCTACTTATTTATTTTTCTCTCATCCTGTTCATCAATCAAGCCTAATGATAATCACTGCAAAATCAGATGATACGGAAGGGACGGGAGCGAGAGCGGACCGTGACCGGACCGAACATGTGTATTGTGTATGCACAAGGATGAGACCGGACCGTGACTGGAGCGAGAGTGGAGCGTGACCGGAGCGATGGTGTGGATCAGCCCCAATAATCTATATCTATTGTGACTTTTTAGCAATAGCTTTAATGTATAGTTTAACTGCTAATTTTAGGTCAATAGATTGGAGTACATGAAGTTCTGCAGTATAAATTGAAGCTTTTTGGGGAGGGGTTGCAAAGAGAAATCTATGTCCAAAAACGGCTGCACTGCCAAATCCTTGGTGATCTTTCGAACCGCCCGTCTAGATGTGGCGGTAATTTGGATACTGCTCATAAACATGGTTTCGAAAAATTGGGTTAAAGTTTGGAATAGATTTGCTTATTGGACTAACTGTTATGTATGTAGAAAATAAGTTACCCATTTATTTAAATGTTACAAATTTAGGGTAACTCTTGTTAAACTTTAGGGACGACAGTGTGCTCCATTGCCGTCAATAAAATATAGCATTCCTATATTGTACCTTTCACTGAGTAGTGTTCTCCTGAGTTATTGTAAATCTCTTAAATATTGATTGTTGAAGAAAGATTAAAATTTTTGTGGAAGTTTAACTTTTAATGAACCTTCTAATTATCGTATAGCTATTGTCTTCCAAAATAAAATTTTGCGACAAGTCTGGAATAGTGAAATATGAATATAAAGCAATTCCAGTAGTGACAATATGATCGTCCAACCTACTTAATCTCGGCTATTAACCTTACAGGTAATTACCCCTAAAATACAACATGGCGACGAGGATGGGATAGTGAAATATGAATATAAAGCAATTCCAGTAGTGACAATATGATCGTCCAACCTACTTAATCTCGGCTATTAACCTTACAGGTAATTACCCCTAAAATACAACATGGCTGACAAGGCTGATTGGAGTTGAAGTACCTAACCTACCCATCGTGTGGACCGGGGCTGAATGATCTATGAATTCTAACTACTTTGTGGCAGACTAATCCAGACTAAGAAGTGGAACTGGACTGCTAGGTGATATGAATGATGCTCAGGTCTAAGCCATGAATCTACCCTTTCTCCAGATGCACATAATAGTATGCTGTTTGGTATGGTAGATGAGTATAATTGCTTAAACTATCTACTTTAAATTTCCGTCCACTGATAGCTCTTTGTTCTGCTAGTATTTACAGTTTTTCTAACTTGATAAATATGGCTTATAAATTTGGCTTGCCACCTTTAACTCCATTAAACACCTCTGCCTTAAATATGGTAGAGGAGTGGGAGTTTTGGCAAAGAAACTATGACAGGTATATTAGGATGGCTAAAATAACTGCTGAGCAGGATAAATTAGACATATTTTATACTTTTATAGGACGCCAAACTGAAGATTATTTAAGGAATCTACCTAATTTCAGTGATCTTGATAAAGTGGAAGATTTATTGAATTCAGTTAAAACTAAATATGTTAAACTTCCTAATGTATTGTGTGAGCGTTTTGAGTTCAGACAGGCTAAAATTTTGCCAAATGAGTCCATACATGATTTTAATGCTAGACTTAATGTTTTGTCTAAACATTGTAGTTTTGATGAATATAATAGAGATATGGCTCATTTAGATCAAATAATTTTAAACTCTTCTTGTAAACTTAGAGAGAAACTCTTATTAGAAAAAGATCTAACACTAGATAAAGCTTTAGATATAGCTAAATACGCTGCTGAAGGTGGCAAGTGGATGAATCAGTTTTTAGAAGCTGGATCATCTGTTTCGCCTGAAGTTAGAGTTAAACAGGAAGTAAATTTCAGTAAACAGGTTAAAAATACTGCCATATACTCTAAAAATAAAAATAAAAATAGGTCCTGCTACAGATGTGGAAGTAATCAACATTTAGCTAATGATAAAACCTGCCCAGCTTTAAAAGTTAAATGTCATAAATGTGATATAACAGGCCATTTTTCTAAACATTGTAAATCTAAAGTTACTAAGAAAGTTCAGCCACAAAATAAAATTGAAGCTGACGTTAAACAGGTTTTTGCTGAAGAAATTAGTAACGACCCTTTGTGTTTCTTACAAGTTAGATCATATTCTTATAAATTAAATTCCACATCTGTAACTGATTATAAGTATTACCTTGATTTGTTGATTAATGGTGTAAAAGTTAAATTTTTAGTTGACACTGGTAGCGATGCTACACTAATTCCATTAAGTGTTTATAAGAAACTAAATGATGTAAAACTGTGCAAAGCTTCTGCAACTCTAGCTGATTACCATGGCACAAAAATTAAAACTGCGGGGGAATGTGAATTAAATGTTGTTAAAAATTCGGATCAATTTAGGGATAAAGCTTTTGTTACTATGGACGAAGAAAAAGCATTACTAGGAAGAACTTGGATTTCACAATTAAAGCATGTTAATTGGCACCAACTTCTAGTTGGTAGTAATGAATTAAGTGAATGTAATGCTGTTTCTTCAGCACAAAATGTAGATCTTGAAAACATTATGGATAACTATAAACATGTTTTTGGCGAAAATCCTAGGCATAAAGTTTTAAATAGAACTGCACATTTGGTGCTGAAGGAAGGTGCTAATCCTAAATTTTTACCTGCTCGTACTTTACCCTTAGCTGTTAAACCGCTTGTAGAAGCAGAAATAAATAAAATGGTACAAATTGGTTTCTGGACACCAGTGACAGAATCCAAATGGGCTACTCCTATAGTTCCCATTATGAAAGAAGGAGGTGGAGTTCGTTTGTGTGGTGATTACAAGGTAACATTAAATCCTCAGTTAGAGGTGGCTCACCACCCTTTGCCTACTAATGAAGAGATTTTCACCACTCTAGGTGGTAATAAATTGTTTTCTAAAATTGATTTGTGCCATGCTTTTAATCAGTTAGAACTTGATGAGGCTAGTAGGGAACTTTGCACAGTTAATACTACTAAGGGATTATTTAAAGTAAATAGGCTGCCATATGGAGTTGCTAGTAGTCCAGCACTCTGGCAGCGTACTGTTGATAGCATTTTGGCTTAATTGGAAGGTGTGTTATGTTTTGTAGATGACATCCTAATTGCAGCACCTGATGTTAAAACTCATAATAATCGTGTTAAAAATGTGCTTGAACTTTTGAGTAAGAACAATATGCATGTTAAACCTTCTAAATGTTTATTTGGTGTATCTAGTGTATCTTACTTAGGATTTAAAATTGATGCGGAAGGGGTACATAAAACTGATGATAAAATTAAAGCTATAAAAGAGGCTAAAACACCCACTTCTGCAACCGAAGTTAAAAGTTTCATGGGACTTGTTACTTTTTATGCTAGATTTGTACCAAATTTAGCTACTATTGCTGCTCCACTTTATGAGTTAACTAAAAATGACGTTAAGTTTTTTTGGTCTAAACAATGTAACAATGCATTTAATGAGTTAAAAACTGAATTGACCTCTTCTAGATTTTTGACTCATTATAAACCAGAGCTTCCTTTGACATTGGTTTGTGACGCATCTTCAGTGGGTGTAGGCGCTATTTTGGCACATATCTTGCCAAATGGTGAAGAGAAGCCTATTGCATATGCGTCAAGAAAATTACAAAAGGCTGAGAGAAATTACTCTCAAATAGATAAGGAAGGCCTGGCTATTATATTTGGAGTGAAACATTTTCACTATTATTTGTATGGCAAATCAACATTTAATTTAGTTACAGACCATAAACCTCTTTTAGCCATATTTGGTGAAAAATCTAAATTACCTTCGTTGGTTGCAGCAAGGTTACTGAGATGGGCTATCATCCTCAATGCTTATAATTATAAGATAGAATTTAGAGCTTCTAAAGATCATGGCAACGTAGACGCATTGTCTAGATTACCTTTGTCACATGACATTTCAAAACCTGAGGAAACAATTCAGTCAACTTTGCTAATATCACAAGTACCTGGTCCTGTGACTTCCTTAGATGTTGTTAAAGCTACTAGGAATGATGAAATATTATCTGTTGTACATGACTGTATTGTAAATGGTAGTAATTTCCCAGATGATCCTGCCTATGCTTCATACCGTAAAGTAAAAGATCAATTAAATTCTGATCAAGGAGTAGTCTTAATGATTAATAGAGTGGTGATACCACATAGTTTGCAAAGTAAAATTTTAAATTTGTTGCATGAGGATCACATGGGAATTACTAAAACTAAGGGACTAGCAAGATCATATGTTTGGTGGCCGCATATAGATGACCATATTGAAACTATGATAAAATCGTGTATTGCTTGTCAAACTCATAGAAATAATCCCTCTAAGCATGTTTCCCATTCCTGGGAGTATCCCCAAGGTCCATGGCAGCGCCTACATATAGATTTTGCAGGTCCTTTCAGAGGTCATAATTTCATGTTAATTGTAGACTCTTACAGTAAATGGCCTGAGATAGTGAAGATGAGTTCAACTACTTCATTTGATTCAATTAAAGCGCTGGAATCTTTATTTGCCCGTTATGGTTATCCTTTACAAATTGTAAGCGATAATGGCCCCCAGTTTATATCTAAGGAATTCTCTGATTTCATGTATTCTTGTGATATTACTCATATCAAATGTGCTCCATATCATCCAGAAAGTAATGGGGAAGCTGAGCGATTTGTGCAGACTTTCAAAAATTATGTAAAGATTTCCAATGTTGAAAATAGTGAGTTAGATAATTCACTTCTAAAATTCCTGATGTCATATCGCTCAACTCCTCACTCTGTTACTGGGTATTCACCTTCTTATCTCTTGTACAATAGACAGATTCGTACGCCTTTAGATTTGCTGAAACCTAATATTTCTAAAATGTTGAATGATAAGCAAATTGTTAATAGGGATAAACTTTGTAAACCAGTATCACTATTTAAAGAGGGGGATAATGTTCTTATGAGAAATTATTTCGGTAAAGTTAAATGGTTCTCCGGTGTAGTTTTTAAAAAACTAAGTGACTTGCACTACATTATAGAGAGTAATGGTAAGCATTATAAACGACATGTGGATCAATTGAAGCTATTTTATGAAGGTCTGTATCCCGTAACCTCTTTCGACTTTGACAAAAAGAGTGAACCCTCGTGTAGTGATGCTGGTAAAGAAAATGAACCTAATTGTGAGAGAGAAAACTATTTGCCTTACAGATCAAATAGAGAGGAGTTCCTCCTAAACGATTTCCTATGTAGTTTAGATTTTTGTTAAGGGGGAAGATGTTATGTATGTAGAAAATAAGTTACCCATTTATTTAAATGTTACAAATTTAGGGTAACCCTTGTTAAACTTTAGGGACGACAGTGTGCTCCATTGCCGTCAATAAAATATAGCATTCCTATATTGTACCTTTCACTGAGTAGTGTTCTCCTGAGTTATTGTAAATCTCTTAAATATTGATTGTTGAAGAAAGATTAAAATTTTTGTGGAAGTTTAACTTTTAATGAACCTTCTAATTATCGTATAGCTATTGTCTTCCAAAATAAAATTTTGCGACAAGTCTGGAATAGTGAAATATGAATATAAAGCAATTCCAGTAGTGACAATATGATCGTCCAACCTACTTAATCTCGGCTATTAACCTTACAGGTAATTACCCCTAAAATACAACATGGCGACGAGGATGGGATAGTGAAATATGAATATAAAGCAATTCCAGTAGTGACAATATGATCGTCCAACCTACTTAATCTCGGCTATTAACCTTACAGGTAATTACCCCTAAAATACAACACTAACGAGTTCTGTATCTATTTTGGGTCTGAGTAGACTTGGGGAGTTTTGTAGGGTAACACTGGTTGTGTCACAATTTGAAGTTCATTGACAGCATTGTGTTGGGAGATGATGGCTTTATTGGATTGTTGGCTATTGAGCATGAAGCGCAGTAGGTTATTGTTGTGAAGGTTGTTATGGACTGGGTTTGAAATAAAGCATTTGCTCTTCATGAAGTAACGGCATAATAAGTCGTCTCTTCTGTATGTTAGAGATGGTTGGTTGGAAAGTATGCGAAGGCTTTCCACTGGAGAGGAGCGAAAAGCTCCCAGACAGATGTGTAGGGCTTCATTTTGGATTGATTCTATTTTATTTAGTGAAGAGATATTAGCAGAACCGTAGACTACACAAATATAGTCTAGTTTCGGCCTGATGATGAGTTTGTATGTGTGTAGCATTGTGTACTGGTCTGCTCCCCATTTGAGAGAGGACAAAGTTCGAAGAAGATTCAGCGGTTTATTACAAGAGGAGATTAAGTTATCAATGTGCTGTTTCCATGTTAGTTGAGAGTCCCAGGTTAACCCCAGGAATTTAACAGTTTCCTCTACTTCGATTTGTACTCCATTGAGTTGTAGAGTAGGAAGTTGTGGGAAGTCTGGTTTTGGGTGGGAAATTATACTATGGGTTTTTGTAGGAGAGAAGGTGAAGCCATTAGCTTTTGCACAGAGGGCTATTTTGTTGATAATTGGTTGCAGGTTTTGTATGATGCTTTGCATGGAGTAGTCTGAATATGCTATTTGGATATCATCCACAAAAAGGGATTGATGGATATGAGGGGGAATAATGGAAGATAACGAGTTGATCTTAATTGCAAAGAGGGTTACAGAGAGTATGCATCCCTGCGGAATGTCAGCTATTTGCATCTTTTCATCAGATTTGGAAGAGCAACTGCCACTTGGAATTTTCTTTCTCTGAGGAATTCTTGAATGTATAGAGGGAGGGTGCCTCTAATGCCGTGCCTGTGAATGTCTCTCATTATTCCGTATCTCCATGTTGTGTCGTAGGCTTTCTGCAGGTCAAAAAAGACTCCTACTGTTATTTTATGTCTTGCGAAAGAATTGCGGATATAAGAGTCAAGTCTAACCAGATGGTCTACAGTGGCTCTGTTTCTTCTAAAACCACATTGGTAGTTGTAGAATAATTTATGATTTTCAAAATATTCGACTAGTCTTCTATTAATTAATTTTTCGAATAGCTTGCCTAAACAGCTTGTTAGAGCAATTGGTCGGTAGCTTTTGGGATCGGAAGGATCTTTTCCAGGTTTATGAATTGGTATAATGATGGATTGACGCCACTGAGAGGGATAATAGAGAGCGTTCCAAAATATATTAAATATTCTCAGTAAATGATTAAGTCCGTGTTCCGTAAGATTCTTTAACATAATATAATGTACTTTTTCTGGTCCTGGTGATGTATTGTTAATTGAAGATAAGGCATATTGAAGTTCAACTTTATTGAAGGGCAAGTTATATTCTTCTTCGTGGTTTGTATGGAAATCAAGGTCTATAGATTCTTCAGTTATTCTAATGCGTTGGAATGGAGAGTCATCATTGACCATTGTAGCTTGATATGGATGCAAATGATGATGCAAGTTTGTTGGCAATCTCTGAGCAGGTCGTATAAGATCTGTTTTCTTCTTTCAGTATATGGATTGGGCGAGATGGTCTGCCTCTTAGTGCTCTAAGTTTGGTATAGATTTGGGACATTGGTGTGTTATATTTCATGGAGCTCAGGTATTCTTGAAATTCTTTTTGTTTAGATTCTCTGATGTACTTTTTGGTTTGGGCTCTCATTCGTTTCCAAGCTATTTTGTTGGCTATGGTATTATTTCTTATATAAGTTCTGTACGATTTCTCCCGCTCTCTCCATAATCTGGTACATTCAGTGTTCCAGTAGAACTTTGGATAGAATCTTTTGTGGATTGTTTTAGGGATGTGGTGATCAGCAGCCTTATATAGTCTAAAGTAGAGATCTTGTAGGAGAGTTTCACAGTTTGCAAAGGTGTTTGGGTTTGTAAGTCCTGCCATATTGTGTCTGGTTCGTAATGATCCCAATTGGCTTTTTTGAAATTTTTCAGCAGCTC
The DNA here is from genome assembly GCA_947561585.1 of Caprella mutica. Taxonomy (NCBI): domain Eukaryota; kingdom Metazoa; phylum Arthropoda; class Malacostraca; order Amphipoda; family Caprellidae; genus Caprella; species Caprella mutica. Next base: position 20,086 of record CANNZV010001578.1, on the reverse strand, counting down.
CATCATTGTTAGTAGTAGTTGGAGTGATGGTAGAAAGTATTGGGTGATGATCGCTGGATAGCACGGATGGCAACACATGCCAATCAATAAGAGGTGATAGGTTCGGGCTGCAGATGGTCAAGTCTATTTCTGATCCTGAGTCGTGTGTTGCTGTTCCGTCATTCAGACAGTTGAGTTGTTTGTTATTAATTGCCTGGACTATTATTCTTCCTCTTTGGTCAGATGGATGAGTTCCCCAGGATTCGTGGTGACCATTGAAGTCACCTAGTAGAATGAATGGAGTAGTAATCTGGTTTATAATATTAGTTAGAGACTGGATGGTAACTTTCTCTCTGCTTGGTAGATATATAGATGATATTCTCATGGTTAGGTTTTGTCCAGTTGTAATTTTTACAGCTATAATTTGGTGATCACTGATGATGTTTACTGTTTCATGGGTGCATGATGCGTGTATGTATATTGCGACTCCTCCATGAAAGCGGTGGTTGTAGTGGCCTTGTTTACATATTCCTATATATCCTGGGATTTTGATCATTATATCGTTCCCTAAGAAGGTCTCTTGTGTGGCTATTGCTGAAGGTTTGTTGTTCTCTACTAGCTTAATTAGATCTTGTTTGGCTGATTTGATGCCTCGAGCGTTCCATTGAAGTATTGTCTCCATGAGTGCTGTTCTAGAAGAGTTGATTAGGTTTAGTTTGTTTTATTTAGATTGGTTCATTTACTTCTCCTGTGCCTAGATCGAGATCTCTCTGTGTTATTTCACTTACTTTTATGTGGTGTATCAGATTTTGAATATTGTTTGTCTTCTTTGGGTGATCTGTAGTTATTATTCCTTTCTCTGTTTTTTCTTGACTTATGCGGTGACCTTGGTTGGGTGCTGGTTGCTTAGAAAGAGTTTCGGAGTTCATTTTCATAAGCAGTAACATCGTGAGTTGCTTCCTGAGTGCCGGTAATTTCATCATATATTCTCTTAGTGTGTGTGTAGTCATCTTCAATGATGCTGCTTGGTGTATCAATTGTAAATCTGTTGCTGTGTGAGGCATCTGAAGAGTGACTGGGTCAAGCATCAGTGTTTGCAACTATTTTTGGTACTTGTTTTTCTATTGGTTGGACTATTGGAACTTGTTTGGCTGTTGGTTGGAGTATTGGTACTTAATAGCAGTAATTTCTTTTTCATATTGTTGTACTTTGCATTGTTTTGTACCACTGTAGTGGCTTCCTTTTCAATGGTAACATGTTGGTTGGTTACTATCACAGTTATCTGAAAGATGGTCGCAAGCAGTACATTTTGTGCATCTGAGTTGGTTTCTGCATCTATTTTTGGTATGACCATATTCTAGGCATTGCCTACATAACATTGGTTTGTTTTTATATTCAAATACTCTTGTAAGGGCTTGCTCCCCAATGATGTTTAGGAATAGAGGTGTGTCAGGTTTGGTGAAACTGAACAATAAAGGAATTGCTCTCGTGTTTCTTGGTTTTATCCAGCTGGCAATGACTACGTCTTTGATGGGGAGGGTTTCAATCAGGTTTTTCTTGTATGTATCGAAGTTGGATAGATCATAGTCGTATATGTATGCTAATCCCTTGGGTGAATTGAATTTAGAGCCTTGCACTATATTTACTGTTTTTCCATTTATTTGGTTGATGGTCATGAGTTTTTCAGTTTGGGATTTTGAGTTCGCTTCAATAAGGAAGGTTTCTGAATTGAAGGATCTGATTCGTCCTGCTTTGCCTGCAATTTCTGTCATTTGTCGGTCAAATAGCCATGGGGAGGTAGACTTTATGTCAGATTCAGACATTTTCATCTCTACCTAGTCCAGGTATTGCTCTTGATGGTGAGTTGTTGTGGTGTATTCACCTTTTTCTATTTGGATGGCTCTTTTCAAGCTCACCTTCATTTTGTTTTGTATGTCAAGGAGACTTGCTTCTCGAATGAATCGTGAACACGTTCGTGAACCAGATTCGTGGGGGCCTTGGCAGTGATGGCACTTTGGTTCACTGCTGGTTTCACATTCTTGTTTGTTATGTCCTGGTAGTGAGCATTTCTTGCAAATAATTGTATTTGATCGGCAACGGGCAGCAGTATGTCCGTAATTTCGACATTTGGAACAAAGCATGGGTTTGTTGGTGTAAGGGTACACTTTAGTGTCAGTTTCTTCACCAGGTATGTAGATACTGTAGGGAAGTGAGCTTTCACTAAATGTGACTATTAGGGCGGTTGTCTGGTTGTCACGAGGTTTGATGAAAGATGTTAGTAATACATTTGTTGTGTTGTAGTTCTCTGCAAGCCAAGCTGAGAAATCTGAGAGAGTATTTTCTAAACTGAAGTCTATATATTTGACATATATCAAACCTCTGAGAGTGTTAAATGGTGCATATGGTGCTATCTTGCATAGAACACAATCAATTTCAACTATTGTTGTTACTGCTTTTGAACATTCTTTAGGAGAAACTTCTACAGGGTGGGGCGTAAGTTTGGAAGCAAATGAAAGTGCATATTATAATCCAACGAAAAATATATTTAATAATTTACAGTTATGTATTATTACATAAGGGTTTTAAGAATTCAAAAATCACAAATTTATTCAAAATGTCCCCCCTTGTTTTTAATAACAGCCTCAAATCTCCTCCGAACTCCTCCTACTGCGGCACGCAACTGTCCTTGTGAAATTTCCTTCCAAGATCTCTGGAGCGAACGCTTTAAATCATCCACACTGCGATGGAATTTACCACAGGCTTTTGATTCAAGAATGGACCATACCGAAAAGTCCATAGGATTAACATCTGGGGAGCAGGGAGGCCACATTTCTTTGGACCAAAACCGTGGAAGATGGTCATGGCACCAGTTTTGAGTGACATTTGCAGTATGTGAAGTCGCCGTCTTGCTGAAATGTCCATAGAGTGTCATTACCGAAGTGATCCTTAGCTGGCTCCAACATTGGCGTCAAAATATTCTCAATATAACATTTAGCATTGATTTTGGCGCCTTGTTCCACAAAAATTGAAGGAGATCTCCAAGTTTCTGAAACGGCGGCCCAGACCATTACTGAAGCAGGTTTCATGGTTCTGTGGACAGTTTTTTGGTTGTATGAGATGTGTTTTGCACTTTTGCCAATTATTCTGTCATTCCTCCGGTTGTGAGCCATTTCCACTGTGAAATTTTTTTCGTCAGACCAAACAATTTCACCAGCCGTGCCAGACTTCAATTCTCTCAGAAGTGCTTTGCTTCTCTCCAATCTCTTTTTCTTTACAGCTTCTGACAGAGTCTGTCTCTTTTGGAGGGTGAAAGAGGACATCTTTAGGTCTTCTTTGACAACTCTTCTCATTGTTCTGGGACTCACATTAGCTGTTTTGGCTAACAATCGTATTGACCTTTTCGGGTTCCTCCTGATCTTCTCTCGGGCACATTTTATCAGTTGTTTGGTGCGTTGTAAGCGTGGTCTACCACTTCTTGGACGATCAGTCAAGTCTCCTCTCTCATTAAAACGCTTCACACACTTCCAAACAGTCGATCTCGCTATTGAGAGAGTCTTTGAAATGACGGAATCTGACTTCCCGGCACGGTGTAGAGCAATAATGGCTTCTCTTTTGTCTGACATTTTTGAATTGACTAATTTTTTGTAAAAAATAACACTGCTACGTCATAATGTAGTGTCTCTACTATAGTTCAAACCCTATCACCTACTTAGGAACTTATTTTTAAGAATTATATTAATGTTTGAAAAATTGCTTCCAAACTTACGCCCCACCCTGTATAATTATCTTATTTCTGTTGATGCTGAAAAGTCTTTTTGGAAGTTCTGCTATAGTTTTAAGGATTTCTTCTTTTAGTTTGAAGATATTTACCGATCTTTATAGATCGCCCTCGAAAATTAATTCATAGAACGAAATTTGATCGTTTTGGGATGGTTCAGTCACAAAGGGTGCGTAGGTTTTATTTTTTTCCCTTTTATTATTGTTTTCAGGTGGTATCTTGCTCAGTAGTTGACGTAGATCACTGCGAACGGCTTGAAGGTCACTTGCAGTTTCATTTGCATGTGTGGAGTGGAGTGTTCAGGTTGTACTGATTTCAGTAGCTCAGAAATGGTTTTAAGAGTCTCCAGATAAGTGGTTGTTTCATCTTCTTCCATATCTATTGTGTTGAATAACTTTATCTTTTTACCAAGCTTTTTGGTAGGTGTAGAATTTAGGGAAGAAATTGGAGAATCATTCTCCTCTCTCACTCTTAGTCATTATTAGTAACAAAAGGATGGGTCCCTTGCAATGCAAGGAGCCTCACAAAATTTGAAAAAAAGAGATAGAAAAACAATTAATATTGGATATTATGATTTATGACAAATATAAGAAGTAAAAATACCCCTAGAATATAGGGGGGAGCCCCATTAGTTATACCACAGAAGAACAATCAATGACAATAATTATAATTTGTTGTTCTAAAGAAATACAAAAAGAAATGGTACATAACAGTATCACCACGAGAAGGTGGGGTCACCTGGGAATACCGGTAATACAGTTGTAGTTACTAGTATTCCCTAAGTATCAAAACCTCGTCCTCCTGCACTTCTATGTCGATCGCAAAAATAATTACAAATTTTGTTACCAATTCACAAAAGGTACGGGAAGACTTTGTTCTTGGGACCTCGTAGTTGAAGAGCATAACCCTAGCGCTATCCTCTAAGACTGCAAGTAGCGTTAAAAAAATGATAAACATGGTAAAAATGAAAAAAGACAATCCATAATCCAAATTACAACAGTTTAGGGCCCAAGGGACGCCACCCCCCTCTCTTCCATTCACCACAGACAGCTTCAGGATAGAGCCCCTGGGGGCTAGTTTTAATTAAAAGAATATGCTTTTATGCTATAAGCATATAGTCACAACCCTAATAATGAGTATAGAGCCATTTGAAGGATTTAGAAAAACATCACTCACGCTGATTCATTTAGCACATATTTATGTACAAAGTATATACAGAATTTAAATTAGGAAAGGTGAAGAAGACAAAATTACATTGAATAGTACCACAGTTAACTTAACAGCTGAAATTCTGAATTAATCAACTATTTTTTTGAACTAATTCCATAGCTACACTCAATTCGTACAAAACAAATGAATATTTTTGATTTATTTCATCTATTAACAGAGAATATTCCTAGAATTTTTGTTCAATTCTGCTAAATGAAGTATCACAGAACTGGTCACTACTGCTTATTATCCGCATTCACCAACTCGAACCACTTGCGCAAAGCTTCAGAAAGAACCTGCGGCAGTTTGGTAACGTCCCTCACCACCAAATAGTAAGGGAAAGGGAACTGCTCGGCAAGAAGCTGCAGTCCCGACTCTTGAGTGTACACCAGAGAGTCGTAGAAAGAATGCTTCTCATCGGCATCCAGAACGAAAAAGACAACGAAGATGCGTTCATTGCGTGCAGCACGCACAGCGGATTTGATGGCGTCAGAGCAGGCGTGAGTCTGACCGTCACTGATGATCAGTAGAATCTGCGCAGTGTCAGAATGAGCGACAGTGCCGCCACGAGCTGATTTGAACAGCTGAATTGAGTCTTTAAGCAGCGACATGAACTTTGACTCCTTTTGTTCGAAGGTCAAATTTGCAAAGACTTTCGCTCCAGAAGCATCGCTGAAATTTTCATCAAGTGCGTGCAGGACTTTGGTCTCTGAACCGAAGGACACCACTCCCACTTTGCCAACCTCTAGCTTGGTGAGAGCTTGAGAGACTAGAGAGATGCTCTTCTTAGCCAGCTCTTCTGCTTGAAGCTGCAACAAAGTAATAGAAGTTAAAAACAGAAATAACTATCTATAAAGCCCCGTCCAGACGGTCAAATTTTTCAGAGAAGTGACAAACTTAATGACAAACTAAATGACGATAACTTCCTAGCGTCAGCAAACCGTCAAACTTTTCATCAGTTTTGTGATTCCAACATGTTGGATATCGTCATCAAAAAGTTTGTCAAACTATTTGCTGACGATAAAGTTTGAAGTACACACTGACTTTCTGGAATAACATTTTTTTATTTGCGTGTCATTTTAGTTTATTACAGCTAGGTACACCTACAAAAACCTCAATTTTTAAAAACTTAGTATCTATCTAGTTACAATGGCTGACGACAGACTCTTTAATACTTGGTTGTATTAGATCTAAGTTATAGGTAGGCTACCTACGTTGTGAATTGTTTTCTATGATCTATTTTTGACTATCCTTTTCTTGACGATATTTTGTCATTAAAAACAAATTATTTTTTCTGGTTTCATACTGTTCTAAATTTAAAAAATATACATACCAAGTTACATAATTTTTATTTTCACGATATATAACATTAATTTTGACGAAACTGACGCCAGTGAACCTCAAACTTTTGGCGAGAAAATTTGACCGTGTAGACACTCCTTGAAAACTGACGATAAGTTTGTGATTAAGTTTGTCACTTCTCTAAAATAATTTGACCGTCTGGACGGAGCTTAAGGCATAAATCTCTAGGTTGGCTGAAAATTACATTAGCCAATTAAAGATCAAAATAAATTAATAAATGCAAGCAATTTAAGTAGAATGGTGTGTATTAAAAACAAATTAGCAATCAAAGTATCAATGAATAGTAGATATCTATTAGCCAAGACAATTCGAGAAGGAAAAATTCTTGAATTCCCCAGAAATTTCGTTCTCTGAAGTAGCTATGGCATTTTATATTGATAGATTTAAAAAAAAAAAAGAAGCTATTAAAGTTAACCGACCAGAATACATTTTTTAGTCTTAAAAATTATTTGCTTTAGTATTTTAAAAATACAACCGTATAAATTATAATATTAATGATTATACATTAATTTTGCATATTTTATTAACTGAAAGAATTGATAAAAGAACGTGATCCATTTTGAAAAATGGAAAAAATTTCTGCTTAAATCCTTTAATGTGGTATCTATGACTCCAAAATTATGTTCTTATCCCAACTATTGGTCAAATATTAATAATTTAACCAAGTAAAGTTAACGGACCAGAATTGAAGCTAGTGAACATAACGGACCAGAATTAAGACTAGTAAAGTGAACGAAACCTGGTCCGTCATCTTTACTTGCTCCAAAAGAGAATTGGCGATAAATATTTTTTAAATTAAAAAAAAATCAGAGAACTCTTTTCTTGATAGATGGATATAACCTGAATGTAGTTTCCTCAGTTATGTTCTATCTTATACTCACGTTTTTCATGGAGAAAGAGTCATCGATAGCAAGCAGCATGTGGTAGTCACGTTTGTTGGGCTGAGTTCTTCGTAGCCAAATCTTGTCTTTGAGGAAATGTGATGCGATGTAACCAATCACCTGAAACACACAATTGATATCAAAACAATAACTAGCTAATAGTATCACCAGAGGAAAAATTGAAATTATAATGAAAAACACAGTTCTATGTAGTATTGAGAGAATAGAAAGTGATGTTGTACACAGCTAAGCTACTCTTATTAAGTCTACGCTAAATAAAAGTGAAATTTCTTCATGAACAGGGTTAGTATCGATAGCACAATCTCTTGGTATATCACAATTATAGCACAATCTAATTCATTAACTTCAATATATATCGGTACATACCTTCCTCATGTTGAGTCTCTTTCCAGTCTTGTAGTCTCCCTTGAGTCTGGAGGCCTGAGTAGGCTCTAGAATGAGTCTGAGTTGATCACAGAGTTGTGCGGCATGTGGCCCCATTTCAGACTGCTGTCTCGCCCACTCTATGCTAGCCTGAAACAAAGCAACGGATTGTAAAGTGAACATATTAAAGCTAGCTACAATAAACTTATAAAGTAAATCTTAGCTGTTGATACGAGGTTCAAGAGTAATACTTTCTGCCAGTGATTAGCAATACAGGCAAGCCTCGCTTAAGTACAACTCACTTTAACAAAAGTTGTACTTATTTTGAGTCATGTATCGAAATAAGAACCGTTCATAGACATAGAAAACGGAGACATTTTTTGTGATTATTTCCAGATGAGGTTATTAGAAAAAATTGGTTCAGAAATTCAACATGTCCTATTTTAGGGCAAGATCCGTGTTATTGCACGGTTCCATATTTTCGAACACGTGAAAATATTTATATAATAATAATTATTTAACTTTTATTTCAATTGATATCCATGATACCAATTAGAATAGAAGTTAATTAATAATTATAATATTTTCTTTTCTGACGTGTCCGAAATTGTAGAATATAACACATGGACTCTACACAACCAATAACTTAAGAACTTAGTACCCTACAACCAAAAATATTTCATAGAGCATAAAACTGATGTTTGGTAAATGTAGAATAATAATTGTATAAATCTAAGTATCTATTAATTTGCCACCTATACTGAGTGAGAGTTAAGCTATGGATGGATTTTAAAACATTTAATGAATGCACGACTTTAAATTTTTTCATCACAGTTACAAACAATGAAAGACTGTATATTATTAATATGCTTATATACGCAGTACTTTAAGAACTCTAAAACAAATATTCTTTCTATAACTCATAGAAAATAATATATAGAATCGAGGAGTGACAATTATAAATTTCTTGTTACTTTCATTCGCTTTAGTTATCGTTTGGTAATTAAACTGAGTCGTGATTTGGTAACTAAAGCGGGGGATGCCTGCATAAACAATTTATGATTTTATAGCTAATAGAAAGATCATGTTGGAGCTCTTTACATTTATCTACATGACTCAGTATTTACGACATCTTTCTCAATTCTCTCAAAAGGAGATATTCATGGTTCCAATTAACTATCGAATTATTAGGTAAGTAGTCATTGGATGTTCACTCACGGGTTCATCTGCTCTATTGAGACTCAGCGCACTCTCTAACAGTTTTTGCTGCAGCAGATTGGGGTCCTCGTCTTCATTGGGGAGTTTGGCTGTGATATCTAAGTAGTAAAACAGGGGGAAATGTAAGTAATGTGTATAAAGGAGCCATTAAGTGATAACAGATAAAATAAAGCTAATATTTCTATAGATATCCAACGAAGAGATCACTTTAACCTGAATTCAGTATCTGCATCAAGCAATAATAGTATTACGAGGGTAGTAGTCTTTAAATAGAGATTACTCAATGTAAACTTACCCTCATCTTCCTCCATGGTGTGATAGTAGGCATCAGGTGGCCTCTCTACAGTGTGCTCCAAGACAACCTCTCCCTCCGTCTCCACTATTACCTCCATTCTCTCCTCCACATCATCTCCCTCAGCGGTGGGAGGAACATTCTGATCCCTAGATGAGGCATCAGCCAACTGGTCCGCTTTCTTCTCCGGTGCAGGAGCGTCTGGCTCTTCCTTCTCTTCCACTTCCATAACCTCCTGACACACTCCCTCTTCATCAGGCTCCTCTGCTCCATCTTCTTGAACTGGAGCAGGAGCTTCCATGGCTTGTTCTTTCGTACCTCCATCAACCATCTGTCCCTCGACGTGATCCTCAGCATGCTTCATGCTCTGCCACTTATCGGCGTCTTTATCTTCCGTCTTCTGTTCTTTCTCCTCTTCATTATCTTCTCTCTCTGGCTGGTTTTTGTGTGTCATGGCTCCCTTTTTCATCTCCTTGTTAGGGTCACCAGTTTTGCGCTCCTCATCAAGATCAGTTGGTTTGTTCTTCTGCTTCGTGTCCTGATTCTTATTCTGAGAGTCACGAGTCTGTCTCGTCATTTTAGATTCACTGCTATGCATGTCATCTTCATTGGGTGATGCCTCTGACTCGCCAACACCAAGCACATCGTCAGTCTGCTCACCAGACTGCCCAACATCCTCCTCGGGAAGATCATCCTGCTGCTTACCCCCATCATCAGCTTTGGGGGCCTGCTTCGTCTTATCTTTGCTTGCTTCCTTATCAGTGTTATCAGCTGCCTCTGCATCATTCTTTGTGTCTTTGTCTTTCGATGAATCTACACTTTCATCAGTTTTCTCTTCTTGCTCTTTTGTTTCTTCAGGCGAGTCGTCTTTGCCAGCATTTTGTTTATGTTCATTGGGATCGTTCTCATCATCTTTGTCCTCAACCTGAAAAAGAAAATCTCATATTATTGAACAGACTAAACATATTAAAATTCAAATAACACAATAATTGTAAGACATTTGTAAACTAATATAAATATTACACAAGAACATTTCAGCTAGCAATTAATAATGTAGACATTTCGTAATTGTAAAGCTACATTTCTTGAAGTTTCAATTTCATAGTAAAAAAGATTGAAGTTCTAAATAATCAAGATCACTTCTCACCTGAGGCGCATCAATATCCATCTCAGTTCCCTCCATTTCATCCAAGTTTGGCTCCTCCTCATTTGGCTCATCATTTTTCTCCTCTGGAGCATCATCATCATCTTTCTTTTCTTCGTCATTGTCTTGCGACTCCAACTCATTGCCCTCAGGAAAGAGTCCCTTCTGTTCTATGTCTTTAAATTCCTCTTCTTCATTCTCCTCTGGATTCTCTTCAGGTTTCTCCTCTTCAGCCTCATCCATTTTCTCAGGAATTTCCATTTCGTTTTTGTCCTTTTCTTTCTCTCTGTTTTCATTATCGTCATCTGCGTAAGGATCTTCAAACTCAGGGTCGTAGTCATCTGCCTCTTCGGGCTCATTGGGCTTCCTTCTATCCTCTTCCATTTCTTTAGGATCTTCTCCTTGCTCTTGAGCGTCCTTTTTCTTATCATCTTTTTTATTCTGTTGATCCTCTTTGCCAGACTTTTCTTTAGCTACCAGCTGATTTTCTCTTTCTTGTTCGCCAGCGTGCGCATCGTCATCCTCTTCGAGATCTTCTTCTCCCTCTTTTTCTTCGTCATCATCTTTCTCTTCATCCCATAGCTTCTTATCCAAGGTTTCAGCTCCTTTTTCAGTCTCTCCCTTCTGATCATCTGCTTTGTCCTCTCCTTCTTCTTCCCCATCTTCATCAACCTCATCTTTTTCGACATCTTGTAGCTTAGCTTCAAAGTCTTCACTCATTTCGACTCCATCATCCTCTTTCAGGTCTTTGTCTCCAGGCTTATCCTTTTCACCTTCTTTCTTAGCTGACTCTAGTTGATCTTCACTCTCCAGCTCATCACTGATGTCTTTCTCTCCAGAGTTTCCATCAGCAAGTCCTGCTGCATCGTCATCTCCATCTTCGAAACTCATTTTACCCTCTCCTTCACCTTCGCCATCCTCCTGCATATCCTTTGGTTTGCAGAATCCATTCAAGCACATTTGATTGAATACTGCAAGCATGATGGAAAGGAGCTTCGTAATGGCTCTGTTGTTAGCCATGGAATGAAGGAGGATAGTTTCACTGAGTGCAGCGAGTTGTTTCAAGAGAGAGCTCACTTGAAGAAGAGCGAAGTGCAGCTCAACATTATTGCCAGAAGACACTTCCTTAACGAGTTCTTTTAATAGAGACAATATGTAATTCAATTTCAAAGCCTTGATATCTGCAAGCATATCTTCAGCCATAGTTTGAGAGACAATGGGAGACTTGGACTCACCCTCTTCAATATTAGTTACGTACTTCTTATAAAGCGTCTGTACAGAGTAAAGAACAGCACTGACGCAATTATTCAGGGTTATGGCAGTGTCATTAGATATACCAAGTCCCATATCGTCATTCTGACAATCCGATAGCCATTTGTCAAGACTAGCAGAAAATGTATTCCATTGTTCGAGCCACGCGAGAGATTGATTAGTCAAACACATATTACCTTCCAGTTTGGGGTCGATCACTTCGACCGCTTTCAACAGATTTGAAGAAGCTTCCTCCATTTTTTTCTTCATGTCAGTCATGAACGATATCTGATTGCAATTGACAGTACATACGCTTTCGTAATCTTTCAGAGCTTTGCTAGAAGTTTGTGCAATAGTTTTAGCAACATTTTCCACATTTACAAGGATTTCCTTTACCTTATCAATGTTTTTCTCATTGAGTCTACTACTTTCAGCAGGAACTAGAGAGGTGGAGGTTCTGGTAGCGATAACAGTCTGTACCTCAGACACCATCAGAGTGAGTGACAGACTGAAAGCATTCACCTTTACCAAATGGTCCTGAAGAGAGCACACAGAGCTCACAGGTTTGTCGTTTGAGTTCCCAAGACTCTCAGTAACTTGATGAAGAGTATGGACATTTTGAGCCAGCAAGTAAGTTTGATTCCTCAGTTCCATTGACATCAGCAACATATGTCTGGAGTAACCTCTCATTCGCTTGATGAGGTCGTATGTAAGATCTGCATGTGGAGACATCAGTCCTTCTTCCATAGTTTTGTATCTATTTAGGCAGCGGTAGAAGTACTTATCAGCACCTTCTGTTAACTTGCAGAATTGACTAGCATTGATTGCACATACTGTATGAACCTTGCTGTCGACCACTGGCAACAGGAAGCATTTCGTGTAATCTACATCAGACCATTTGATGTTACCTGTAGAGTACTTGATGCCATACTCTGCCAACACTTTGAAAAAACTAGCCATCACATTTCTTTTATTAGCTACAATGCTTTTCAGTTTGGACATTCGCTCCTCTTTGTCAGTTTCATTGGCTGCAAGCAGCGCTTTCTTTGTCAGGTCATGGTAAGTTTCAATGATGCTCACTGATGAAGACTCCAATTCTTCGACACATTCATTGTACATCAAATTGTCAATAGTCTTGACAACGAATTTATTAGAGTTTTCCGTGTATCTTTTAATTGAACATAGAAGTGAATCAGAGCCAAGATTTTGAATATTCTGAACATCTTGAACAATTTTAGGATAGCTTGGAGAGACCGCAGTAGTTTGTGCAATAGTCTTTTCATCCCATGAACCAGCTTGAGGTTCCATAAGTTCTTCACTGGTGTCTTTGTACCATATCTCACGATCTTGAGAATTCAAAATCTTCTTCCATTTCCTCAACTGTGTGTGAAGGCTATCGCAACACTTTGTTACTTTATCCTTCACCTGACTGACATCGCGGAAGTTATCTTTGCTGTACCTAGCTATCTCTTCCTTATCTTTCAACTTGGTCTCTATCTCCTTCTTCTCGGCAGTCAGTTTGCTCTTGACATGAGGTACAAACTGACTGTAGTATTTGAATATGTTACAAATGAGATTAATGACGTCATTTCCCTCAGCTTTGGAGGCAATTTTATAGCGGTAGAAAGTCAGTAGGAGTAGCAATTTGGATTCGAAGTCTCCCAGAGAAGAGCTTTCCATCAATTCTCTCAATGTTTTACATAGAACCAAAACTTTCTCACTATCCCAAGACTCCGCTGTGAGACACTCGTGTAAATGGGGCCACCATTTCATCTTAGAGACGACTGCTTCGTTGTGTGTAACATATGCAAGACAATCCTTCCAGGATTTCAATTCCATTATGCGCCAATCGACGATAACCTTCCGAATATTCTCCATATGATCAAACAGAGACACCTTCTTACTAGCATTACTTTGCCACAGCTGTGCTTTAGTGTGAATATTTTCCAAACCAACAATCAATTTGGCTAGAGGAGCGGTAACTGAATAATCCAAAACCCTGTCTAATACCTTCTTAATAAGCAGAAGGATGGCATTACCTTCCCATTCACTGAGCAATTCATCCAGTCTATCTCTCATGGGCCTCAAAACAGTTTTCAGTTTAATTGCCTCCAAAGGAGCAGGATCAGCGAAAATATTCTTTGGTCTGCTGACTATCTCACCAATGCTAGATTCTTGTAAGGACTTGCGAGCTGCATGATTGAAGAGCAAATGAGCTCCAATAGTTGCTTGGTCCAATTTGTTATCTCCAATAGGACCAACTGCATTTAAAACTTTTTGGAGTATTTTCACTCTTTCCAAAGAGGCGGGTAATAGTTGACCACTATCAGCACTATCAACAGACTGATGTCCAGTGACAGTATATCTTGACAACAGGTTGGTGTGTGTCTCGGCTATTTGCCACATCTGCTGTTGATCAAACCACTCGTCTACATGAATCACCGGAACTATCTTCGCCTCAGGTTCAGTGTAACATTCCAGCTCAGTTGCTTTCAAATCATCAAAGTCACCTTCATAATTTGGGAACATTTCGGCATATTCTCTCTCACTAGATTCTTCTTCGGTCTCATTCTTAGCATGCTCGCGAGACTTGTACTTGAATAAACTAGCTTCCTCTTCTTCTTTCATTTTTCTCATCTCTTCCTGCTCCTTCCACCAATGTAGCGCCATACACACTATATCGTTCAAGAATTTCACCATATCTTCATTCAAAAATCCTGTGACAACACAAGCGTTATTCAACTCCATTAGAGAAGTTCTAAGAGCTATGCTCTGACACCGTCTCGCTCCTCTATTATTGTCATCATTCATCTCAAACAGAGGCTTCAGAGAATCAACACTCTCTCGCAATTTGGGGAGATGATCTAGAGGCGCACCAGGATTTCTTCGAGTGGGAAAAGAGGATAGATCGCACAGCTTTTCATTAACGTCAGTCCCGCATTTTCGATTCATCAGAGAATGTCTTACCTCTGAGCATAGCACTCTGATGCTTCTTGTTGCGAGTGTGATTCCATGCAAGAAAGTAGCGGTCACGTCTCTAAACAGTGGGTAATTACGCTTGATACGGTGCATGAAGTTGTCAAATGTAACTAGTTTGCGCTCAACTTGTTCACAATCTTTCAGAGAAACGCTGGGTGATTTTAGTTTAAAGATTTCCTCAACAATGAATTCTGGATTCATTGCAGATTTAACAAATTGACTTATATCTTCAACAAGAATTGAATAAGCATCCGATTCGTCTCTGTATGCCACTTCCTGACTTAGGGTCGAAACAGCAGATGATGCAGTTTCAAGTTGATTTCTTCTGATTTTCAGGTGAGGATGTTCTACGTTCTTAGTGACAGAATCTTCACTGGAAGTTGGTTTTCCACCCCTGAGGATGTTTATCCAGGAGTGCTGCAGAATCTCTTGATTAATACGATAAACATCCTTTTCAGCATACTGCAACAATAACTTCTTCCTGTCTGCAGGGTCCATCAATTGTAAATGACCAGCAATCCACGCCTGCAAACAACCAGATAATGAGCCAACAATAGCTATAGCCTCTATATCTGCATTGGATGTTGAGCATTCAATTGAAGAAATGTTTTTAGCAAGTTCATCAAATAGGCTGCAGGCTTCATTTCCACATTGCTTAACCAAGGCAGCAGATATTTCATTAAGGGAATCTTCCAAGGAAGACATTTCACTGCTGATTGAAGGGAATGCTTTCATGAGAGTGGTTATAAGCTGGCTCGAAAATTGTCGAACAGATCTGATATAGAAAGCCTTTGGTGAAGTTTCAGGATTTGACAGAGTATCCCAATGCGCCCAAATTGTACCTCGAATATCATCTAACTGCTGAGACTTCTCAGAATGCAGACCAACTTTAAGCTGTTGCAAAGACTCCTGAGAATTGCCATAGGACAAGTACAAGCCAAGAAGACTTTGCAGAGGTGAATAAATCTTGACATCTAATTGAACTTCTTCTGGCATATCATCTTCATCTTCTTCAGATGTTTCCAAAAACTTTGGATATGTAATCCATTCTTGTGGATTGCGAGTAGCTGAACTCTCACTCTCTAGTGCCCACAGGTTAGTTGTGGCCCAATCTGTTTGACCATTCAAGAAATCTAGCAGTTCAAGAGGCATATCAGAAGAAAAATTCACTAGTTCTTTCAACTTATTTTTAACATTGACTGCAGACGTAGATTCCGTCAAGAACATGTTAGTTATTAAGTGATTCACGATATACCCTATCAGAGGCCAGGTTTGAACCTTCATGAGTCTTACTTTTTCTTCCAATTCATTCAGTCGGGTGGAGCTGATTAAATTCTCAGCATTAGAGCGCAGAGCTTTGAAGCTTTCATCAAGGTTAGGGGAACTTTTGGTCGATACTGCAGAAAGGAAAAGTCCAACAAATTTCTTCCTAATTTCTAAACACTCAGTTGAAGCCAACACAGCATTGGAATGCGAATTTTTGATGTTAGGAGTATATAGAATTCTAAGTTTCAATAGCTCTTGGTACACTTTAGCTTTGTTTTCTTCAACAAATGGATGTGGATGCTCCAAGTTGGATCCGTGTTTGATAGCCAAATCATGAACCGGACCGTGATTCAGAGCAAATGATTTAGTCATTTTTTGGAGAATTTGTGAGAGACCATTTGCTGCTTCGTTATTCTCAAACCAAGACTGAGGAAGGTTGTCAACCAACAATTCTTTCAGTGAAGTCCAATGAACAATAAATTTAGGTAAGAATGATTTGAAAGCTTCACGCCCTTCAATGACCTCAGAACAGATATCAAAGAGCCTGTCTCTGCATCTGAGTACTTCACAGAGAGCTTCCCAGTCTTCATCATTAACAGAAATACTCGAGTCGCTTTCAGTGATGAACTTAACAAACTTGTCAAGTGATACAAGCAACGGATAGATGAAAGGAACTGAGCGATGCAGTGAATTTTTCTTATCTAATTTCTTCTCATGAAGAGCTCTAGAAATTTCAATCAAAGGTCGTCCTTTGAAAATACCATCTACTTTCCTGATTTGTTGATTGGCTTTGATCAGAGCTCTCCAAATCGATATGCAAACCTTATTATCAGCAGACACCAAGTCTCCTTCACTGATATCTTTAGAGACAGAAACAGCAAAGCGGTGATCGCACGTACTTTTCTCAGAGCAGATCTTGAAATTGTTGGGGCATTTTTCAAAGACTTTCACTAACTCCTTGAGCATACCCACTACCTCCTTACCACCTTCTACTTCCTTCAGAAGGTATTGAGAGCCATAGGTCAGCAAATGCCAGCTGTTAATGGGCAAACTAGAGCTAATCAGCGTCAAAAGCTCGGATGAAACGTCTTTAAAGTTTGGAAACTCTTCTACAAGAGGTAGGGGAACATTTTTGAAAGCCATGTGATCTTTAGTCTCAACAGATTCGAGGGCACACTTCAAGTAACGAGTCATCTGACAAATTTGAAGCACCTGGCTACTATGCTGTAGTAGATGATGGGTTTGAAGCACTAGTTTTGACATGGGGAAGCCATCAACTGTCAACTCTTCCTCAAAGATCTCATCAACTACACTTTGTAAGTGCACTTTAAGATCAGGGGAGTTTTGAGTTCTGAAATTGGGATAATGAACGTAATTGTAGAGATAAGGAAATAACCTAAAGTCATGGTGCATTTCGCCACGTGATTGTTAATGAAATCAATTTTATCACCAAAAGCAAAAGTGGTTGCGTATGTTAGAAAGAAATAAAGTAGCTAACTACTATATAATATACAGATGACTAATGATTGTTCTCACTTGATGTAGCCTCTGTGAATTGCTAGAGCGAGGGCTTCTTTTTCAGTATGACCAGATTGAATGAGTTGCAGGGTGGCCTGAGCAACCTGTCTCAGTGTGGACAGGCTTGGCTGACTGTAGGCTGTAACGAAAATGTACAATAAGAATAAAAACTTCTAAAGAGAGCATTAAAAATGAACAGACATTGATCGAAGCAACCAAAATAACAAATTCCCAGAAAGTAGCAACAAATTCCACGATTATTCTAAACAGTGTAGCTACAGGTGGATATTTTCATGTAAAACTCACAGGGCAGCTGTTGACCTATTCTTCTATGAATGAGAACAAGAGAGTTCTGAAGTCGAGGATCTGTTAGTCCACTGGACACTAGCAGAGCAGTCAAGTCCCATGAGACATCTTTAACAAAAGAGCACGAGCTTTCTGAAATAGTAATAATAGATAAGTTGCTGCAGAATGTATTGTCTAGCTTTAGAAATTGAAATGTATAGCAGTTGGATGTTAGGTGCTTTGCAAGTTTGGAATTTGCGCATATTTAGAATTAACTATTAGCTATTTAGTCTGTAAATAATTCGCATTAGCTAGTTAATGAGCATATGAAAAAGAGAATGACTAATATGGTTTAAAAAAATTCAAAATATTGCCTTATAGCTAGTTAACATTATGCCCCTAGGCTCTAGGCCTAACTATAGGTACGAGGAAAATTGCAGAAAATGATAATAGCAAATCAAATAGAAAACTCACCTTCCACTTCCATTTGCTCATCTTCAGAAGTGACAGACGAGGAATCTTCAGTGGAGTGTCCAGAGTCTACGTCAGATTCCTTGGCATCCTTAGTTTCTACTGAGGTAGGAGCCACATTCTGATGCTTTGAAACATTAGGCAAACCAAATACAAAGAGCTCAACACCTCTGTTACGCATAGCTCTTGATACTTCTCCGTAAGTTGGATCGATTGTCAAGAAAAGTCTGAAGTTAGGGTGAGTTTTGACGGAAGGAACTTTTCCCTCAATGACGCCTCTCTCAGTGAGTAACAACTCTCCATTAGGTTCCAGTAGAGGATTCAGTCTGTCGAGAACAGAAGCTGCGCAGAGTGAGGCTCCTTCCACCAGCACCCAATGACCTTCTCTAATAGCTGTGACGAGAGGTGAATCAACCCATTCGAATATACCACCAGAAGCAAGACTACCAGCCGTTTGAACACGGCTTTTCAGGTCTCCAATGTTACTTTCTAGCTCTTTGGATATTGTAGTCAAGCTCTTATTTTTTAATTTTTCTGATAGTAGCTCTGTTTTTCGAAGAGTTGTGAGGAGACATTCACAATATTTAAGGAACAGCTCAGTTTCTTCACTACCGCTGCGTGCTTTACCTCCTTCCTGTCTTTTCATGCGCAGAACTTCCACAAAGTCTGTATTTAGGGTTTGTGCCTGCACTTTCACAGAATCAGATTCTTTGGAGTCATTCAGTAACGCCATCTTCACATACTGATTTACCAGGTTAGAAACTCTGTCGAATAGACTTCCCAGATGACGGCCATAGTCAACTTGCTCAAAGCCCCCTAACAATTCCCCAACGTCCATTTGTGGAGACAAGGTGACTGTACGCAACTTATGACCAGTCAAAGCAGACAACTGATGAACCAAGGTTGTTTTACCAGTCCCTCCTGTCCCAACCAAAAGAGTCATCCACTGCAATCGGCAACAAGTCAGCATTTGCTGCAAAAGAGGCAACTGATGCTGAAGTACGGCAAGAGACTTGCTGTCTTTCAAGAGCTCTTCGCCAGAGCAAACTCTTTCCAGCTCTACATTACCTAGCATCACCTTGCTTGATGTCACTGTTAGCAGAGGCTGGTCCAAATGTGCTTCATCACTGCTGAAGATTTCAATGAAAGTGTTGTGAACCTTTCTTTTGTCCTCTTGAGTACGCATTCGTGCTGAATAGAGCAGCTCCACATACTGACGGTGGTTCGGAGTGTCTGATTGGTGCTGGCACAGCTCACACCATCTGTAGGTAAAAAATATTACCAATGAGAGTTAACTACACCCAAATAGCTATATTGTAAATTAGCTTCACCTAATGAAAACATTAATAATTTAATTGATAGAAAAATGAGAGTTGATAAATATGTAATTTAAAAAAGAATCAACCTATCAATTAGATGATAAAAGGTTTATCCAATAAATAATAAATCTAGATATAAAATGGAGAAGATCATAGCTATTCTACAATTGGCAATTTCAACCTCTATGAATTGATTTCAGTCTGATTCACAAGTTAGCTATCAAATGGCTATGTAAGTACGAATTAGCACAACAATTACAATAATGGCCCTTTACACCCTGAATGAATTTTGAGGTGAATAAACTAAAATATTTATTCTAATCTTGTAATATAGCGAGCTATAGGCAGAGAAAGCATATTAAACCATAAAAAAATCTGTCGCTTAAGTAAAATATTTTTAAAAAACCTCGCAAAATATATCATTGAAATGGGACTGATAGCTACGACATCTTAGGGCATAAAAGGTTAACCTCACAGAGCTAAACATTAACTACCATTAAATTAATAAAATAAATATGTGACATACCTGAAAAGATCTCTAAGGTTGAGTTCCCAAGGACCTCCTACTAGGCCAAATTCACCCTTCTGCTCAGCCATGACCAGTTTCTCGTTGAAGAGAACCATCTTTCGAATGGTGTCCTGTGATATCTTTTCTCCAAACACATTCAGAAGGATGAACTCAAGATCTCCAGAAGAGAGAGGTTCAACAAACACCTGAGTGAATCTGTTGAGGAAGGAGCGAGGCAAACC
>CANNZV010001577.1:147237-181333 GCA_947561585.1 Caprella mutica | reverse complement strand
GCACCGTTTTGCATCCACCAATGTGAGGAACGAGATGCAGAATGGTGCAGTATGGGCCAAATAATGGGTGCTAGTTTGGTCTGCGATCTGTGAGGTTAATGTGATCTGATAATTCATAAGTATTTTTATTTTAATAATTATGATAATTTTTTTTTTCAAGTAACTGTGATACAAAACAAACAATATAGACGAGATGATATTGTCACTATGCATTAAAATTAAAAAAACGTTTATTAATTGCTTATTTTTACTTTATATTCAAATAAGTTAGGTAGGAAGTATAGTTTATATAACGATATTTTCTTGAAGTATTTCAATAATAAGGCTTTACATATGTAAATGGTATATAATGCACGGTTCACGTGTTCGAAAATATGTTATTGCACGGTTCCATATTTTCGAACACGTGAAAATCTTTAGATAGTAATCATAATTTAACATTTATTTCAATTGGTATCCATGATACCAATTAGAATAAAAGTTAGATAATAATTAAATTTCTATTTTTTTTTTTGACGTGTCCGAAATTGTAGAACCAACCAATAACTTGGAACTTAGTACCCTGCTACCAAAAATATTTCATAGAGCATAAAATTGCTGTTTGTTAAGTGTAGCACAATAATTATAGAAGTCTAATTAAGTATCAATTAATTACTCACCTATACTGAGTGAGAGTTAAGCTATGTATGGATTTTAAAATATTTAATAAATGCACGACTTTAAACTTTTTCGTCTCAGTCACAAACAATGAAAGACTGTATATTATTAATAATATGCTTATACATATTTTACTCCAATACTAAATTTTCTTTCTATAACTCATAGAAAATGAGGTATAAATCAAGGAATGACAATTATAAATTTCTTGTTACTTCTATTCGTTTTAGTTACCGTTTGGTAACTAAACTGAGTCGTGATTTGGTAACTAAAGAGGGGGATGCCTGTAAAGTGTATATCCATTCAATTAATAATGGCAACAAAGATATTACCTTAGCATCATACCTATCATTTATTCCGTTGATATTTCAGGAATTTTCATTAGTGTACCTGACGATCCTCCACAACGGAGTTATGGTTGGTGAAATCTGCTGAGAAACTTGGGTTCTGGGGGTTTCTTCATATAAACTCTTCACCTCATGAATCACTGTTTCTGTTCTTTTTGGTTTTGTTATCATTTGCTTTTCTTGTGAATAGAACCAGTTTCATTGAATAGACCACGAACTCTTGTGAGCTTTTTCAGATTGTAAGATTTAGCCGCCCTTCCACTTGTCAAGGAGTGAAGCATGAATTTTCGACATACTGTTGAAGAAGAAGGTGTTTTGGCAAACTACAGAGTACAGGATGATGCATTTCTTCTCAAATTCTAAAAAAACATTTTTAAGGTTTAAGAAAAATGCTAATATTAATAGGATAAAATCCATTCTTAACACTTTATGAAAATAATGACGTCCACCCATTTCGCAATTTAAAAATGACGCTTCTGACGGAACACAGTGTAAGCATGTTCAAAGCAATTAAAATAATCAAATAACTGACCAGTCTGAGGAATTATCCGTAGATTTTTTTCAGCAACGTTAAATCTTTTGAAAAGTGCCCCCCCCCCCCCACTTGATTGAATCCTAGATTCGCCCCTGGCAGCCACTAAGTTATCCTATGTAGGTAGGTAGAAATAATCACCACTAAGTTGCCCTGTATAGGTATGTGGCTCAGTCAAGACTAAGCTGTTACGTAGCAAAGTATATTTCTATATTGTGTACAGCAACTCAAAAAACTGGATTTCATGTAAGGCTTATGCAACTGCTAGAGTGTTTTAACGTCTCGAGGGTTAGAAACACGCACTCTAGTTTGTTTATAATGGGTTTGCTTACATTACGAGAATTATGTTTATAGTACTAGGGATATATTTTTAGAAAGGTTTTTAGGTTAATAAAAACACGTGTGATGTTTAAAATTAAATATAAGCAAATATAATAGATTATATAAATGAAAGGTTTACGGATTTTTAGTATCTATCTATTGTATATGGGCTACATAATAGATGATTGCATACTTCTGAACACAATTTACATAATGAACAAGACCAGACAATCGTAGAGCGCATACCTTCGCCACCGCTTCCATCGATTTCGACCTTCTCGTGACCTCGACCTTCAACCCGATTGCTCATAAAATTTAATCGAATTGCTCCTAAATAATGATAAATTGTCCCACCAAATTTCAGCTAATTGGGTTGAATAATTTTACGTTATGCGAATATTAACATTACAAACATAATCAGATCAAAACATAACCTTCCACAATTTTGAGAAAGTAATTATTGCGAAGTAGAAATTTTTGTAAATTTTATTAAACAATTTCAGATGAAATTTTCTTATTTTTACAGTTATAATATAGGTAGTTTCTGAAATTTTACTGTAAGACCATATAATATTTCTTAAATAAACGGTAATAACAAAACTATAGTCCTAAATATACGATGCTAACATATATATTTTAAATAAAATATAATAACAATAGTGCAGTCTTCAATAAATGATGAAAACATTAGTAATTCACATATAATGTTCAATTTATTTATTAAATGTCGATAGTGAACATATCAGAATTAAAGGTGATCTATATGAATATTCATGTGTAACATAAAGCCACCTCATATATTTTGTAGTTCATTTTCCTGCTTAATTTGATAAGGAAGTGTAAAATATTTTGTGTGCAATTTACAAAACTGCATAATAGATAATAAAGAAATGTAAAAACAAACATGTGATTAAACAAATTCATTTTCTAATTAAAACTCATCTAAATAAGTTACTAGGAATTAAACAATAATTTGTGTAATATAATTTCCTGTTGAATAAATTACATTTGCATTAAGATAAGTATTATTATTCAATTATTACTTTATAGAAAAACAGTTCAAGAAGTATGAATTCTAGAAAAAAAAATACTAAATTATAATAGCTTGGTATGTCAAAGAAGTAGCAGGAGGAGCCTAAGGAACAATTAACGTCCTTGGATAGAATCCATGTGCTGTAACTTTGTGCAAGGATCTCTAATGTCTGAGGGTATATAAAGACACCTGAATCTGAGACAATCGTAGCCATTCTCTCCATAGTAGCCTTATTGAGGAGTTCTCCTGGAGTAATAACTAAAACTAACACAAAATGAAATTTCTGGTAAGTCCTGAGAACATTGATGTTATACCCAACTGCAATTTATTCATTTCATCGTGTAACAATTTCATTCTGTTTAACAGGTAGCTCTCTGCGTCTTTGTCGCTGTTGCCAGCGCACAACCCACACCACAAGGTCCCCTGGTGGGACCCTCCGGAATCGTCTTCCCCGATGGACAGCTCCGCCAGTTCGCTTCCGCTGACACCAAAATCGTCCTAGAAGGCCCATCTGGATACGTTCTTTCTGACGGATCCAATGTTCAGAAAAGATCCAAACGCTCACTGGTTCCCCAAATTACCGTTGGACCATCTGGAATCCTCACCTCTACCGGTAAAATGATCCAACTTCCTGCTGGTGTATCCATCCTCATCTCTGGTCACTCCGGAGCCATTCTGTCCAACGGAGAATCCATCTTGTGGCACTAAGACCTCACCAACCGTACCTTGGCTATCGGAGACTTTGTAAAGAGTTACTAGCAGTTAGCTTTATGAAGTCTTCTGGTAACGGGAAAATACCAACTTTTATATTGTGATCTATCTTATTAAATACCAAATAAAAAAAATAATATTATACATTGTTTCTTTTTGTACCAATAGCTATTTCTGATTCAATATAGAAAAAAATCATTATATATGTTTTTCTAAAGAAATATGTTAAAATTGGAAAAATATTATAGAACTGATATCCATGAAGATAAATCCTTCTTGCCTGGGAATTATAAATAAATTATTCCTGGGATGTCAAGGAATATCATAGGAATAGATCCTTCTTGTCTGGGAATTTTTTCAACTTGAAGTTATTTCATTACAGCTTAGGATGATATGATGGAGTTTAAAAATTAGATCTAGAATTCAGTAATATACATTGTATTGAAAAAAATAAAGAAATGGTAGTTAAGTTTCTCTGAAAATATGAGTATGGGAAATAAAAAGGAATTTGAAGAATGATTCTGAAGATTTTATTTCGTATTGATGAGTTATGAAGATTAATGCAATTATTAATTTTGACGTATAAATACAATGAGAAATTATATCGACTGAATTTAAAACACAAAAAGGGAAATTGAATAAAGTTGTAGAAATAAGAAGATCAATCAATGCATTGACTTATTTAAAAGAGGAATTTTCAAATAAAAAAGGTTAACGAATAAATAGTAATTTCGAATGGCATATGAGGAATGAGTGAAAAATATATGGAGATTGAAAAAGTATATTAGCAAATTTTTCAATGGAATAAATATATATATATGAATCGAAATTGTTTAAGTTTGTAACTCTCGATTTCATGTTTGAGAAGTAAAATGGACAAAAAATGATTGACTATTGATTTAGTTAAAATCTAATATTCTAAATATTTTTTTCAACTAAATTCAATTTTTAAAATCTGATAGAGAAATAATAGAAAGGGAAGCAATTTTAAAACAAAAGTAAAAACAACAATCAATTGGTATTGAAGAACAACCAGCATCAGAAATAACAATTTGGAAAAAAATCTGCTATCAAAAAAAATAATAGTTTAATAATGTTTCTTTACCATTAATATCATCACTAACTAATTAACTTTCCAATGTGTTATAATATAAAAAATAAAAGTCATGGCGGTTAAGATTGACCAAACACAATCTTATACGGAGCCACCATAATTTCCTCTCTGAGTGCAGTTTTTTATTTCAGTTTCATTCCAATAGAAAGAGGTACACTATTTAGAAAGTTTCTAATACAATAAAATTCAAATTCAAATTTTATTCATATGAATATTTTAGTAAAAATTCTGTATTAATTTTTCTAATCGTTCGAATATTAAAGCTGTTAGCAGACTTCAAAGGATGGGACTGTGTAAAATAATGCATTGGATTTCGTCAATATTAATGATGTACATACAGGGAGCACCCACAGTAGTAGGTAAGTGGGTATTAACATTTGTCATATTGGGTATATCAGATACTTCTAAAAGTCAGACTGGTTCATGAACAATATTACACTCATTTTCCGAGTACTGTGAGTGTCCGAGTGCCGTACAGTTAATTGTGACATAGAAACCTCGTTATAATTATTTTGTTATAAATTGAACATAAGCATGAAATTGTATGATATTTTTTTTTGCATTTGAATACAATTCAATAATAATTAATAATAATGATATTGTATAATAATGTAATAATAAACAATAATAAATGATATGTATACGATAATAAGTCTTAAATACAAAATTAAAAACATGCAATTCAATAGAAATATTAATCATAATATCAGGCACGAAATAAATAATAAAATAAGGATTATCATTAAAATATCTCATGCATGTACCAATAATATTAGTTTCATTGAATATTAATATGATGAAGAATAAAATAAACGGATAGATAAGATTGTTATTAGACAAATATGTCCATCAAATTTCATACTAGTTTTAAATTTTCACCAATTTCTTATATTAACTATTACTATATCTGACTTTTATTTATATCAAAATGGAAACATTTATGTTTAGACATATGTGCGCGTAAGCTGATGATCTCCATGTTTATTTGAACGAGGACGTCCTTGATAGTAACGCAAGGTTCGTTGCAGAGGATATTATTGCGGGTATATAAAGAGCAGAGACTCTTTGGCAGTCGTAGCCATTCTCTCCATAGTAGCCTTCTTGAGGAGTTCTCTGGACAAAATCTTCGACAAAATGAAATTCCTAGTAAGTACTATTTGCAATGTATTAAATATTCTCTGGAGAAACAGTTCTTATCTAATATCTCTTATCTGCACCACAACAGGTAGCTCTTTGCCTCTTCGTGGCTGTCGCCAGTGCCCTACCTACTGGACCTCTGGTTGGACCTTCTGGAATCGTATATGCAGATGGCACCAGCACACAGTTCACCAACGACTTTGCTAGAAGCGTCGTCGTCGTCGGACCATCTGGAATCGTCACTGATGATGGAAACAACATGCAACTGAGGAAGAAACGCAGCACTGGAAACGTCAAAACTCTCGTAGGATCATCCGGCCTCATGTCCTCCACTGGTATGACTTTCGCTCTTCCCGCCGGTGTCACCGTCTCAGTTATGGGCGACGCCGGAGCCATCCTCTCCAATGGACAAATCATCCAGTTCTAAATAAGAGTTCATATTGAATATTTCCCATTGTTTTTCATAAATGACCAGATCCAATAAATATATTTAAAATAATATTACTTTATATTCAAACTTATTTATATCTAATTGTCGTTTAGAATTCGAAATAATAAATACTTGCAAACTTCCATGATGTCAACTTTCATTCAATATATATTGAAGCTATCACTAAAGATGAAGAATTTGTGGTCATTCATTTTTGCAAATTTACTTGAGACCTTCGTGGTAATATCTTTCATCGAAGCTTTGAACACATTGTATAATAGACTCAATAGAATTTTATTTTTACCTATAATACTTTTCAGTAAGTCTCTAAAAAGGATTACCCATTTCTAAACTATAATAACTTTCGAATGAAGGAATCGATTTTGAATCAGTTTGAATTATTCGATGTAAAATTCAATTGTCTATATTTTTCCATCATATCTAATTGAAATACAAATATCACGCCAATACTCTTCGAAAGTATGTGTTTGGTTCCAAAAAGAAAGTTGTGCAATCAAATCCTTGTGAATATAACAAAAGGCTGTACATTTGTTACTCAAATAACCGGTAGTTGAAAAAATAATAAAGAAACCATTATTCAATTAAAACAAACGTCTCTACTATTATATAATTTCAACTAGACAATCATTCCTATCTATGCAAATATTGGCTCTTTTCCTAATGCTACACATTTATCAAAGTCATAATTTCTTCCAATACAATTCGTGATAATTCTTCTCGTAGGTATGATTTGATGTGGATCGAGATTTTTATCCCAATGTGTGTGAATTCGTCTGTAGACTAATCCACTGATACAGCTAGAAAGCTGCCTCTTCTCGAAAAATAATTTTGTTTGAGAAATGTTCTGGCTCTCCGCAATTGTCAATCGCCATTGTAAGTCAATTTCAGTAAGTTTTTGTTAAATTTCCATCCGGTATTGACACATTTTGAATTCTTTGCACATTTGATGAAATGACGTACGTAGGTGATATTTCAGTATCATTTCGAAAATAAAATTCTACATCGAATAGATTAAACAGAAGAAAATTCGATCAACTCATCAAAAAGTTATAACAATTTAAGAATGGATAAAACTTTTTTTGAGGCAAACTGTATAATCTATAATGAGTGTCCTAAGGGTTGAGATCTGGACTGTGTGATGCATGGCCAGGGATTTTACGCTCTCGTCCTCGAAACCTTTCATTGAATAAAATGTAGTGACATGGAGCGCCAGCTTACATCCATCAGTGAAGAACGAGTTGCAAAATGGTGCAGCCTGAGCCAAATAATGATCTGGAGCAATATGAGGTATGAAATGCCATTAACCGATGACAACTTGCCATCATCGTCAAGGAATGCATGAACGATTGGAACCATTCAATTAATAATGGCAATGAATATTATTACCCTAACATCATGCCTATCATTTATTTCAGATATTTTGGTGTTTTGCAATTGTCTACACTCTGTCGTATTCTTAATGTGTTATTTGATGAAAGCGAAAGAACTTC
Organism: Caprella mutica; assembly: GCA_947561585.1. Classification (NCBI taxonomy): domain Eukaryota; kingdom Metazoa; phylum Arthropoda; class Malacostraca; order Amphipoda; family Caprellidae; genus Caprella; species Caprella mutica. Next base: position 173,540 of record CANNZV010001577.1, on the reverse strand, counting down.
TCGTCAGTCCAAACGATTCTATCGACAATATTAGATGGTTGCTGCAGAATCCAATGACAAAACTGCCTTCTCTGTAATTTGTGGACATCAGCTAATGGTTGAACTGAAGCGTAATGATTAAAACAGAAACGAAGTTCATGTCTGACGATCCTGCACAACGTGGTTTCGGTAGGTGAAATCTGGTGAGAATCTTTTCTGTGAGAGCAACTGTTTTTTTTTCAAAGGAATTCTTCACCTCCTGAACCACTATTTCTGTTCTATTTGGTTTTGTTTAATACCAGTCATATTGAAAAGATCACGTACTCTTGTGAACTTTTTCAGGTGGTAAGATTTAGCCACCCTTCCACTGATATTGAAGTGAAACATTAATTATCTGCGTACTGTTGAAGAAGAAGATGTGTTTGGCAAAATGCAGTACGATCCATTTCATCTCATGTTCATGAAACATTTTTGAGGTTGATGATCTATGCGAAATTTTTGTATATTGCGATAAAAATCCTTTCTTTATAAACAATATGTTACATACATAAAACGACTTGAGGTATTTTAAGGTCTCCCAATTAGAAATAAATGATATGAATTGACTGAATAAACTAATTGACTTTTGGGAAGGTTGCAATACCTCTAGCGTCTAACCCTTAGAAAAATTAGGACAAAAAAGTAAACTGACTTACATTCCTCTTCCAACCAGAAAAATCATTATTTCGACCACCATCCGCCCCCCTATTTGGACTTCTACTGGACTCTATAGTGCTCGTCAAACAATTTGGGATATAGAAGCCTACTTATAAGACCCTACTACCCTAAATAACACCCTTTTCAGCCAAAAAAATCGGTAATTTGTCACAAATTTGATAGAATAAAGTTCTAGTGTACCCAAATATAAATATATGGTGGGTCATGGAATATTAAGTCGGATGCACATTTATAATCTCCGTTTACCCACAATAAGATTTTATTTTGCATTTTATTAATTACATACAAATATTAGATGGTTTTTCTTATCATTTTTTTATATTCGGATACAATATTGAAAGAATTACAGATTTTGTATTTTGAATAAATTTGAATCATAATGTGAATAGAAACACTGTATTATGAGTATTATATTTTATTTGGTACGAATAAGATAGATCACAATAGAAAAGTTGGTATTTTCCCGTTACCAGAAGACTTCATAAAGCTAACTGCTAGTAACTCTTTACAAAGTCTCCGATAGCCAAGGTACGGTTGGTGAGGTCTCAGTGCCACAAGATGGATTCTCCGTTGGACAGAATGGCTCCGGAGTGACCAGAGATGAGGATGGATACACCAGCAGGAAGTTGGATCATTTTACCGGTAGAGGTGAGGATTCCAGATGGTCCAACGGTAATTTGGGGAACCAGTGAGCGTTTGGATCTTTTCTGAACATTGGATCCGTCCGAAAGAACGTATCCAGATGGGCCTTCTAGGACGATTTTGGTGTCAGCGGAAGCGAACTGGCGGAGCTGTCCATCGGGGAAGACGATTCCGGAGGGTCCCACCAGGGGACCTTGTGGTGTGGGTTGTGCGCTGGCAACAGCGACAAAGACACAGAGAGCTACCTGTTAAACAGAATGAAATTGTTACACGATGAAATGAATAAATTGCAGTTGGGAATAACATTAATGTTCTCAGGACTTACCAGAAATTTCATTTTGTGTTAGTTTTAGTTATTACTCCAGGAGAACTCCTCAATAAGGCTACTATGGAGAGAATGGCTACGATTGTCTCAGATTCAGGTGTCTTTATATACCCTCAGACATTAGAGATCCTTGCACAAAGTCATACCACATGGGTTCTATCCAAGGACGTTAATTGTATCTATTTTACATTTGCATCTTTCAGATTGCATGAATGTGTATATTTTTTGTTCAGTTACGAATATATATTTTTTTATCATAAATTAAAATGGAATTAAAAATTGGCTTTATGAAATTCCAAAGAATATTATAAAATTAAGTATTTTAATAACATGTTAAGATTATAATAGGTATTTAATTAGTATTAGTTTTTTTTTCAGTAGTTAGTAAGTTTCTATTAGTATTCAGTTAATATTTGTTTATTTAACATTCTAGAGTTATTTAGTGCCTACACACAGAGAAAGGATTAGTTGAATCAAATCATATTTGATTTGTTTTGACTAAATTTTATGGTTTATCTGTGCGCCTACCTACGTGGTGAGTTGCAGGTACTATTTAATATGAGTTAAATTGACGTTGGTTAAAACAACACATATGTGAGTTGATTATTTTTAATTCCCGATGGTCACAACAACTACCTGTGATAGTCAAAACTGCTCGTGATGGTTGAACCAATTATATGTAATGGTTAAAACAACTACAGAACAAGGTTACATCAACTACTTGTGTATGTTTCTCCAATCACTCCTATGTGTTATACCAACTACTCGTGTAGGTTATACCAACTGCTTGTGTAGGTTATACCAACTACTCGTGTAGGTTATAACAACTACTCGTGTAGGTTATACCAACTGCTTGTGTAGGTTATACCAACTACTCGTGTAGGTTATATACCAACTACTCGTGTAGGTTACATTAACTACTCGTATAGGTGATATCAACTACTCATGTAGGTTATATCAACTACTCGTGTTGGTTATATCAATTAATCGTGTAGGTTATACCAACTGCTTGTGTAGGTTATACCAACTACTCGTGTAGGTTATACTAACTACTCGTGTAGGTTATACCAACTACTCGTGTAGGTTATATCATCTTCTCGTGTTGGTTATATCAACTACTTGTAAACTAAGTAAATGTATATCAACTATTATAGTGTAGGTTGAAATATCGGTCTGGTTAGCAGTAGCCAGACTTTTTACAAGACTTTTTCAGTCACTTTATTTACTCTATCAAATTATAATCTCGAGTTAGGTCCCGGTATCAATTAGATTAGACTATTTATTTTCTAGGACCAAATCTAACATGTTCACATTTATTTTCTACATTTACTTCTGTGATATGCATACTATTTTAATTTTAAAAAATAATTGATCACCTAGACCTATCCTTGCTTTTTGAAATGTTTTCGATCCGATGAATTGATATATGGTTATCAGTTGTAAATTAATAGATTAGATTGAATAAGTAATCTCATCAGGTCAGTTTATAAATAAGTAGTTAGATGACATAAATAACTTTAAGTAATTAATTAACCAGGCTAGATTACAAAATATGATAAATCTTTGATATGCTGCAATTGTACTATAACTTAATGAATAATAAATTAATGATAAAGTCTTTATCTTCTAAACCACATTTTAGTGCAATTCATCTTACTCATAGGCACTGATATTGAAATATGCTAATAGAATTACCAAGGTCAAATTGAAAACGAAATATAAACATTTAAGTTTTAGATTTATTATTTAGAAGTACAATTTGAATTCTCGTCACTTTCTTCCACGACTGTAGGTTGCCAATTCCTGAAATAAGGGATTCGTATATTAATATATATTGAATAGAAATTCACAGTATCGTTCATATACATTATCAATAACATCACCTACTCTTTTTTCCTTTTGTGATGAGATAGCGACAGCTTCGATATTCTTTTCATGTCTGGAATCCCTAAAAGCATATGAAAAAGTAAGAGCTAATCATATTGCAAATACATATTTAAAAATCATCTAATATTTTCAAATACATATTTAAAAATCATCTAATATTTTCAAATACTTACTTTGACCTAGCATAATTGTTCCTGAACCATTCAAAGGAATTGAAGAGGACTCCGATAGTTGATGACGTTGATCTACTTCATCAATTCTTCATCAAGATCTGAAAGTAGATTCAGAAAATATAGAAAACCATATATTAATAAAGAAATGAAAAGAATTATTAACTGAGAATTCTTTCATATAGGTAAATTATTTATATAAAATGTTAAACTAATTATAAATCTTCAGATGCAGTATAAATTTAGCTCTAATAAATGCAATGGATTTTTCTAGCTAATCCTCATAATTTTGTTCATTATACACTCATAATGTAGACTTTATTTAAATACCAAGAAAGTATAATATATCAAAAGGCTCACCTCTGGTTGGAGTGTTCTCACCCTGCTAAATCCCTGGACGGTGTTCTCCTCCGACTATCTCCCTGGATGGAGTTCTCCCAGTCATAGAAAACTAGGGTCAAGTAGGTAAATTGCGGCACTTTAACTAAATGCGGTCTCTTATCTCAGAAACATTAATAACCATCATGACTTCAAGGCACTCGTGAAATGAATAGAACCTATCATAAATTGAGCTTAAATTATGATGTTCAACAATTCAGTATATAGCTAAACTAATTTCAGAATGATTTTGAGACTCTCTTAATAGGGTCACAATTAGAAATTAAAGAACCGAATTTGGCTGTGTAACCCTACCCATAGGTACACCAACTAGTTTTAAAATATATAGATTATCAGACCACCTTACTTAAGATACTAGGATAAGTTCCGAAATATCGGACGGCTCCACATTTTCGGTCGCATAAGAAAAACTATATTAAATTAACTTTTATTTTTAATTAGCTATTAGGTAGCTATATACTATATTTCATACGTGACCGAAAATTTGAAATCGCCTGATAATTTGGAATTTACCCTATTCTGAGACAGCGCAATAACTGCCTATAATAACTTATAATAATAATTTAGGAAAATTAGTTTGGATATCAGTTTACAAACTGGAAGGCAGTAATCAAAATTTATTATGATAAAAGTTATATACTGATAATCAGCTCTTCAAATAACTACATATATAAAGCCACAAAACTATCAATCACCAATATTTTAGAATATTTAGGCAGACATTTATCAATTTATTAATGGAATTAATTAATAATTAATAATCGATCGGCAGCGATAATACTATTTAATGCATATAACGCTATTGTTTGCACTTGAACTAAAATGGTATTGAAGAGCGTTCACATTCAACACGTAACACACTTGAAACAAGATTTGAACTGAAAAGTGTCAGCCGATTAATTGGCTTTGAGGAAAGCATAAGTTGCCACATACTCATTTGATTGAACTCACACCTAAACTTAAAAAAAAAGTAGCACTAACTCTCATATATAGTTAGTTAATTTATACACCAGATAAATAAGAATAACAGTCTTTGTGGGTTACATTATCACACTATGTCATAGTTTGTTTAAACTCTTACCTAAACTTACAAAAAAGTAGCGCCAACTCTCATAGTAAGTTAATTCATACACTGCAGAATACACTGGATTAACAGTCTTTGTGGGTTACTATAACACACTATGTCATAGTTGATTTAACTCGCACCTAAACTTAAAAAAGTAGCGTCAACTCTCATAGTAAGTTAATTCATACACCAGATACATTGAATTGACAATCTTTGTGAGTTACTTCAACACACTATGTCATAGTTGTTTTAACATATGTTCAAACTCCCAAAATGTAACTCCAACTCTCATAGTAAGTTGATTCAATCCATAAAATGATTTGAATTAACTATGTTTGGTGACACACACGTCATAGTTGTTTTGACACACATGAAAACATGAATATAGTCAAACCAACTCACGTAATAAATTGATTCAAAGCATAAATTGTTGACCCATTAAATATGAGTAAACTTTTTTCTCTGTGTACACACAAAGAAAGGATTAGTTGAAACAAATCAAATTTGATTTGTTTTGACTCATATGAATGGGTTATTTTTGCGCCTACCTACGTGGTGAGTTGCAGATACTACTTAAAAGTAGTTAAATTGACGTGGGTTAAAACAAAACAGTCGTTTTGACTCACTCTTAAAATTAAAAAAAGTTGCACCAACTCTCATAGTAAGTTAATTTATACACCAGATACATTGGATTAACAGTCTTTGTGAGTTACTACAATATACTCTGTCATAGTTGTTTTAACAAACTTTAAAATTCTCAAAAAAGTAACTTTTAACTCCCATAGTAAGTTGATTCAATCTATAAAATGAATTAACTATGTTTGGTGACACACCACGTCATAGTTGTTTTAACACACGTGAAAACATGAATAAAGTCCAACCAACTCACATAATAAATTGATTCAAAGCATAAATTGGTGACCCTTGTGATATGAGTAAAAATTTTCCTCTGTGTATAAATTTTTAAATTAGTCATAATTATTTATCCATGTTTTCATTAGTTATTTCGTACTTAGTTTCTATTAGTTAATATTAGTTTCTATTAATTACTCAGTTTCAATCAGTTACTTAGTTTCTATTAGTCATTTAGTTTATACTTTGTAGTTATATTTATATATATATTTATAAGAAAAATCCGTTTTTACATACTTTCTGAATCATTATTTGTATCAATTGTTGTCTGACATTATTCTCTTTGTTGTGATATTTAGAGCTTATTCGGTTGAGATATTGCTTCACCGAATTTTCGAATATAATCTGAGAGGTTAGAAATATTAAATAATTAATGTTGAAGCTATTCAATAACAAAAATATTAACGAAAAATTTCATACACTGTTAAATTTTAAAATATTTTGAGTTGTAACCAGTGATAAACTTACTCTGGGGCACTGAACTTAATCTTCTATGATCCCACCATAACTTAATCTTCTATGTCCCCACCATAACTTAATCTTCTATGGCCCCACCATAACTTAATCTTCTATGGCCCTACCATCTTTCAGAAATTTTACTTCATTAATAATCTGGTAGTTCTAAAAATTGGTAACCATGTAGCTAGAGTAGAACAAAAGAAAATGTTTTTGTTTGCTCTAAATATGGCTACAGCTAATAGAAAATAATTTTTTTATATAGAAAACGATTATTTTAATGGTACCTTCATTGCTCTATTTCAGCATCACTTTTTCACTTACAATGAATAGACAGGATTCATTTAAAAGAGGAAGGTTCCACGATATAATGTCTAATAACTAAATTTGAAAATTTTCTTTAGAAGTTATATCTAAAAAAAATAGATAGCTAAACCCTATTCTGTGTATATTTTTCATAGTATTTTAGCTATGATTTTCTCCTAATTCAAATATCTAAAAACTCATCGTTATTTGTTCTTAGAGTTCCTTTTCTCTTTTATTTATTTTGACATTTTCAATATTTTGGCTTTTCTGGAGGCAGCAGATCTCTTTAATCATCTATGGCCCACCATAAATAATCCAAAATAGTAATTAGTTATTTAGTTGCTTTATTGTTTAATAAAAGCAACTATACACCGAATTATTTTAAAATTATAAATATATTCCATCAATTTGACTACTAGTTATTTAAACAAATTTAGAAATGTAAATTTATTTTACACTGTTACTCTATATAGTTAGAATATTCAATGTAATATATGCCAGCTGAATATTTTAAATAAAGGGGAAAATGCATGGCTTAAATTGCATTAAGAAATTAAACTAATTATACAAATGAAATAATGAACAGAAAGAATGATGTACTGAAAAACTAAGTTATGGAATGTGCCATAGAACATAAAGTTATGGTGGGGCAATAGAAGGTTAAGTTATGGTTAAACCATAGAAGATTAACTAGGGCACCTTTAGAATATTCGTTTGCCTGTTATTTCTTTCTAACTGGGTTAACGATACTCACAAATTTTGAGATAAATAAAACAATATAGGCTACATTATCTATGCATATCATGTAAATAGCAACCGTCTTTTTATTACGATATGTAACTTATCTGAGTATATGAAATATATTTTAATCACATTCATATTATTCATCTGTTTTACATGTTCAATTTTTCACTACACTGTTTTGTGTAATTTTTATAAAATCTTAAAGATGAAAAAATCTTAAATTAAAAATTTTCAATGCATCATTAGAAAAAAATATTTTTCCTTCACGTCCGTAGCCAGGCACGTATACAAGAGGGGGGGGGGAGAGCATTTGGGGCAAATGCCTCCCCTTAAGGTCTGAACTTTTTGAAAATAAACCTACGAATTAATAAAAATATATGGGTTAATCCTCCAAATTGAAGAAATGTCAAATATTTGATTATTTTTAATTGCTTTTGACATGCTTGAACACTGTATTTTATCAAAATCGTCATTTTTCATTTGTGAAATGAGAGAAATTAAATTGCTTCAAGTCGTATTATGTATAAGCCATTTTGTCCATAGAGAGTGGATTTCTATCACCCTATTAATATTAGCATTGTTTTTCAATTTAAAAATGTTTTTGAATTTGAGATGAAATGCATCGTCCTGTACTCTGTAGTTTGCCAAAACACCTTCTTCTTCAACAGTATGTCGAAAATTCATGCTATCCCAAGATAAATGGAAGGGTGGGTAAATCTTACCACTTGAAAAAGTTCACAAGAGTTCGTGGTCAATTCAATGAAACTGGTTCTATTCACAAGAAAAAACAATATCAAAAAACACAAACTGCGATTCAGGAGGTGAAGAGTTTCTTTACAGAAACCACTAGTTTTTCTCTCAGAAAAGCTTTTCAGCAGATTTCATCCACACCAAAACCACGTGGTTGAGGATCGTCATACATTCATTTAGTTTCCGTTTTTATCATTGAACTTCAGTTTGACCATTAACGAAAACCACATAAATAACGGTTTTGTGAATGGATTATGCAGCAACCATCCAGAATTGCCAATTGAATCGTTTGGACAGACGAGAAGTTAATTTGCCTCCATCAAAAACACATCGAAAAAATACGAATGAAAATCCTCGAAATATCTGAAAAAAAAATGATAGGTATGATGCTAAGATAATGATCTTCGTTGTAATTATTAATGGAAAGGTTCCAATTGTTCAAGCATTCTTTAACGAATATGGCAACTTGTTACCAGTTAATGGTTTTCAAAACTCTGATTGCTCCAGCATATTATTTGGCCCAGCCTGCAACTTCTTCACTTTGGTGGATGCAAGACCACATTGCACAAATGCAGCTCTAGAATTTAAGAAAAAGTTTCGAGGTCGAGTGATTAGCAGAAGTACGGAAATAAAATTCCTGGTCAGCACACAGTCCAGATCTCAACTCTTTGGACTTTCGCATATTGGCTGCTGCACAAACTCGAGTTTATAAGTTCATATATAAAAAAAAAACAGATCCCAATGAGTCTCTTAAACAATGTGTTCAAATCTCCGCTCAAAATATAACAATAAGACTCTCAAGAAAGTATGCAAGAATGTTCTGAAGCGTGCATCGTTCTGTCTTCACATCGGAGGGGATCATTTTCAACAACTTTTGTAGGACCTCAGGAGATGTGCCTCATATGATATAAGACAATAAATGTTTGTTAATAATAAAAATCATTTCTTTTCCTTCAAAGTGATGCATCTATTATGGTATTTGACTTATTTTTAAGTGCTTCTAATTCGCAATTAAAAAATTACGTTATCTGATGAAACACAGTGTAGCAGTATGGTTTTGATTATTTTTGCTGCAGCCAATGATTGAATATTGGGATTAAGTTAATAACTATCAGTCTATTAGACTTGATATACAGCTTATGGACTATACAATACATCCACTGACGCACTGTGTTCCATCAGAAACGACATTTTAAATTGCGAATTAGAAGCACTTCTAATACATCAATTGTCATCATAGATACACTACGTTGATGGAAAAGAAAGTATTATTATTAAACATTTATTGTCCTATATATATGGCTATATCATAATGAACTCCTCCAGCCTGAAGCCAGAACGAAGCAAACTTCGAAGCATTCTTTCAAATTTCTCTGGGGTCTCCGGGTTATACCTTTCAGCGAAACCACTTTGTATAAGAAACACAATGGAATATTCTTTTTCATTTATAAACTCACGTTTGTGCAGCAGCCAAGAAGTGAAAATCCTAAGGGTTGTGATATTGATTGTGTGCTTGCAAGGAATTTTCCGTTCTTCTGTTAATGAATCGACCTCTAACTTTTCAATGAGAAATTCTAGAACTGCATTTGTTCAATGTGGTGGAGCGCCGTTTTGCATCCACCAAAGTGAAGAACGAGATGCAGTATGGAGCAGTATGGGCCAAATAATGGGTGCTAGTTTGGTATGCGATCTGTGAGGTTAATGTGATCTGATAATGCATTAGTATTTTTACTTTAATATCTTTTCTTTTTAGGTGACTGTGATTCAAAACAAACAATATAGACGAGATGGTATTGTCACAATGCATTAAAAGTAAAAAAAAAACATATAATAATCGCCTATTTTACATTATATTCAAATAACTTTAGTAGGATGTAGTTTAAATAATGATATTTTCTTGAAGTATTTCCATAATAAGGCCCCCTTCACACTTGCGTTAACGGAGCCCTTCACACTTGCGTTAGAAAAAATGCAGCATTTTTCCTAACGCAACATAGCTCAGTTACGAGCAGAATTTTTAACGCTAGACCTTTAGCAGGATAGGAATGTCTATTTTACCGTTCACATTTGCGTTTTTTCACTGCTGGGATTGCATACATACACAAAACTTTTGACGAAAATAAGAAGAAAAATAGAAAAATAATTGTCTACAATGGTTATCATTTTCTACCCACATAACAAGGGCCCCTGGCAACTGTGATAGAGCTGTAAAAGTTAGGTAAGTTATGAATTATCGGACAGTTACACACATTCGAGCATATAGTATAAGAAAAAGTATATAATTAATATGATATTTTAACTCGTTATTTGTTGATGATCGAAAATGTGGAACTGTTCGATTATTCAGAACTTACCCTATTATGCCAAATTACTTTTTTCCTTATCATGACAAGAGAAAATGATACAAAAAAAATAATAATCAGAGAAAATGAAAACCAGAGAAAATGATAATCAGAGAAAATGACAACCAGAGAAAATGATAATCATAGAAAATGAAAATCAGAGAAAATGATAACCAGAGAAAATGATAACCATAGAAAATGATAACCAGAGAAAATGATATCAGAGAAAATGATAACCAGAGAAAATGATAACCATAGAAAATGAAAATCAGAGAAAATGATAACCAGAGAAAATGATAACCATAGAAAATGATAACCAGAGAAAATGATAATCAGAGAAAATGACAACCAGAGAAAATGATAATCATAGAAAATGAAAATCAGAGAAAATGATAACCAGAGAAAATGATAACCAGAGAAAATGATATCAGAGAAAATGATAACCAGAGGAAATGATAACCAGAGAAAATGATTATCATAGAAAATGAAAATCAGAGAAAATGATAACCAGATAAAATGATAACCAGAGGAAAAGATAACCAGAGAAAATGATAACCAGAGAAAATGATAACCAGAGAAAATGATAACCAGAGAAAATGATAACCATAGAAAATGATAACCATAGAAAATGATTACCATAGAAAATGATAACTAGAGAAAATGATAACCAGAGAAAATGATAACCAGAGAAAATGATAACCAGAGAAAATGATAGCCATGGAAAATGATAACCATAGAAAATGATAACCATAGAAAATGATAACCATAGAAAATGAGAACAAAAGAAAATGATAACCAAATAAAAACAAGGAAAATAATGATTAGATGAGCCTGTTTTCTAACGCGGCGTTGCAAAAAGGCAAGTGTAAAGACATACCAAAAGAGCAGTAATTCTAACGCGGCGTTGAGAAACGCAAGTGTGAAGGGGCCCTTAACCGATGACAAGCTGCCATCATCATCAAGGAATGCATGAAAGACTATATCCATTCAATTAATAATGGCAACAAAGATATTACCTTCGCATCATACCTATCATTTATTCCGTTGATATTTCAAGGATTTTCATTTGTGTACCTGACGATCCTCCGCAACGGAGTTAGGCCCCCTTCACACTTGCGTTTCTCATCGCCGCGTTAGAAATACTAGCTGCTCATGGCAAAAAGTTTATCTGCAATTAATTTGAAAGGAGCTCTTCACACTTGCGTTAGAAAAAATGCTGCGTTTTTTCTAACGCAAGTGTGAAGAGCTCCGTTAAAATTAATTGCAGCTAAACTTTTTGCCAATGAGCAGTATTTCTAACGGGGTGTTGAGAAACGCAAGTGTGAAGCGGGCCTTATGGTTGGTGAAATCTGCTGAGAAACTGGGGGTTCTTCATAGAAACTCTTCCCCTACTGAATCACTGTTTCTGTTCTTTTTGGTTTTGTTATTATTTGCTTTTCTTGTGGATTGAACCAGTTTCATTGAATAGACCACGAACTCTTGTGAAATTTTTCAGGTGGTAAGATTTAGCCGCCCTTTCCACTTGTCAAGGAGTGAAGCATAAATTTTTGACATACTGTTGAAGAAGAAGGTGTTTTGGCAAACTACAGAGTACAGGACGATGCATTTCTTCTCAAATTCAAAAACATTTTTAAGTTTTAAGAAAAATGCTAATATTAATAGAATAAAATCCATTCTTTATACTTTATGAACATAATGACGTCCTACCATTTCGCAATTTAAAAAATGACGCTTCTGACGGAACACAGTGTAAGCATGTTCAAAGCAATTAAAATAATCAAATAACTGACCAGTCAGAGGAATTATCCGTAGATTTTTTTCAGACACATTAAAATATTTGAAAAGTGCCCCCCCTTCCCCCCTTGACCGAATCCTAGATACGCCCCTCTCCGTAGCTCACTTACAGGAAAGGCTGATATAACGCCAGCTTCTGTACCTAAAAATAAATCTATATAAAAAAACAATTATGGCCTTACTTTTCTTACGTAAAGCATACCTATACAGCAGGCGGAAAACTGCCCGGCGGAAAACTGCCTGTCACTTACTGGTAATTCAATAACATTAGTCCATAATGAAATTTTAATTTATAAAAAAAAACCGTTCGCCCTTCGTAAAGGAGTTAATGGGACATTCAATTTTACAGTAATAATCATATATATAGATATTGGTTTAGTTAATATTCAAAGGAAAATAAGATTTCAACAAAGCTACTTTATTAAACACACAGTGAACGAAACTTAAGAACACACAAAGAGTTTAAAAAAACTAGTTTGTTTTGTTACGTATATAGTCTCTTGTTTTTAATTTCCTATTGACTTCAGCAATATAGCCTTTGGTTCCGAAGCAAACGTTAAACCCAGTGAACTGATGAGTGATTAATAGCTAATTAGATATTCTCACAATCATATAATTTTATATTATACAATGAATTAAGTGAATGTTTGATCAACTTATATGTATGTTCAATATTTATTACACTTACAATTTTATTCTCCATTTCAATTGCACAACACCTTCTTTTTTATGATATTCATTTATATGTAAAAAGTATTATTAATTAATATGCACTCCAATTTGATCGAGTGAAATTGTCAAAGAATTAGGTATGTAATAGCAGTTTAATAATCGTAGATGTTGGGTTGTAAATTCAAAATATTTCACAAACATCGATCGAAGCTGTTTTATAATGAGTACAAGCGAATATTAAGCCTGAATGCGTGTTCAATTCTCAAATTATAAACACAAAAAGAACTAATTTGACACTAAACCCGTTTTGAACTGATAATATGAAGATGTGTTGTATAAACAATGAAATTGTACTCCGTCCCTAATATAATTATTTCTTTGTTTCTTCTATTGGATTTTCTAAGAAAGGTTATAGATTTTAATTTCTATATTGAATTTGTAATATTTATATCATGATGTATTAAAAAAGTAATAAATTTGTCTACAATTAACTATTATTTTTGTTTTGTAAACTAAGTAAAAATGAATTTCCCCTTAACTCCTTAACAAAGGGCAAACCAGGATACAGTAACATAGGGTATGGTAATCAGCTGATTGAATCTAGTTTGACGTGACCACCGGATGACTGGAAAGGCGACTCTGACCACACTTTGAAACATGGGAAAACCTACTTAAACTTAGCACTTCTAAATTTTTTTTTTTTTGATCAATTACTAACTAGGCATTGGTTAAATTGTATTACATCATTTTTTCCCTTATTTGTTATTCAAAGGAACTACAATTAAGCAGTTAACTAGCACTACTTTAAGCTCCTAGGTACCATATTTTCAAGACCCTATTTCTTCTGGTTCTAGGTAAATTGCTCGAAAACAATTGCTCGAAAGACAATTGCTCGAAAACAATTGCTCGAAAAACAATTGCTCGAATGAACAATTGCTCGAAAGAACAATTGCTCGAAAGACAATTGCTCGAAAAACAATTGCTCGAACGAACAATTGCTCGAATGAACAATTGCTCGAATTATCAAATTGCTCGAATGAACAAAATTGCTCGAATTATAAAATTGCACAGTTTTCGATTTTATAAAAGTCAGTTATTCATGAAGTGGAGCTGCACCTAACAATTCTTGTTTCTTTTTAGTAATTGATCATTAATCATTCTATAAATGATTTTAATTATAACTCATTCTGCATATAATCTATTTATAAACCGTTTGTGTCATCTCGTATGTAACATGTGAATTGGAATCATGTGGTGAATCACTACTTTTCATGTTTTTTTATTCATAAAACCTGAAAATTTATTTATTACTAGCCTATTTGTATGTGGCACCTCAATCGGTGAAATTTCTCAAAGTTATGGCAGAGTTTTAATAAATCTAAAAAAATTTTCGGGTTTTATAATAAAAAAAAATGAATAGTAGTGATTCACCACATGATTCCATTTCACATGTTACATACGAGATGACACAAACGGTCTAAGAAAATAGATTATGCAGAATGAGCAAAAATTAAAATCATTTATAGAATGATTACTGCACAGAGAAAAAAGTTTACTCATATCTAATGGGTCATCAATTTATGCTTTGAATCAATTTATTACGTGATTTGGTTGGACTTTATTCATGTTTTCATGTGTGTTAAAACAACTATGACGTGGTGTGTCACCAAACATTAGTTAATTCAATTCATTTTATAGATTGAATCAACTTACTATGAGAGTTAAAAGTTACCTTTTTGAAAAATTTACTATGACAGAGTGTATATATTGTAGTAACTCACAACGACTGTTAATATAATGTATCTGGTGTATAAATTAACTTACTATGCGAGTTGGCGCTACTTTTTTTGAGTTTAGGGGTGAGTCAAAACGACTGTTTTGTTATAATCCACGTCAATTTAACTACTTTTAAGTAGTACTCGCAACTTACCACGTAGGTAGGTGCAAAAATAACCCATTCATATGAGTCAAAACAAATCAAATTTGATTTAATTCATCTAATCCTTTTTCTGTGTGTGATCAATTACTAAAAAGAAACACTTCATGAATAACTGACTTTTATAAAATCAAAACTGTGCAATTTTATAATTCGAGCAATTTTGTTCATTCGAGCAATTTTGTTCATTCGAGCAATTTTGTTCATTCGAGCAATTTGATAATTCGAGCAATTGTTCATTCGAGCAATTGTTCGTTCGAGCAATTGTTTTTCGAGCAATTGTTTTTCGAGCAATTGTTCTTTCGAGCAATTGTTCATTCGAGCAATTGTTTTTCGAGCAATTGTTTTCGAGCAATTGTCTTTCGAGCAATTGTTTTCGAGCAATTTACCGGCTACCATTTCTTCTAGATAAGTTAAAGAAATTAACAATAAAAACACACCTGAATTATATCTATATATTCAACTTTGAGATTCAATCGCCATTTTCGCTTTTCTTTTGTACGAAACCCTCATAAAATGACTTCAAACTTCTCGATATTAACATGCAAATACGAGGAATTATGGGCCGCTCGGTCACAAACAAGGAATGTGTTGTTGTGGTGACGTCATATTTTAGTGTCGTCTGCTAGGTACTATACCCGATTATGTTCCTGTACCCTGGGGCAAACGGCTTTTTGATAAATTCAAATGTTATTAGTGACTGGCAGTTTTCTGCTTCGGCAGTTTTCCGCATGCCAGTTTTCCGGACACCCCTATAAAGGTTCAAGCACCGACTGAATAAAACTATAGCTGCAATTTTTGTATATAAAGTCTCACTTTTTGGTACAAAGACTGTCCGTTGTAACAGCTTTATCTCTATTTTGCTATTCAAGTCTAATTTTTATTTTGAAATTGAACCAATAATTCAACAATTAGATTGTATTAAATTTTGAAATAATATTAATTAATTACGCAAAGATATAGTTAAGTTTTTCACTCTAATGTTCTAATCGACCTATTTTCGACCAATTCTATGCAATATATTCCTTACTATAATGTAATTATTAATTTGAAGTATTTCAATGATATATACAAAATACATTGCGTAAGGATGTAAAAGATGGTAATATTTTTTAAATAAATTTTATTTGTCTTTGGGATTCTCCAAAAATAAAAAATAAAAATAAAAGGTGATAAACAGAATTTCATTACTTTTGGAAGATTATCCTATAAATCTGGATCATGGAAGACTTTTTACATTTAGAACTGGATGATTTGTCCATTGGAGAGGATGGCTCCGGCGTCGCCCATAACTGAGACGGTGACACCGGCGGGAAGAGCGAAAGTCATACCAGTGGAGGACATGAGGCCGGATGATCCTACGAGAGTTTTGACGTTTCCAGTGCTGCGTTTCTTCCTCAGTTGCATGTTGTTTCCATCATCAGTGACGATTCCAGATGGTCCGACGACGACGACGCTTCTAGCAAAGTCGTTGGTGAACTGTGTGCTGGTGCCATCTGCATATACGATTCCAGAAGGTCCAACCAGAGGTCCAGTAGGTAGGGCACTGGCAACAGCCACGAAGAGGCAAAGAGCTACCTGTTGTGGTGCAGATAAGAGATATTAGATAAGAATTGTTTCCCCAGAGAATATTTAATACATTGCAAATAGTACTTACTAGGAATTTCATTTTGTCGAAGGTTTTGTCCAGAGAACTCCTCAAGAAGGCTACTATGGAGAGAATGGCTACGACTGCCAAAGAGTCTCTGCTCTTTATATACCCGCAATAATATCCTCTGCAACGAACCTTGCGTTAGTATCAAGGACGTCCTCGTTCAAATAAGAACGAGAACGTAGCTGTGCGTAGTTATGTTTAAACATATAAATTTGATTTTTATTATAATTATGTAGCAGTTACTATAATAGTTCATAAGAAATTTAAGTAAATTTAAAACTAATATGAAATTTCATGTAAATATACTGTATGTGAATAAAAACCATGTTATCTATCCGTTTATTTTTCTCATTATTATATGAATATTGAATAAAATTAATATTACTGATTCGAGATGTTCTTATCTTTTATTTTTAATTTATCATTTATTTTATGTTAGTTTATAAATATATGGAGAATCAGTTTTTTCCCCGCGGACTATTCTCTGCCTGGACTTTTCCCAAACGGTCTTTTCACCGACAGGTTTCTCCTAGCCAGATCTTTTTAAAAATTAGACTCTGAAAGACAATTTAATATCGCGATTTTTATTTATTTATCGAAAAAATAGTTTTGACAATAAAATTAATTAAACAAGTTAATAGGGCCGATATGGGCAATAAATTGACAAATCGAATTGGTACTGTGTTTTTTTTACAAAATGGGCCAACATGGTGACTGCATGGGCTCTTATGTTGAAACAATCTTGGCCCAAGATGTTGCCAATATGTTAATCAAGTTTCAGTTATATAATGTTGATAGGTTATATATTAATCAGGTTAGGCCAATATGACAATTCAATGAGATGGATTCGCCACATTGAGCCACCTTCTCTCAAGGTAACAAACCATGAGAACGGAGAACCACAGAAACCCCATGTATTTTCTAGGCTACTTTTCAGTCTGCCATCTCTTGCAAACTAACAATCTAGTGACCATGTTGGCACAATGTGTCATGGTTGCTTGGGTAGTTGATTGTAAATAGATCACTACCAACTCTTTTTTGAAAAATGCACAACAGTCCTCATACCTGACTGCTTGAAAAAGTTTTGATTGATGGATTTCTACACTCTAATTAATGCGAGAATTTTCAAAATAATGATGAGTAATAAAGATCGTTATTGTTTATAAAAGCTGCCAAATATAATATTAAATTCACGTTATGTAAAAACTGGTATAAACTGAATTAATCGCAGCATCTTAGACTAAATTGTGATATTTCGCAATCCTTCAGTATTGCCATAATGATTGATCTTTGTAGCATATATTAATTTTATGCGAATTTACGAAGGCACAGTCTTAAAATCAAAACTATTATGGACAAATACGGAAATCAAAGCTAAAAATAATACTGTATTTCTGTGTAAGTCTGTTCGTAATATTTCTCTCCTATTGATAAATTGATTGTTGTATCAAAATAATCCATAATAGCCCAAAACATATAAATATTATATTCGGCAGGGAATAGTCCTGATGCCAAATATATGATATGAATAATGCGTTTCATGATAATGAAATAATTATGTTTTGAATATATAATTGTGACTTATTATCTTACATATCACATCATGCACTTTATAATTAAATTCTATTCAGCTTTTATTGTATATTATTTAAGTATTATTCAATATCATTATTATAAACAATTATTGAATTGCATTCAAATAAATTCAATGAGACAAACATCACTTTTCGACGGTATATTAATAATTCTAAGTTTTTACACATAGATTTATTATCAGACTATAACAACACAATTATATCGAAATATCTCTGTATTCAGAAAGTGTGTACTAACATGAACCTATATCATCTTTGAAAATATCTGACCTATTGACCCGCACTGTCCAAGTACTGTGAGTGTTCCTCGTATGTACATCATCAATATTTATGAAATGAAGTGCATTATTTCATACAATTTCATCCTTTGAAGTCTGCTAACTGCAGTCTAGGACATCTCGTCCATGACATTTTGTCCACGGACAATTCGTCCAAGAATTGCTATATTATGTATTTTAAAGTGCATATGGGATATATTTCATTTTATTTATTACTATTACATTAATAGCCAGGTATAAATATATAATAATATTATAGTGATTTAAGCCGAAACATTTCATATGAACACATAAAAAAATGTTTATTTATCGATTACAGTTATGAAATTAGATATGCTAAATGGGTTGACTGTATCATTAAATATGATGTAATATTTTGCATTAATTAATTAATGAGTTATGAGTATCCAAAATATGGAACTGAAATAACAGGTACTAACAAGACTAAAAGTGAAAACGTAAGAATGAGAATAAAATAATTACAATAGAGGTAAATACTAATTATTTTGTATGCTTTTTTGGAAATATGGAAAAGTCCGAAAACACGGACGTGTTTACGTTTATATAGTTTAACGTAACACTAAAAAGTACCAATATCTAGCTATTTTATTTTATATCACATTTAATTATCAATCAATTGTTTAGTAGTATATTATACATGTATGTATTTTATGTAGCCACTGTTGAAAAAAATTTTGTTACAAAAAACTAATTTCTGAACCAATAATGCTTCCAATAAGCTAATCTGAGAACTAATATTGATGTCCATGGTAGTTATTGTTAAAATACACCGCAAATAATTGTATATATATAGAAAAAAATGTTTCCGTTTAGATACATCAAATAATAATTTGTAGTTATCGTAAACATAGGAAAAAATGCTTCCGTTTTCTATGTTTATGTACTATAATATCTACGAGATATGCCTCGCTATCATTACAGATTTTATAAGACCGAGGTATAATAAAAGCGAGGTCAAATAAAGTATTCAGTTTAATTATTTTCCAGTTGCCTGCCAGTAAGAGCAGGAGTAGAAGATTGCAATAAGAATTAAGGCTAAGACCATCAAAAATGGGTCTTTCTACTTTTATATTGCAGAATATTATAAATAATATATAATAAACAATATGTACACTACACATTATAATTATAATACAAAATAAAGCATTTCGTGTAGTAAATTACATGCAAAATAAAGCATGTATATTTTTTTGAATTATAACACATTGAGTAGTTAGTTAGGCTGTGATGATTTGTTATGATAAAAAAACATTAATAAACTTGTTATTATAATGGCTAGTCGTTTTTCATATTTTAATAAAAATTGCTGGCTTTTTCTCCATTTTTTATTTTATTACATTTTTAGTTGTGGAAAACTATTGATGAACTTTCCTTTCGGAAAGTTCATGAAATAATTTTCAGTGAATTCTAATGTTCAAAATTAAATCAGTGTTACAAACTTTAAGAATTTTTTCTGTATTCCTTGTATTCCATTGAAAATAATTATTGTTCCTTGAAAATTTAAAAATTCCTCTTCAAAATTATTAAAAGACTGTATTCAAATTCTCACAAAATAATACAATTCTTTAAATACTAAAAATTGTAATGAAATTTTTCGGTCATATTTTGTATTTTGACTTCAGTTGATTTTTTTTCATTTTTTTATTGTTATTTATTGAAAAATGAACAAATTTCTATTCTCATTATTGAACTGTCAAAAAATATCATACCTTGCTGTAACGAAATTGCTTGTAAGTGAAAAAAAATCTAAATAGTAATAGTTTGTTGGTTCGACAATTAAGCACACTGAAGAAATAGTCAAAATGAAATGGAGAACTTCTTCATGGATATCATTTCAAAACTAATTTCCTGATTTTAAAACCTATTTTAGAAACACGTAAATATTGAATTCTTTAGTATATTTAAACATAAATATCAAATGGTATGAAAAGAGACAATGTACATATAATAAAGTATATTTTATTTGGTATTTAATAATATAGATCACAATAGAAAAGTTGGTATTTTCCCGTTACCAGAAGACTTCATAAAGCTAACTGCTAGTAACTCTTTACAAAGTCTCCGATAGCCAAGGTACGGTTGGTGAGGTCTCAGTGCCACAAGATGGATTCTCCGTTGGACAGAATGGCTCCGGAGTGACCAGAGATGAGGATGGATACACCAGCAGGAAGTTGGATCATTTTACCGGTAGAGGTGAGGATTCCAGATGGTCCAACGGTAATTTGGGGAACCAGTGAGCGTTTGGATCTTTTCTGAACATTGGATCCGTCAGAAAGAACGTATCCAGATGGGCCTTCCAGGACGATTTTGGTGTCAGCGGAAGCGAACTGGCGGAGCTGTCCATCGGGGAAGACGATTCCAGAGGGTCCCACCAGGGGACCTTGTGGTGTGGGTTGTGCGCTGGCAACAGCGACAAAGACACAGAGAGCTACCTGTTAAACAGAATGAAATTGTTACACGATGAAATGAATAAATTGCAGTTGGGAATAACATTAATGTTCTCAGGACTTACCAGAAATTTCATTTTGTGTTAGTTTTAGTAATTACTCCAGGAGAACTCCTCAATAAGGCTACTATGGAGAGAATGGCTACGATTGTCTCAGATTCAGGTGTCTTTATATACCCTGAGCCATTAGAGATCCTTGCACAAAGTTACAACACATGGGTTCTATCCAAGGACGTTAATTGTACCTTAGGCTCCTCCTGCTACTTCTTTTTAATTTATTTTATCTAGAACTTCATACTACTCAGTCAGCTTATATATACAATGAAAAAAAATATTTGAATACAAATTTAATATATTCCGTTATCCGATAGGAAAGTTTAATACACAAATGTTTCCTTATAATTCCTAGTAGCTTATTTAGATGGCTTGATAAACAGGAATTGAATTTTTTTAATCACGTGTTTGTTTTTATATTTCTTTTGTTATCTGTTATGTAGTTTGATAAATTGCTCATAGAATATTGGGCACTTCCTTAAATTAAGCAGGAAAATGAACTAATAAATATAAGAAATGGATAATTTATATTCATTAATTTAATCAAAAAACAATAAATATTCTAGCCTATATATTTCGTTTATTATGAGTACACTCTTATTATCATCGTTTAACATAATTATATTTGTAATAATAATATGTATATCGTATTCTACGAACCATTTAATTGAAATCTACAATCATTTCTATGTTGCAATAATACATCTAATATCAATGTACTCGAATGGTTATAGTTCAATAGTATGTAATAATTTACTATTTAGCCATAGATAATATACATTTCAATCCCCCCAGAAAACATATTTGTGCCCTATTTTTCTATTGATAGTTTCATATCCCTAGTTTTAATCTTTGACCATCAGTCCTCAAGCTAAATGCCTAATAAGAAACACCAAATTTATGATATGTATAGTCACTGTAGCTGTAGACTCGTTATAGAGTGTAGAAGGTAAAGAAGAGGTAATATTTAAATGAGGAAAAATTTTGGATTTAATATTATACGAAATTTTGTTTATGTTCAATACTGGTTTCAATCAGTTTATTGCTGCATCTTTTATTCAAGTGGGAATATTAACTGAATGACATCGTTTTTGAACATTTCTGTTCCTTATTTGTCTATTAGTATATAGGGTGATTGATAGTTATACTGTATATTGCTAGTTTTAATCATCTACCATCGCCCCATAGTTAATTAGTTTCTTTCTACTGTTTGTATATAATATATATTATGTTACATGTATGAATGGTTGATTTAATGTCACAATCACCAAATGTGTAGTTGACTGTAATTTAATTTTAAATGGTAAATCTTCTACCTCGAAGTCTTTTGTAATAAAACATTCATTTCAGGAATTTTGCTTAGAGCAACTTAGTGCTGGTAACACTCATCTGAAGAATCGCAAATATAAAAAAAAATTAGACTGAGCAATGTTGTAGAGAAATATGACGAATATAGTTCATGTATAAGCTATATTAAGGTCATAACATATAATTTAAAACTTTCAGTTTTGTACAGCTTATTTACAATTTTCAGATTATGTAACGTTAGTTAGCTACAGTCTAAAAAATTTATATTTGTTTATTTAAACTGTTGTAATTTGATACTATAAGCACAAGTTTTTTCTTTCTGATATTATCTTTTCCTCTTTTTGTAGGTATTTTAGGAAAAAATTGGATGAAAATATTTATTACATATTAATAATCTTTCTTCGTTTGATGCTTTCAGGAGGATTTCTCCCGGGGGAATTTTTTCCTGGGGGATTTTTTCCTCTGTGGATTTTTTCCTTGGGGGATTTTTTCCTAGACCCTAGGAAAAGTACTGCAATTATTGTCTATAAAGAATCATGTTTTGCTGAATAGACTGACCGTTGTAAGTTGTCTCATAAATTATCAAAAGCAACGAAAAAACATAACTTCCCAAAAATAATATAAGAGTATTTTTCCTCATTGAAAATTTTTGATTGATTTCACCTTTTGTAACTGCAAAAAAATAATATATCGAATCATGGCATCAAATTTTTGCATAATTCTGAAAAATATGATCAAATAATGATTCATATTATTGTACTGTATACACAGATGAGATCATTGAATCTTAAATGAAAAGATTACGGAATTATTTCCCTTTATTATATAAAAAAGGAAAAAAAAACCGTATCATCAAATTCCTAGTATTAGTTTTATCGTAATACAAACCAAACTCCAGAAAACAGCACCCTCTCAAATAAAAAGTCACTGTTAATTCTGATCAAAATCTAGAGATATTATAGCACGCAAGCAGTTGCATAAGCCTTACGCAAAATCCAGTTTTTGTGAGTTACTGTACCAAATATAGAATGTTAGTTTGTTACATAATAGCTCAGTCCTTTGTTGAGCCACATACCTTATAGGGGCAACTAAATGGCTACATTAACTACCTTCTTACCTAGGACAACCTAGTGGCTACAATAACTACCTACTTACCTAGGACAACTTAGTGGCTACAATAACTAACTACTTACCTAGGACAACTTAGTAGTAACTATACCTACCTACTGATTTAGGACAACCTAGTAACGACTATACGTATCTACCTACTGACATATACCTACCTAGTTACCTGAGACAACTTAGTGGCAGATATACCTACCTAGTTACCTAGGGCAACTTAGTGGCTGCTATACCTACCTAGTTACCTAGGACAACTTAGTGGCTGCTATACCTACCTAATTACCTAGGACAACTTAGTGGCTGTTATACCTACCTAGTTGCCTAGGACAACTTAGTGGCTGCTATACCTAGTTTATCAATGGCAACTATGTATGGCTACTATATACCTACCTACAAACCTAGGGCAACTATGGCTACTATACCTACCTACTAACCTAGGGCAACAATGGCTACTTTACCTACCTACTTACCTAGGGCAACATAGTTGCGAAAATGTGGTGCAAGTGAGGGCAGTCTGTTACTTGACTGTGATACGAACAACATTTACTTCTCAGAGGCTCCAAGGGTGAGTTTTTTAATGTATACTAATTATTTACATAATGATAGAGATACTTTACATCAATATGTTTCATTGTAGTTTATGCGAATGTATATTATTAGGTTTAGTCAGTAAATTAAACTTTAATATTGATTTTATTTTAAATCAACCGAAATGTTTGAACGATATTCCAGTATCATATGAGTTTATATTAATTGTTTACCAATGTTGAAGGTTCTATAATTAAAATTTGAAAATAATTAATCAATAAATATTATTGCAAATTATGATATATGAATTTATTGTTCATTTATTAACGATTTTTATACTTATTTATTCACGCTTACTGTAAAAATGACATTTTTATTATTATAATAAAAATTTCATGGATAATGATAAAAAATTCGATTTATGCAATAATTATGATATCTAACTGTGATTTTGCTCAAAAATTTCAATTGAATAAAATCAATTGTTAATTTGGTTATTGAAACCATTTATTGAACTGATATCAGAATAATTTCGTATCTGCTTGCCAAACATATTTTCAAGTTTAATATGACCGACAGACAGACAGAAGTTACTGTAATTAAAATTTAGATTCAACTACTTATTCAATTTGTATTGATAGTTAGTTTTAACGGTAGCTATTGATGTCTATATCTGTACAATCTGATTGTACTTTTAATTGAATTTCTATTAATTTGTTTGAGTATTTTATCTTGAAGGAGAAAACAAAGAAATTTGTGTTAGCGTGATCAAAAATGCTTTATTCTAAAATGAAAAAAAAATATATAAATTTTCATTTTTTAGTTGTACAATAATAAATCATTTAATATAATTTGGCATTTAAGAATTTATAATCAAATACCATCGAGTTTCCTGTTATATATTCATTCATTTTAAGGCATAGTTTTCCTTCCTCGAAGTGTGATGCAATCATGAAAATTATTACGTAATATGTACACTAAAACAACACAAGTCTACGGAGAGGCTCAACCTGATTTTAATTGACGAACTGCTAATATTTTTTGTAACTCTACTGATTTACAGAATACAATAAAAACTTTAATTAAATACTGATGAAAATATCAATACATTATTCATAAATTAAATAAGATAATTAAATATGACCATTAAAATAATACATAAGGGAATTTATTTTAATTTTTATATTTAGAAGCGTTTTTTTTTTCAATAGTATGATAGTATATTTGATAGGGTGATTGAATCGCGTATCTGGTAATTGTGACTGTACCCTACACATAATAACGGGTTATAGTAACCTAGATAGTAGACTTATTCAAACCTGATTAACTAGTTGGTCTAGCATGACTCACATTATGAACGAATTGCTAGACATTTAACATGTTCAGTTAGTTTGAATGTGAATTAACAAACTCTTGGAGATCAAATGATTATGGGCATAAATGGATTATATTATATAAAATATTCGTATATAATTATTCTAATGAATAATTGAACCTACGAGATAAAAGAGGTGTAAGAAAATAGATCTAATGATACGAAGCAACGCTACTAATTGTAATGTTTCACAACATTGTTTGAGTACACGACAACAAATTAGTAAGATTTAAAAATGATAGAAAAATGTGATTTGTGAAATTAGTGTCATCACAGTGACTCATTTCTCTGATAGTACATCATCACAGTGACTCTTTTCTCTGATAGTACATCATCACAGTGACTCTTTTCTCTGATAGTACATCATCATAGTGACTCTTTTCTCTGATAGTACATCATCACAGTGACTCTTTTCTCTGATAGTACATCATCATAGTGACTCTTTTCTCTGATAGTACATCATCACAGTGACTCTTTTCTCTGATAGTACATCATCACAGTGACTCTTTTCTCTGATAGTACATCATCACAGTGACTCTTTTCTCTGATAGTATATCATCACAGTGACTCTTTTCTCTGATAGTACATCATCACAGTGACTCTTTTCTCTGATAGTACATTATCACAGTGACTCTTTTCTCTGATAGTACATCATCACAGTGACTCTTTTCTCTGATAGTACATCATCACAGTGACTCTTTTCTCTGATAGTACATCATCACAGTGACTCTTTTCTCTGATAGTACATCATCACAGTGACTCTTTTCTCTGATAGTACATCATCACAGTGATGATGTACTATCAGAGTAAAAGAGTCACTGTGAT